>CM069135.1:18519357-18651857 GCA_035221665.1 Okamejei kenojei | reverse complement strand
AGGCAGTGAAGAAAGCAAATGGTATGTTAGCATTCATAGCGAAAGGATTTGAGTATAGGAGCAGGGAGGTTCTACTGCAGTTGTACAGGGTTTTTGTGAGACCACACCTGGAGTATTGCGTACAGTTTTGGTCTCCAAATCTGAGAAAAGACATTCTTGCCATAGAGGGGGTACAGAGAAGGTTCACCAGACTGATTCCTGGGATGTCGGGACTTTCATATGAGGAAAGACTGGATAGACTTGGCTTGTAATCGCTAGAATTTAGAAGACTGAGGGGGGATCTTATAGAAACTTACAAAATTTTTAAGGGGTTGGATAGGCTAGATGTAGGGAGATTGTTCCCGATGTTGGGGAGTCCAGAAAAAGGGGTCACAAGGATAAGGATAAGGGGGAATTCCTTTAGGACCGAAATGAGGAAAACATTTTTCACACAGAGAGTGGTGAGTCTCTGGAATTCTCTGCCACAGAAGTTATTGAGGCAAGTTCATTGGCTATATTTAAGAGGGAGTTAGATGTGGCACTTGTGGCAAAAGGGATCAGGGGATATGGAGAGAAGGCAGGTACAGGATACTGAGTTGGATGATCAGCCATGATCAGATTGAATGGTGGTCCAGGCTCGAAGGGCCGAATGGCCTACTCCTGCACCTATTTTCTAAGTTTCTATGTTTCTATGCCCGTGGTGTTTTAGTAACTCGTCGATAAAGAAGGTTACTTTGGTGGGTGTCGAGACCATTTTGTCCAGTTTTAATTTGTGGAGGGTCTGGACCCGTTGTGCAATGATGAGTGCCATCAGCATCACCACTTTGTAGGTGAGCTTACCCAGTGGGAGATTCGAGACTGGCACCCAACTCCTGAGTAGAGATAACATCAGTCCGATATCCCAGGTCAGAGAGTATCGTGGCCTGGGAGGGTTTGAATTAAAAATACCCCTAATTAGTATGGATACCAATGGATGGGATCCCACTCCAAGATTAAGGTAGGATGACAATGCACTCCTTGCACTGTTGATGGCACTGTAGCTAAGGCCCTCGTCGTAGTGTAGGCCCGCGAGGAATTCCAGCACATTCGTGATGGTGGCAGAGTTGTAGGTGGTCCCGGTCCTGGAACAGAACACCTCCCATTTCCTTACATGGGTAAGGTTTTGCTTCCTTTTGGACTCTCTGCACGACGCCGTGATGATATCCATGTTCCTGTTTAACAGCCTGAACTCCAGTAATGGTCTCTTCAGAACCTGCAAGCCAACAGGTTCAAATGACCATGGCACGGATGATTCTCCCGTTATGGGATGTATCAGGAGTTTTGGTCGGTTGGGAACTGGGAGCATGGTTCCTTTACCATGTCGAGGACCACCGGGAACCATGGCTGAGTAGGCCAGTCGGGTATTATCAGTATCCCTGATGCAGAATCTAATTGGATTTTACGCAATACCCGACTGATGAGGCAGAAAGGGGGAAATGCATAGAAAAACAAATTCCCCCAATGCAGCGTGAAAGCGTCCATCGCTACTTCCCCAGGGTCTGGTTCCCATGTGACATATGTTGGTATCTGATGGTTCAGTCTGGACGCAAAAAGGTCGATATCTGATGTTCCATATTGAGCTATAATGTCAGTAAATACCTGGTGGTTCAACATCGACATCAGTGTTGTCATTGAATATCCGTGACCTGGTGTCCACCACTGTATTTAGCTTATCGGGAAGCTATGTAGCTGAAATCGAAATGTTTCTTTCAATGCACCAGTGCCAAATTGTGTTTTCCCATTCATCACAAGATATCGACTTGATACCACCCATATGATTTAAATATGCCACCACTGTGGTGTTGTCTATTTGCATATGAACATACAGATGATGCATGTTTGTACAGTAGGCCCGTAGCCTGTGAAACGCTCCCAGCATTTCCAAATAATTTATACCTCGTGACTGAAGCAACGTAGATTCATGCAAGTCCCATCTACCGCCACCAATGGAAGTGGTGTCGGTAGCTCCACAACTGTGGGCGCTGGCGTCAGTTTGTAACACGACTGTAGGGTTTGTAACTACGATGGGATTAAAGCAATGTCGAATGTTGCTAATCCACCATCGCAGCTCATTTTTTTATTTGGCCGGTAGCTGCATAGGTCTGTCAAAATGCCCAGCATGAGATTTTTTGCTCTTTGTAAGTTTTGATAATGCAATGGTCCATATTGTGCTGGAAATGTAGCTACAAGTTTGCCAATTACCTTAGCAACATGTCGAATAGTCATTTTTTTGGCGCAAGCAAGGCTATTACATGCCTCTATTAAATCTGCCGTTTTGTTATTTGGTAACGTGGCGGTCATGTGATTTGTGTTAATCATGAAACCCAGATAATCCATTACGACAGAGGGTGTTAATTTTGATTTGTCTGGATGGATGACGAACCCCAGCTTTTGAAATAGTAACTTGGTGGCTGTCACAGCTAATTTAGCCAATTCCAAGGTTTTTCCCACAATCAAGATGTCATCAAGATAGGCCATGACTATATAACCATATAACCATACCCCTCCATTCACTTCACGTCCATATACCTATCCACTTTACTCTTAAATGTAAAAATCGATCCTGCCTCCACCACTTCTGCTGGAAGCTCATTCCACACAGCCACCACCCTCTGAGTAAAGAAGTTCCCCCTCACGTTACCCCGAAACTTCTGTCCCTTAATTCTCATGTCATGCCCTCTTGTTTGAATCTTCCCTTCCCTCAATGGGAAAAACGTATCCACGTTAACTCTGTCTATCCATTTCATCATTTTAAAGACCTCAATCAAGTCCCCCCTTAACCTTCTGCGCTCCAAAGAATAAAGACCTAACTTGTTCAACCTATCTCTGTAACATAGTTGCTGGAACCCTGGCAACATTCTAGTAAATCTACTCTGTACTCTCTCTACCCGTTGACATCCTTCCTATAACTAGGCGACCAAAATTGTACACCATACTCCAGAATTGGTCTTACCAATGCCTTGTACAATTTTAACATTACTTCCCTACTCCTATATTCAATGCTCTGATTTATAAAGGCCAGCACACCAAAGGCTATTCTTTACCACCCTATCTACATGCGATTCCACCTTCAGGGAACTATGCACAGTTATTCCTAGATACCTCTGTTCCACAGCATTCCTCAATTCCCTACCATTTACCATGTACGTCCTATTTTGATTTATCCTGCCAAGATGTAGCACTTCACACTTAACAGCATTAAACTCCATCTGCCATCTTTCAGCCCACTTTTCCAAATGGCCCAAAATCTCTCTGTAGACTTTGAAAATCTACTTCATTATCCACAACACCACCTATCTTAGTATCATCTGCATACTTACTTATCCAATTTTCCACCCCATCATCCAGATCATTGATGCACATGACAAACAACAGCGGACCCAACACAGATCCCTGAGGCACCCCACTGGTCACCGGCTTCCAACCTGACAAACAGCCATGCACCATTACTCTCTGACATCTCCCATTCAGCCACTGTTGAATCCATCTTGCTACTCCGCCATTAACACCCAAAGATTGAACCTTCTTAACCAACCTTCCATGGGGAACCTTGTCAAAGGCCTTACTGAAATCCATATAGACAACATCCACTGCTTTACCCTCATCAATTTCCCTAGTTACCGCTTCAAAAAATTCAAGAAGGTTTGTCAAACATGACCTTCCAGGCACAAATCCATGTTGACTGTTCTATGTGGTTGACTATGTGGGTTTTTTTTCGTAGAGATGCCAATGCCGGTTTCAATATTTTAGTAAATAACCTAGGAGCTGTTGTTAGTCCATCAGGCTCTATACTGCCACAGCAGCCCTATCCAGACAAATTTCAAATATCTGCGGTGATCTTTATGTATAGGTACTGAATAGTATGCATCTTTTAAGTAAATGCAGGCCATGTAGTACCTTCCGGAAACCAGTTTTTTGGCAGTTTCAAATGTTTCCATCTTGAAGTGGGTATATTGCACAAAAGCATTCAGTTGAGTTAAATCAATAATAATACGACACCACCATCTTTTTTGGTTTTGGTAAAGATGTTCGATGCAAACTCAATAGGTTCATGTTTGGTTTTCTCTATTACTCCCTTTGTATATAATCTAAATATCTCTGCATGTCCTTTCACTTTCTATTTTTGAGAAAGCACAAATTTCCGGCTAGGTACATGTTGAACTGGAGGGAGGAGTTTGTTAATAAATTCTATTTTATGACACTGAATACTGTGCAATATTAAGAATTCATAAGTTATGGAGCTCCATGCATCCGCAAACAGGAGCAACCTACCTCCCACTTGTGAGGTTATGCATGCAGTTTTCCCAAGGGAACCAGACCCACTTACCACCATGGTTACCGGTGGTGTTTGGTCTTCCGCCCTTGGTTCTGGGGAAGTGGAGGTGCTGTGGTGTGGGGTTGACGCATTTTCCATGCTGGTCGCTCTGGGCCATGGCCTAAAAAAGATCTTTGTAGATATGGCGCGACCTTTGACTTTGCACTCGTCACCTTTTCGGGGTGGAACCAGGGTGTTGCATAGGGATGCTGCCGTCGATATGCTGGTGGCCTGCTAGTGGAAGGTGGCTTTATCAAGCCCACTGCTTTGGTTTCATTATCGAGGTCCTTGACCTGTTTAGGCAGGTTATCCCCCAAACAGCAAGTTCGGCGACGGTGTAGCACTGCCTTTGCACAACCCCGCAAATTTGGGGTTGAGCGAGGGACGGATTGAGCTCTTCCTGAAACAATTAATTTCGTATTGAGCATTGCAGAACAGAGCTAACGCATCCTGCTGCTCCTCCATCATGTCTGTACCATCAATGAATCTTTCAAATGCAGTAATTCCTGCAGTTAGCAGTTTTAGAATTTTTTGAATTTTCAATTCTTGTGCCCTGATGCTAGAGCTTATGTTCCCCCACATGGGCATATTGACGGTAGGCACATTCAGCGATAGGCAGTTTTCTGGTGCCAAATACTTGGCTGTGGTCTCCGTTATTAGCTGCTCCTGTAGCTGGTGTGTAGTCAGGTAATTGATGCTTGTAGCTAACCATGGCTGAAGTGGTTGTCCTTTCTGGGATGGCTGTGCAAATTTGGACACCATCTCCAGAGATTCCTCTTCCTGCATCCCAGGCAACTTTGGATCTTCCGTCAACCCCTCCTCAAAGTCAGCCAACCCCTGACTTCTGGCACTCCCCTCCGAGGAGGGAGAGATGTTAGGCAGTCCTGGATAAGGAGCTGCCGTGGACCTGTGTGATCCATGGGACCCATGCTCCTGCTGGAGTAGGTCCCTCTGGTGCAGTTGCTCCATCATCCACTCCATGTGGGCAATGCAATCGTCGTCGCTATCTGCGAACAGCAGGTCATCTTCCCCAGACTCAGCTGAGTCAATGGGTCTATGGCCGCCAGTCCGTAACCTGTCGGGGTGGATGTTCCCGGACTGTTGCGGTAGAAAGTCGGTGCCTACCGCTCCAGCGGGGCTATGCGACTTCCGCGCGGATCTGCCGCCAGTCCGCGGTCTTCCGGACTGAAGCGGTGGAGAGTCGGTGCCTGCCATATGAACGGGGATACACGACATCCGCGCAGATTTACCACCAGTCGACTTCCGGTGGCGCTATGGAGGGCTAGAGAGCAACGCCAGCCAGCTCCCTGAAAAAAAGCGGTGAAAAATCGGGGAGAAAGCGACCTACCTGCTGCCTGTATACCAATTGCTGTGAGTGACGTCATCAGGCGTGCGACTTACTATGCCTACACAGCGCAGCCCACCCGCGGATAAACCGAAAAGTCGTGTTACCAGGCAAAAACCGGTGGAAGACCCGACTGAAGCCTCGGGCTCAGGTAGGACGCTATCCCAAGAAGATGTGTCGAAAAAAATGATAAAAAAATCGGAAGGTGAAGATCTTAAAACTTTTATTGCAAGTGAAATTGCTGGCTTAAAGGAGGAAATAAAGCTGGAACTAAAGAATGAACTGGCAAAAACGAATGAAGGATTGAAGAAGATGAATTTTGGGGAAGAAATAAAAAAAATTAAGGAGGAAATGAAGGAGTTAAAGCTTGAAATTAATACCACGGCTAAGAATACATCGGATGAACTGAAGAAAGAAATTGCAGAAATATTGACTGAACAAACTGCAAGTTTGACAAATGAGACGAATGTTAAAATCAGAAAAGTGAAAACTGATCTTGAAGAAAGGCTGAATCCTGTGGAGGTGGCACTTAATCAACAGACAGTAGCCATAAAGGACCTTGAAGAACTAGCCTAAACAAGTGCACAGACTACGGCAAAGTTTATCACGGAAAACCAACGTCTAACTGAATTACTGGGCAAAATAACTGAGAAATGTACTGAATTGGAAGGTCGCCAGAGAAGACATAACCTAAGAATTGTGGGTATTCCAGAAGGGAAAGAGGTGGATCAAGATCCCCGAGAATTCACTGCAAATCTACTGCAAAAAGCTTTTTCTCTGGATCAAAAGCCTTTACTTGCCCAAGCACACAGAGTGATGAGACGCCAGACAAGACAAAGCGCTCCCCCAAGACAAATGAAAATAATAGTCCAGTACGATCATGTCCTGGAGGAGATAATGCTAAAAATTGCAAGAAAGAGAAATCTTACATTTGAAGGATACAGGATCAGTATTTATCGAGACTATCCAGCAGAGATCTCCAGGAAACGAAAAGCGTTTAATGAGACCAAAAAAGTCTTGAGGGAAGTGAAGAATTTGAAATATGGTCTGAGGTATCCAGCTACCCTAAGAGTCACTTACAATCAGAATGAACACTTTTGCACCAACCCTGTGGAGGCACTGGACTTTGCCCAGAAGATTACGATTCTGGAGGATGCTTGAATAATACTTTTAAAACTGAACTTCATCATTGAATAAACTGACTTTGCAGGACTGGATGGAACTAAAGTCGTGACTAAAGGAAGCCGGAGAAAGATGTGTATCAGAAACTCTCCTATGGATACTAATAATTAGTATAACTGCCCTACTAATACAAATAACTAATAAATACTAAAATTATAGCGTCGTATCTTTACTAATCAGAGTTAATAATTATCACTAATGACTAATACTTACTTATAATGGAATGATTAGAGTCAAATATAGAGTTTGATTTTACTTCGGAGTCACGTGAGTTACGCTGGTAAAACCAGCAAAAGAGAAAGTAAAAAATTAAAAATCAGTCACGCTGGCGTACTGGTTTAGCCAGATAACGAAAAAGAAAAATGGAGAAGTCTCAAAGGAAAATTTCGCGGGTAAAAAGATCGTCCCGGGGTGAAGCTAAAGAGTGGGGACAAGAGTTTAGTGGGGATCCGGTTCCGATACCGGTGGCCGCTGATTCACCCGTTTGAGATTATAATTTCTCCAGAAATGCAAACCATGGAGGAAAATGTTCCTAGAAAAAGTAAAAAGAAATCCGTGAGGCCCGTGGTTTCTGATAATGACTCAGATAATGAAAGTCCTCCGGATAATCAAGCTATATGGCTAAAAATGGAACATATGGAGAAAGTGCTCCAAAATATAATGAGACAAGGGTCACAGTACCCAGAAGTTTCCCAAAATGACCCTGAGGGGTTTGAATATACAGAATATGGCTATGTGCCAAATTGGGAATTTGAAACTCCAGACCCAGGATTAAGGGCGGAGGAAGTCTCATTGGATATAATTCCAAGTGTATCAGGGCTGCAAAATACAGACCCTGCAAGTGGTGATGTGGATTATGAGTGCACACCATGAATAAAAAAGAGGAGGCCAGATGTGCCTGATATGGCAAAAGATTTTGCTATACCTGAAGGAAGTGGTGAGGCTATGGAAGAAAACCTAGCTGCGAGTATTAATTATATGGTATCTCACCAACTTCAAGATTCTGTGATGATTGAAACAGCAGAATTATATAAAACACCAGAAAATTGCACCTCATTGAAGGTACCTACGGTTAATCCGTCTATAAGGACGCCTATGACTCCAGGCATGAGAGGACAAGAAATAAGATTTCAAAGAATCCTCAAATTGATTTCAGCTGCCATTACTGCTTTTGGAAGGCAAATGGAGGGGTTGGAGATGGATAAAATCCAAAAAGATACTTTGGGCTTATTATGCAATTCCTTCTATGAAATTAATTGTATGAGGAAAATTGCGATTCGGCCCATATAATTCATCCAAGGTTTGCAGGTCTGTGTCGATCAAGTGGTGTTCAAGCTCCTGGTTATCTATTTGGAGAGAACCTGCCTAAGCAAATAAGAGAAATGGATGAAGAGGCTAAATCTATTAGCCACATGAGACCTTTCGTCTTTGGACAAAAAAGGTATTTTTCATCAAGAAGGGGATTTGATTTTGGAAAGAGGCAGGAATATGATAAGAAAATATTATCATCCGACACAGCCTAATGTTCACCCGTATATGGGGAGAAGGAGACCACCGCGTTCATACGGAGAGGTACAAAAAATTTATTCTATTCTTAAAGAAACTGTGGACAAATCTCCAGTTGGAGGGAGATTACAAATGCTTTATGATGAATGGCTTGCCATCACATCTGATCGGTTTATTTTACAAACAGTTTCAGGAGCTACTATTACATTCAAAGAAGGTGTTAATTCTCCGGTACAAAATAAACCTGCTTATGGTTTTATGTTTTCTGCAATTGAAGAGGCAGAAATTAATGTGGAAATTGACAAATTGTTTAAAAAAGGTGTTATTGAAAAAACTGTTGAACATGAGCATCAATTTGTGTCAAATATATTTCCAAGAAGTAAAAAAGATGGTGGTTGCAGAATTATTCTGGACCTTACAAACTTTAATAAATTTGTCGAATATAAACATTTTAAGATGGAAACATTCAACACTGCAAGACATTTGATATCAGCAGGTTGTTATATGGCTACAATTGATTTAAAGGATGCGTACTATTCAGTACCAATACATCAGTTCTTTCGAAGGAATTTAAAATTTAATTGGCTGGGACAGCTGTGGCAATTCAAAGCTTTACCAAATGGGTTAAGTTCAGCTCCCAGGCTCTTTACAAAGCTGTTGAAACCAGCTTTAGCACAATTAAGAGCACAAAAACACATCATTATGGCTTATCTGGATGGCATTTTAATCATCAATAGTAATCAGGAATCAGCTGGAAAATCAGTTTCAGCATCTAAAACTTTATTTGAGAAGTTAGGTTTCTTGATTCATCCAAATAAGTCCCAGCTGCAGCCAGCACAGTCAATTAACTATTTGGGGTTTGTGATTAATTCAGTTACTATGTTAGTAACTTTGCCAACAGATAAGATTGATGATATTTTAGTGACCTGTAGGGATCTTATTCACAAACCTTATCCCTCCATCCGAGAAGTAGCAAAGGTTATTGGTAAATTAGTGGCAGCATTTCCTGCAGTAGAATTTGGTCCATTACATTACCAAAACCTTCAAAGGGACAAAATAAGAGCTCTAAAAAAGAGAGCAGGCAATTTTGATAGGCCTATGCAATTAACAAAAGAAGCTTTATTGGAATTACAATGGTGGATTGAAAATGTCCCACAAGCTGCTAAAAACATTCTGATACAGCAGCCTGAAGTAATTTTACAAACAGATGCTAGTGCTCTCGGATGGGGGGCGACAGATTCATTCACCAGCTGTGGGGGCAGATGGACTGTCCAAGAGGAAATGTTTCTCCAAACATATGGTATTAACTATTTAGAATTATTGGGTGCATTTTATGGGTTGAAAGCCTATTGTTCTACAAAAAAGAATCTGCATGTACTGATACAATTAGACAATAAAACAGCTGTTGCATATATTAATCACATGGGTGGAGTCAGATCGGTATCATGTGATTGTTTGGTCAATCAGATATGGCAATGGTGTATTAAGCACCAAATTTGCATTTCGGCAAATTACATCCAGGTAAAGACAATGTGGTGGCAGACAATAGATCAAGGATGTTTAAAGACAACACAGAATGGATGTTGAACCCAGTAATTTTCAGTAAAATTGAGACTCAATATGGGTTACCAGACATTGATCTGTTTGCATCAAGACTAAATCATCAATTGCCTAAATATGTGTCTTGGCAACCAGATCCAGATGCAGTAGCAGTAGATGCTTTTTCACTACACTGGGGGAATATGTTATTTTATAACTTTCCGCCATTTGCTCTGGTTCAGCAATGTCTGAAGAAAATAGAACAAGATTCTGCCACAGGATTATTGGTGATTCCAAATTGGCCGACACGACCATGGTTCCCATTGATGTTAAACATGATTAAAGAACCATATATGTCAATTCCTAGCAGCAGTGATTTATTGATAAAACCAGTAACCAAATAAATTAATCCATTACATGCTTATATGAATTTATTAATCTGCAGGTTTTGACCAGACCACTACAAGAGCTTGGATTGTCGGATAGAACTATGGATATTATAGTCGCATCATGGCGAGATAGCACTCAGAGACAATATATGACACATATAAAAAAAATGGGAAAATTTTTGTAGACAGTCAAATATATCCTATCATACTGTGAACATTGCAAACATATTGGAGTTCCTTGCCGAGTTGCATTTTGAACAACACTTAAGTTATAGTGCCATTAATAGTGCACGTAGTGCCTTATCATCTTATTTACGACAAATATCTGACCAGAAATCAATTGGGTCACATCCATTAATATCCAGATTTATGAAAGGAATCTTTAACAAAAATCCACCCAAACCAAGATATACAGAAATTTGGGATGTTAGCATTGTACTTACTTTACTTAGGCAATGGACTCCAATCGAAGTTTTGTCATTGGAAAAGTTAACATTTAAATTAGTAATGTTAATGGCATTGGTTTCAGCTCAAAGGGTGCAAACATTACAAATGTTACGTTTAGACTGTATGCATGTGACTGCAAATAACATTGTGTTCTATGTTTACGATCTGATCAAACAAAGCAGACCAGGGAGAACTGGAGCAAAGGTAATGTTTCAAGCTTACCCCATTGATCCAACGTTGTGTGTAGTTAAACATTTGAATAATTATGTAAAAGTTACCAAAACTCTTCGAGAAGATGAAAAAAACATTAATGATTACGCATAAGAAACCACACACAAAGGCTTCAGTGCAAACAATCTCAAGGTGGTTAAAACAGGTGTTACTTTTAGCAGGAGTAGACACTGATGTGTTCAAATCTCACTCTACCAGGGCAGCAGCTACATCCACGGCGAAGTTACAGGACGTACCACTCGAACATATTTTAGAAACCGCAGGATGGTGTAAAGAAGAAACTTTTTCAAAGTTCTACAATAAACCTGTTCACACAATGACAGGCTTTGGACACGCGGTGTTGGGTTCACTATAATCACCTGCTTTGTTTCACTATTGATTGATATTATCAATTATGTTATCACTTATATCTTTTATCACTTTGTAATGGTTCCCTCAGATGTAAAAAGAGGGTTATTATATGTTCTTTTATCATTAAAAGATTTATGGAAAGAACTAAAACTAGTCTGGTAAAAGGTTTTTACTCATGTATGTGTTGACCTAGCTGGACTGTCGTATGGAAGAATTCTACGACATGGAAAACACAGAAGCTTCAAAATCTTCACGTAGTCACTACGTCCGATGAGGGACTACGTACCCTCCACTCCACACCCTCATAAAATAAATGATCATCTGGTAGGTTCTAAATCTATGATGAGCCTTACTATCTTACTACGGCTATTGTGTTCTGTGTTTTTCATGCCGCTGCTTTGAAATATGTCGTTCTAGCGCCAGGCGGGGCTTTTTCACGTAATCCCTCATCGTTACTCCTCATAAAATAAAGATCAAACTTCGAACTGGTAAGTTTTCTTTAATCTTACTATTTCATTTGCCCTCCTTGGAAACCTTTTTTCTTTTTTATTATTAATTTTAATTTTAATTTTATTTTTTCCTTTCTTTTCATTTTTTTTATTATATTTTCAAACAAGTTTTAAATATATGTATCCTCACATTTCCGACTATTGGAACCCAAATATTTTAAAATCCAATATCCCCGGTAAAATACTGCTATGGAATAAAAATTCCAAGAAACCAAGGGGCTGGTTAAGTTGGTAACATCAACTAAGGAAGTCGGTAGATGGTTAGCCATGCTAGTATGGCTAGCACTAACTATACTAATACTAGATGTAGTTTTTTCCTTCTCTGTGCACAATACTAATTTCTTAACCTATCCTCTTTTCTTCTCTATTATAATCTATCATTATTATTTTCAGTTTGAATGGAGTTACAAATTGGATCAAAGGAGATATGCAGGTGAGAGACATTCAAGGGTCTTAAAATTCGTCTATTCGGAGTTCGGGTGTAAGGTCGGGTTTGTCGAACTGAACCATAGGCTCTATTATAGACCCCCATAGACAAAAGATGCAAGATTCAAAAATGAATAAGGGAAATGAAGGAATAACATTTTGTAGCTGGAATGTTAAAGGTATTAATGAACCAATTAAGTGAGGTAAAGTACTAGCACATTTAAAAGCAATTAAAGCTGATGTGATTTTCATTCAAGAAACACATTTAAAAAAAAGATGCCGAGCATAGGCTAAATGGATAGATAAAACGTATCATTCTTCTTTTACACACAAATCCAGAGGCGTAAAATATTATTTCATAAAGGCACTTTATTTAAACATACATCAACTATAACTGACAGTGATGGTAGATACATTATTGTAATAGGGGAATTAAATGCACAAAAAATGATTTTTGTCAATGTTTATGGACCAAACTTTGATAGCCCACTGTTCTTTAAGAAAATATTTAATAACATCCCGGAAATAGCACAACATAACTTAATAATTGGAGGAGATTTAAATTGTACATTAGATTCTTATTTAGATAGATCCACAAGACAAAGGAAAACCCAATCCCATTCCAGTGACTTATTAAATGCATATATGGATACTAGTAATATTAAAGGTGTTTGGAGAGTAGAAAATCCAACTGGACGAGAATATTCATTTTATTCACCTGTACATAAAACCGATTCAAGAATAGATTATTTTTTGGTTGACGCTAAACTTATCTCACTTACTTATAATTCAAAATACCATAATATTACAATCTCAGATCATGCACCTTTAACATTTATGATTAAAATAAATGGGACAATGGAGGTTTAACCCACAAATTTTAAAAGACAAAGTAACTAAGGAATATATTATAGAACAGATCAAGATTTTCTTTGAAATAAATGATAAATTGGAAATATCTTCATCCCTATTATGGGAAACTTTTAAAGCATATGCCCCCGGAATTATGATTTCTTCTCAAGCATTTTATAATAAAGAGAATCGGAGGGAACAACAAGAATTGGAAAAGGAGATTAAACAATTAGACACAGAGAATGCTGCTAATCCATCCATGACAAAACATAACAAAATCGCTGCACTGAAATATAAATTAAATAAAATATACTCAGATCAAGTTGTAAAACTTTATCAATACACTAAACAATTACAATTTGAATATGGAGATAAACCCCAAAAATTATTGGCTCATCAATTACGGAAAAAGGAGGGAGAAAAAATAATCCATAGGATTAAATCATACAATGGCAAACCATTAGTACAACCCAAAGATATTAATGAGAGATTTTTGCAATATTATAAAAAAATATATTCAGCTACAACGATAGAAAACAGGATAGGAATAGAAGCATTTTTTTAAATGTAATCTAAATGGGTTGGATTCACAAAATAGAGAATCACTAAATGCTGAAATATCAGTAAAAGAAATCGAAGAATCTATCAGATCATTAAAACATGGTAAAACACCGGGACCAGATGGTATTGGTTCGGAATTTAATAAAACATTTTATGATCTGATTGCACCACATTTGAAGATACTCTATAATACATCTATACCCTCCAGAAACTACCAGAAACGTTAAATGAATCTATTATAACAATTATACCTAAAATAGACAAAGATCTGGATGACCCAGGATCATATAGAGCTATAGCTCTTTTAAATACAAAAGATACTAACCAAAATATTAGCACAAAGACTAAGCACATTAATAAATTAATTCACTCGGATCAAACAGGATTTATACCAAAACGATATTCCTCATATAACCTGAGACAATTATTCAATATTATATATTTGAAAAGAGGTATTAATAAAGGCCTAGTAATTATATCGTTAGATGCGGAGAAAGCCTTTGACCAGGTGGAATGGTCTTACTTGTTTTCGGTTATGGAAACTTTTAAGTTGGGAGAGAAGTTTATTACTTGGGTTAAATTATTATACACTAATCCAACAGCCAGAATACTAACAAATCAAATGCTATCAACTAAATTTAATTTATTCCGAGGCTGCAGACAAGGTTGTTCTTTATCCCCGCTATTGTTTGCACTTGCAATAGAACCATTAGCTCAACGTGTGAGATTACATCCTGAAATATATGGGTATGACACCAGAGATACTGAAAATAAAATCTCCTTATATGAGGATGATGTATTACTTTATATTACGAAGCCGGAAATTAGTATTCCAAATTTACTAAAATTAATAACTGAATTTGGATTATTTTCAGGATATAATATTAATTGGAATAAAAGTGAACTTATGTCAATAATGGTAAATAACTTACATATATTACAACAATTTCCTTTTAAGATAGCAAACGAAAAAATCAAATATCTTGGAATTTATGTAACAAAAAGATTTGATTCTTTATTTAAATCCAATTTTCTAATTTTATTGAATAAATTAAATAAGAATATTTTATATTGGAAAACATTACCTATTTCAATGCTAGGTAGAATTAATGCAATAAAAATGATTTTTCTCCCGCAATTACTATATCTCTTCCAATTGATTCCGATATATCTTCCTAAAAATTTCTTTAAGAAGGTTGATTCTCTAGTCACCAACTTTATCTGGGATTATAAGAGCCATAGAATAAATAAAAAACATTTATGTAAATCAAAAATAAATGGAGGTCTAGCACAGCCAAACTTTATGTTTTATTACTGGGCAGTTAATATTAAAAATATGAATTTTTGGTTAGTAGAGACAGATAAACAACCAATCTGGTTAAAAATGGAAAAAGAAGATTGTTCGCCTTTTGAAATTAGCTCGATTTTATTCGCTAATATTAAACTAGGTAAGAAAATCTATAGTGAAAATCCTATAATAGAAAGTGGGATACATATCTGGAAACAAATAAAGAAAACATTAAAATTGAAATGTATACCACTAGCCCTTACCGTTGTAAATAACGTTACATTTAAACCTTCAATCATGGACAAAGGTTTTTTACAATGGAAAAACTATGGAATTAATAAGATGGGCAATCTCTATAGGGAAAACTCCTTCATGTCATTTCAAGAATTACAACAAATTTATGGATTCCATTCAAAAGATTACTTTAAATATTTACAAATTAGAGACTACGTAAAAGCAAACACACAAGAAATCAGAAATAGAAAGACAGAAAATGTAGATGAATGTCTAAATAAACACCCGAACACAGAAAAATTGATATCATATATTTATAACATTTTATTGGAAAACAATGTCCCAATGACAGAAATATATGGGCAATTATAGGAAAACGAATTAGGTCAATTAATCAGACTAGAAGTATGGGATGAAAGTTTACAACATATACACCATTGTTCATTAAATGCTAAACACTCTCTTATACAATTTAAAATATTACATAGATTACATTATTCAAAATCCAAATTACATACTATTTTTTCAAATGTATCTGCCATATGTGATAAATGTCAGCACTTAGAAGCTAACTTAACGTATACATTTTCAAATTATATAAAAATTACTAAATTTTGGACAGAAATATTTAAGATAATTTCGAATGTTGTTAATATGAATCTGATCCCTGACTCAAAATTAATAATATTGGGAATATTAGAAACAGATCAATTAATAACAACAAATCAATTATTTTTTATTGATTACAGTTTAATAATTGGGAAAAAATTAATATTGAAATTCTGGAAAGGTCCTACATCCCCCACAACCAAAATGTGGATTACAGGAATGTCGGAGACACTTCATCTGGAAAGATTAAGGCTTGTCCTACTGGACAAGTTGGATCTTTTCAGAGGGATATGGTCTCCATTTATTGAATATTTAAAGGGTCAAAATGGCTCGGTGCGAGAGCCTGACTGAAGCCTGAATAAAGGAATGGATAAAGAATCATACATAACAAATCATGGATATATCTCCAATGATGGATAACCTGTTTAACACTCCACTCATTTTTTTTTGATTTTCTATTTTTACTTTATTTTTCTCTTTTTTCCTATCTGCAATAAAAACAAAAAAATGTATAGAAATACAAATAAGACATAACTGTTAATATTAATAATATTAAGAATGTATGTGACAAGTATATTCTTTTAATATGTACATACGTCTAATAAAAATATTTAACAAGATTAACCACCAGTCCGCGGTCTTCCGGACTGAAGCGATGTAAAGTCGGTGCCTTCCGTAAAAACGGGGCTATTCGACGTTCGTGCGGTATTACCACCAGTCCGCAGTCTTCCGGACTGTCGCGGTGGAGAGTCGGGGCCTGCCGTATGAACGGGGCTACCCGATTTCCGCACAGTTTTCCCGCCAGTCCGCGGTCATCCGGACTTGAGCGGTGGAGAGTCGGGGCCTGCCGTATGAACGGGGCTTCCCGACTCCCGCGCGGTCCTACTGCCAGTCCGCAGTCTTCTGGACTGTAGCGGTGGAGAGTCGGGGCCTGCCGACAAAACGGGGCTACCCGACTTCCGCGCTGCCTTCCCGCCAGTCCGCGGTGGTTTCCCTGACTGCAGAATGGGGGCTGCCGAAATTTCAACGGCCAGCTCCGGGGAATTAGGCCGCTGAACTTTTTTCGAAGTCCCGTGGCTCTCCGTGGCATGCTTGGAAGCAGCCCTCTTCTTACTCCGAGCCTTTTCCATGCTCACAAAGTCTGTTTGCTCTGTAAAAGATTTGGGAAAAAACACAGAGCAGCAAACCAACTCAAGGTTAGTAAAACTTACCTGAGTGTCCTTTTTTAAAGTTGCCAGTAGAGGAGCTGCGCTCCTCCCAGCCTGTCGGTTGCCATGCGAGCGACGATATGCCACGCATGCGTGCTGGCGGTGTCTTCAAGAAGTCACACTACGAAGTAAAATACTCTTAACACCTGTAAGAATTACATGTGCCACTTATGTCCAAGGTCATCTTTTGTCTATTTTAAAATATTTCTGTTAGATCATGTATAACCAGCGGTTTTCAGGAAAGATGGTAGTTAAGAAGCCCTTAATCTTCTTTCAAAGCTTCTCAGAAGAGTATACACCATCTTAGTGTGCTTCTTCTTTATTCAATTTCGACCAATTCTGCAGATATTCTCTTGGAATGACCAACTTGATTAGCATTATTCAATTGTACTTAACAGACTGTTGGTAACCATTGAAAAGGGTTCTCGCTTGTCATTTTCATTAGCTGGCCACTTTATGAAACCCAAAATTCACACAGACAAAATGGATAATCAATGTTTTGAAATCATTTCCCGCTAATACAATACCAGCATTACTTCCAAACCTCAAGTGTTATTATCTGAACATGCTTGACTCAATATGAAAAATAGGCACATTATAGTCTTCCAGACTCAGTAACGAGTTCAGAAATTTCAGTTTAGTTTATTGTCACATGTACCAAGGTACAATGAAAAGCTTTTGATTACTGTTCTCCAGTCAGCAGAAAGACAAAACATGATTACAATCGAGCCATTTACAGTGCATAGATACATTATAAGGGAATTACGTTTAGTGCAAGGTAAAGCCAGCTAAGTACATTCAAGGATAGTTCGAGGGTCACCAATGAGGTTGATAGTAGTTCAGCACTACTCTATCATTGTTGTAGGATGATTCAGTTGCCTGATAACAACTGGGAAGAAACTGCCCCTGAATCTAGAAGTGTGCATTTTCACACTTCTATACCTTTTGCCTGATGGGAGAGGGGAGAGGAGGGAATGGCCAGGGTGAAACTTGTCCTCGATTATGCTGCTGGCCTTGCTGCGGCAGCGTGAGGTATAAATGGAGTCAATAGTAGGGAGGTTGGTTTGTGTGATGGTCTGGGCTGCGTCCACAATTCACTGCAATGTCTTGCGGTCTTGGATGGAGCTGTTCCTAAACCAAGCTGTGATGCATCCTGATAAAATGCTTTCTATGATGCATCTGCAAAAGTTGGTGAGAGTTGTAGGGGACATGCTAAACTTCCTAAGCCTTTTAAGGAATTAGATGTGGTGTGCTTTCTTGATTGTTGCTTCAACATGGGTAGTCCAGGAGAAGTTGTTGGTGATATTGACAACTAGGAATTTGAGCTTTTCAACCATCTCCACAGCCGTCATTGCAAACTGGGGTATGTGTACTGCTTCGCTTCCTGAAGTCGATCACTATCTCCTTTGTCTTTCTGACATTGAGAGAAAGGTTGTTTTCTCGACACAAGGACACGAGGTTCTCGATCTCCTTCCTGTATGTAGATGATATGTGTGTACACCTTTAATTGATAGCAACGATGTCCATGCTAACCACTCCCCCACCAGTTAGTATAATTGTAACCCACACGCCCCTAGCTCTCTCTCTAGTGTTCGTGACAGACCACGTACAGCCAGGGCTATGTATAATGTATGCTTAATAAAGTACTGACGACTTTAAGGTGTCTGTGTACCTTCTCTAAATGGTGTCAGAAGTGGGATGCGTAGGACACAGGCAGTTGCACCCCGTCATGGATCTGCAGTCAGGCGGCCCCGAGGCCAAACTTAGATGCATCACACGTGAGAACGATGGGGCGCTGGAGGTCGAAGTACTTCAGCGTTGGCATGCTGATCAGCTTAGATTTGAGGGTGTCGAATGCACGCTGGTGTTGCGGGAACCAGGCCCAGGCAGTGTCCTTTTTCACCAGATCCCGCAGAGGGGCACTCAGTTCGCTCAGGTCGGGGATGAACATTCCCAGGTAGTTGACCATGCCCAAGAAGCGCTGCAGGCCAGGCACGTCAGCAGGTGCAGGCATCTCGGATATTGCGGCCGTCTTCTGCGGGTCGGGCTTCAGCCCCGATGCCGTGAAAACATGCCCCACGTAGGTGACTTCAGGGACCCGGAATCAGCACTTCTTCGGGTTGAGCTTCAGGTTGACCTCCCGGGCCCGCTGCAGCACCTGGCGAAGGTGGTGGTCGTGCTCAGCGACATTCTTCCCATAAACCAGGATGTCGTCGACAATGATGGCACACGAAAGTCCAGCAAACAGTTGTTCCATGGTCCTTTGGAACACCTCGCTGGCAGAGATGATCCCAAACGGCATGCGGAGGAAGCGATACCTGCCGAAGGGCGTGCTGAAGGTCGTCAGGTGCGAGGATCGCTCGTCTAGAGGTATCTGCCAGAACGAACTCTTGGCATCAAGAACCGAGAACACGGTGGCAGGGCCGACCTGTGCAGCAACATCCTCCACCGTCCGCATGGGATAGTGCGGGCGCCTGATGGCCAAGTTCAGGTCCTTAGGGTTGATGCAGATCCGTATTTCGCACTTGTCTTTCTTCGCAGCGACAACCATAGTAGAAACCCACCGGGTGGAGTCCGTTACTGGCTTCAGGATGCCCGTGGCCACCATCTCGCGAAGAGCAGACTCGACCTTGCCCCTCATGGCAAAGGACACACGGTGCGGGGGACGGACGACCGGCGTGATGTCGGGATTGAGGGCAATCCTGTAGCTGCAGGGCAACTTCCCCAGCTTCGAGTCAAACCGGTCTGGGAATTCGGCCAGCGGGTTCAGGGGTGCCTCCACCAGGTGGACATCACTGTGGAAGCTCACCAATCCGAGGTCCTGGCAGGCCTCCACGCCGAGCAGGGGGTCACATTTACCGTCTAGCAGGAAGAAAGAGAGGGGCCGAGTGGTCGTCAGCACCTTGCAGTGGAGAGTGGTCCCTCCCCACAGGAACAAGTACGCCACCCCCATAGGCACGCAAAACAGCACTGTCTGTGGAAACGGGCTCATTATTTCTTATCTTCCTGAACAGGCTTGTTGACATAACGTTGGCAGCTGCCCCCGTGTCAATGACGACCGCTGAACAACACTATGCCCAGATTGAGAAAGAACTGCTGGCGGTTGTCTTTGCCTGCTCCAAATTCAAAGACTATATCCTGGGCAACTGCTTCATTGTCGAGACGGACCACCAGCCTCTGGTCACCATCCTCAACAAGCCGATACACATGGCCTCCTCCCGGCTCCAGCGCATGACGCTCCAGCTACAACGCTTCACTTTCACAGTGGTTTATCGCAAGGGCAAGGACATGTTTGTTGCTGACACGCTGTCTCGGGCGCCTCTCTCATCCACAACCCAGCATCCGTACGAGACGTCCGATCTGATAGTCCTGGGCGTGAACTTCGTGCCCTCTGGTCAGTTGAAGTCCCTGGCCGAGCATACGGCAGCAGACGCTTCGCTACAGCAGCTGGCCGAGATCATCAAGCAGGGTTGGCCAGACCGCCATGTCTTCCCTGCCGGCCGCAGCAGTGCCTTACTTCTTGGTTCGTGACGAGTTGGTGCTGCGTGATGGTGTGATTGTGAAAGGGCACAAGGTGGTGGTGCCCGCAAGCACTACGGGAACAATACTTCGAAAACCGCTCATCGTGTCCATCCCGGGTCGAAGCAACCCTTTCCATCGCTCAGAGCCAGTTTTTCTGGCCTGACATCCCTCACTACTTCCGGGATTGGGTCTCCGCATGCCCTACCTGTAACAGCCTCGCTCCACAGCAACAGCGGCAGCCGCTCCTGCAGCAGCCAGCTGCTGACCTGCCATGGTCTGCGCTAGCAACCGACATCTTCGAGTGGCACGGAAAGCACTTCCTGGTGCTTGTCGACTCTTACTCCAGCTGGTTTGAAGTTGACCAGCTCCACTCCCTCTCTTCCTCCGCGGTCATCGAGAAGTTGCGCCGCCACTTTGCCACCTTCGGGTCCCCCGTCAGCCTGCAGTCGGACAACGGCAGCCAGTTCACCAGTGCCGAGTTCCGCGCTTTTGCTGAACGATGGAACTTTCGTCATCACACCAGCAGCCCGGAATACCCACAGAGCAATGGACTGGCCGAGCACGCGGTCCGCAGTGCTAAAGGATTGTTGGAGCGTTGTCGCCTATCCCGCTCCGACATCTACATGGCCCTGCTGAACCTCCGAAACATCTCCCGCGACCATGCCCTGGGCTCCCCGGCTCAGCGACTCATGTCCCGAGTCACGAGGCCCACGGTCCCGGTGTCTCAGCAGTCCCTGTCCCCCTCCGTCTTTAAACCTGCCTTGGTCCGGGAACGCATTGCCGAAAAACACAGTATCCAGAAGCGTTCCCACGACAGGTCCTGCCGTGTCCTCTGCCCTCTTCTCCCCGGCCAGGTCGTCCGTATGTGGTCCTCTTCTGGCCGTTCCAGGCTGGCCGTGGTCGTCGGTTCTGCCGGTTCCCCTCGTTCGTGCAGATTGCTGACGGTGGACTGTTGGGGTGTCGGGAGCTCGCGGGTCCGGGTGGGAGACCGCTCTCCAGGGCTCCGCAACACAACTTCTCCAGCCCGTGTCGCGGGGTTGGAACGACCCGGAGCGGGGCCGTACATCAATGGCTGCGGGACATTCCAGCGCCCGCGGGGCTCCAACTTTGGGGCCTGGATCAACGGCTGGACATGGGACTTAACACCGCCCGCCTGGGGCTTCGACATCGGGAGAGAGATGGTGCGGGGGAGAGAGAAGAACTTTGCCTTCCATCACAGTGAGGAGGGATCCACTGTGATGGATGTTTGTGTGAATTTAATTGTTTGCATGTTTTTCTATGAATTGTTCTGTTTGTTTGTTTGTATGGCTTGTAGAAACGGAGTTTCGTTCGAGCCTCTCTGAGGTTCGAATGACAAGCAATAAAATCAAATCAAATCAAAAATCGTACCTTGTCAACCACGATGGACGGGTGTACCGCCGGTCCCGCCAGCATCTCCGGCTCGTGAACGAGCCTCTCCCTCCCCCGGTGGCTCCGTATGCCCCCCCCCCCCCCGCTGCCACTGTCGCGGCCCTGTGCTTTGCCCGTTCCTCTGGGGCCGACCTCCCCTCGTCCTCCTCCGGAACGCCTCCCGGCTGCGGTCCCGCTTTCTCCGGCTTCCTCGCCCTTCTCTTCGCCGCCCCCCCCCCCCCCCCCGATGCCTTCGTCGCCAAGGGGTTCTCCTGTCCGTAGCCCCCACCATGCCCCAGCGTCCCCACTTGTTCCCGTCGGGGAAGGAGGTGATGGCGAGGTGCGGACCCGGTCTGGTCGCCTGGTCAGGCTACCGGTCCGTTACGGCGATTACGTGTGATCCTGTATCCCTGTGCTTTACTGTTTGCACTCACCCTGGCGCATGAGACGTGGTCGCCCTGTCACTCACTGTTTGTTTTGGTAGAGGAAGGATGTAGATGATATGTGTGTACACCTTTAATTGATAGTAACGATGTCCATGCTAACCACTCCCCCACCAGTTAGTATAATTGTAACCCACACGCCCCTAGCTCTCTCTCTAGTGTTCGTGACAGACCATGTACAGCCAGGGCTATGTATAATGTATGCTTAATAAAGTACTGACGACTTTAAGGTGTCTGTGTACCTTCTCTAAACTGTACTTCGTCTCATCATTATCTGATATCCAGCCCACATTGGTGGCGTCGTCTGCGAATTGGAAAATTGATTTAGATTTGTACATGCCTGCACAGTGGAGGGTGTACAAGGAGTAAAGAAGGGGGCTGCTAACACATTCCTTGTGGAGCACCAGTGTTGAGGATTATTGTATTGTATATCTTTATTATCATTTTTCTGAGTATTTACATACCCAGAGGAAAACGAAAAAGCGTTTCTCAACCAGTGTCCATTCAGTGTGTGGTAAAAATTAAATAGAAATAAAGAATAAAAGTACATATATCACGAGTTCCGATATTATTTGCCCCATCCTCACTGATTGAGGTCCTTTCGTCTTAAAGTCAAGGATCCAGTTGCAGAGATGAGTGCTGACATCAGGTCCGATGTGTTTGGTGATAAGCTTGGATGGTATAATGGTATTAAAGGCAGATCTGTTGTTTATGAGTAGGAGTCTGACGTGGGTGTCTCTCTTATCCAGGTGTTCCAGGGACTAGTGTAGGGCGATGTCATAATCCGTGGACTTGTCACAGTGGTAGGCAAACTGCAGTAGGTCAAGGCCACTGGGTAGACTAGATTTAATGTGTTCCATAACTACTCTGTCAACCTTTCATGATGGTGGATGTCAAGGCCAGTGGACGGCAGTCATGTGGGCGTTATGCATTTCAGGTAATGATTCTGCTATTCTCATTTACAGCTCCTCTAAACCCACCTTCTGCTACGTCAATGCCCTATACCACCCACTCCTAACTCATTCCATCATTCCTTTATCACTAAATCCTGCCTCCGTATCATGAGCATTCCTTGTTGTTCTTTATCATCTCCAAATTCATATGAATGATCAACGGTCTGAAACATTAACTCTTATTTTTCAGATAGAGGATTATGCCTAATTTCTGTCGTTTTCTGGTTTTATTTTAGGATATCAGGGCAGTAGACATGGATTTTGGTAAGCCATTTGATAAGAGCCTACATTGCAAACTGTTCCAGAAAGTTAGGGCAGGTTGGATCCAAGCCAAGCAGACAAACTGGATCCAAAATTGAATTGGTAATAGGAAGCAGACTGTCGTGCTGGAGGGATGATATTCTAATTGAAAGCCTGATCAGACCAGATATTCAGTAATCAATAGTAGGACTTATTGTTTGTGATCTTTATTAATGACTTGGATGCAAATCTGGAAGGAAGGTTTTGAAAAGTTTGCAGAGATGCCAACCCTAAATTTAGTTCACAGTAACATTCAACCCATTTGTCCGTAACAAATGGGGTTAAATGCATTTCTCTCCGTACTCACTTGGGGTTGTTGCCGGCGGGTCTGCGCCTGCGCACTGGTGCAGATCAGCGGGCTGCCGGCGGGCGGGTGCGGCACATGCGCACTTGGCAACGTTGCCGGCGGGTCTGCGCCTGCGCACTGGGTGGGGGTGGGGGGGAGGCCCGGTGATGGGGCTGCCGCGAGCGGCCGGCTGGCGGCAAGAAAGTTGCCGCTGATCGCGCGCGGGCCGGGCTGGCGTGGCTCGAAATAGCGCCAGGCCCGGCAACCCTCCCCCACTGCGCACACGCGGCCACTGAGGCCCGGCAACCCTCCCCCACTGCGCACGCGCGGCCACTGGGGCCCGGCAACCCTCCCCAACTGCGCAGGCGCGGACACTAGGGCCCGGCAAAGTGCCGCTGATCGCGTGGGCCGGCAAACCGGGGACACATGGCGCCGGCGTTCACCACGGGAGGAACACCGGCGCGGCGGTGTTCCGTAACAGCATGTTTGGCTGCCGGAACACCGTAAAAAGGTTATTTCGCCGGGACAAAATACGGCGAATCCGGGACACTTGGCATCTCTGAGTTTGCAGATTACATCAAAATTGGTTGTATTGTGGATCGCAAGGAAGGTTTTCCAAGGCTACAGTAAGATATGGATCGGATGGAAAATTAGACTGAGCACCATCAGGTGGAATATAGTCCTGAAATTGTAAAGTGATGCATTTTGGGAAGTCAAATCAGAGTAAAACATGTACAATAAATGGTTGATGAACCATGAACTTTGGGGCCCAAGTCTACAGTTCCCTTAAAGCGACAACACAAGTAGGTACAGTATTGATGAATGCATATTGCATACTTGCCTTCATGGGACAGTACTCTGAACAAAAAACTTGTTTACAGTTATGTTGCAACTGATAACATTCTGGTTAAACCACACTTAAGAGTATTATGTGCAGATTTGGTCGCTGCACTATCAAAAGGGTGTGGTTTCACTGGAGAGAATGCAGAGGAGAATCACCAGGATTTTGCCAGGATTGGCGGACTTTAGTTCAGAGAAGAGATTGGATAGGCCATAGCAAAGAAGACTGAGGGGTGAACCGATTGAGGCTGAATATACGAAGCATAGACAGTGTAAATAAGCAATTCACAAACTCTTAAAGTGTGCAACATCTTCTAATGATAGCACAGGGTATTACATCCATCCTCAGGCACTGGCTACATTCTTCTACTGAACTGTACCCAGGAAGGGGAAGGAATTATGATTGATGTTAACTAGGCAGGGTTAATGGTACTGAGGTAATTAAATGTTATTGGTTGCATATATAAACCATCTACATCCTTCCTCATAGAAAATCAAAACAGATTGTTGTCACAACAACAGAATTAAACAGCAGACTTAAACAAAATCGCCATAACGAACAGGTGGCTTACTAATCCGGCCCGAGCGCGTACGGATGTCTCCCCCTTCCCCCGAAAGAGCAGAAGAAACAGGAGGACGCGAGGCAGCTGGGGAATCAGGGAAGGGCGGTGTGGTGGGAGAAACAGGAGAGTGAGAAACGCGACCGGCAACAGGGGACCCGCGCAGAGGGGACTGGGCACTCGATATGGGGATCGAGGCATGCAGGGAACACTGGCTGGGACGGCAGCCGGCTGCTGGTATGAGAGTGGCGGGCCATAGGGCCCCGGGGGCTGCGGCTTCGGCTCATTAACCACAAGCAGGTGTTGTCGGCTTCTTCGGTAGATAGTACCCTCATAGTCGACCAGGTACGAGCGAGGTGAGTCGGCCACCCCAACCACGGTAGCCAGACGGTAGTGACCACTGGCGGTCTGCAACCGAACAACCTGTCCAGGTAACAGAGGATCGAGTGGTCTGCACGACCGATCGTGGGAACGCCGCTGACTGTCATGTTTCTCTTGAATACGCCTCTGCACGGAGGCAGGCTCCAGCACCCGAGGTTTCAGCTGGCGCTGGGCAATCGGGATGGTAGATCTGGTTGTTCTGGACATCAGACGCTGAGCAGGTGACCCCATGGCCGGATCCCTGGAAATATTCCTGAGGTTCAGGAGATCCAAATACAAATCAGAGTTGGACAGTCTCGCCTGTTCCATCAGAAGCATGGCGCTGCGGACGGCCCGTTCTGCAAGGCCGTTGCTCTGTGGGTGCTCTGAGCTGCTGGTGAAATGCACGAAATTCCACTTGTCGGCAAAACTTTTGACTTCTCGGCTGGTAAACTGCCTGCCGTTGTCAGTCTGCAGCCTGACAGGGGACCCAAAAGTGGAGAAGTATTTCCGCTGCTTTCGGATCACCATCTCCGACGTGAGGGATGTCAGTAAATCCACTTCAAACCAGTTTGAGTACGAGTCGACCAGTTCAAGGTAGTGGTTACCACGCCACTCGAAGATGTCGGCCACCAACGAGGACCAGGCCAAGGCAGGGTGGGCTGTTGCAGCAGGGGCTGTCGCTGCTGATGTGGAACAAGACTGTTGCACGTGGAGCAGGCAGAAACTCGGTCTCGGATATATTTGGCCATTTCAGGCGAGTAGAATTGGCACTGAGTGTGGGCGAGTGTTGCATCGACCCCAGGTGTCCGCTATATGCTGCGCAATAGTAAAAGTCAAACAGGGAGGACGGGACTACAACTTTATGTCCCTTGACGATGACGTCATTCTGGAGCACCAGTTCGTCGCTGACCAGGAAGAAAGGCTGTGTTTCAGACGGCGCAGCGGAGCGCTTTGTTGGCCACCCTGCTTTAATCACAGAGGCAAGCCGCTGCAAAACTGGTGTGCTTGGCCAAAACCTGTAGCTGTTTGGTGGGAATAAAGTTAACGCCCAGTACGACCAAGTCCTCTGTTTCGTAGGGGTGGTGAGCACAGGAGGTCCGCGGGGCGTGTGATAGGTTGTCCGCAATGTGCATCTCGGTGCCCTTCTTGTAGATGATGTCGAAATCGAAACGCTGGAGCTGCAGCATCATACGCTGCAGCCTGGCAGGGGCAGCGTGAATCGGCTTGTTCAGGATTGTCACCAGTGGCTGGTGGTCGGTTTCAACCGTAAATCTGCTGCCGAACAGGAAGTCTCTGAACTTGGAGCAGGCGAACACCACCGTGAGCAGCTCCTTCTCGATCTGAGCGTACCACTGCTTGGTGTCCGTCATGGTGCGGGAGGCATAGGAGACAGGATGTAACGATCCATCGACAGACTGAAGGCAAGCCGCATCCAGACCGAACTTGGAAGAGTCACAGGTGACGGTGATGGGGCGACTCACGTCGAAGAACCACAACGTCGGAGTGTTAATCAGTTTCGACTTGAGGCAGTCAGAGGCCTGCTGGTGATGTGGGAGCCAGACCCAGGCGATATCCTTTTTTGTCAGCTGCCGCAGGGGAGCACTCAGCTCACTGAGGTTTGGTACAAACTTCCCAAGGTAGTTCACCATGCCCAAGAATCGTTGTAGATCTGGCACGTTGGAGGGGGCTGCCATCTCGGAGATGGCAGCTGCCTTCAAGGGGTCAGGTTTTAGTCCATTAGAGGTGAAAATGTGTCCAACGTACATGACTTCTGAGACACGAATCCGGCACTTCTTGAGATTGAGCTTCAGGTTAGCCTTCCGCGCTCTATCCAGGACGCGGCGGAGGTTCAGGTCGTAGTCGGCAATGTCCTTCCCATAAACCAGGATATCATCCACAATGATGGCACATGGCAGGTCCAAGAATATCTGCTCCATCGTTCGCTGGAACACCTCGCTAGCGGAATTGATGCCGAATGGCATTCGCAGGAACTTGAATCTGCCAAATGGTGTGGCAAAGGTTGTCAGGTCAGAAGACGCTTTGTCCAACGGGATCTGCCAAAACGAGTTCTTAGCGTCTAGGACCGAAAAGATGGTGGCTTGCCCGACCTGAGCCGCCACGTCCTCAACAGACCGCATGGGGTCGTGTGGCCGCCTGATGGCAAGGTTTAAGTCCTTCAGGTTGATACACACACGTGCTTCGTTCTTGTCTTTCTTTATCGTGGCAATCATGGTGGAGACCCAATCGGTGGGATCGCTAACCGCTTCTAGCACCCCCTTTTCGACCATGTTGTTAAGCATCACCTCGACCCTGTCTTTCATGGCGTGAGACGCCCTGTGAGGTGCGTGGTCCATAGGTTGTATATTTGGGTCAATGGAAATATGGTATGTCAGTGGTAACTTTCCCAGGTCATCGTTTAACAGGTCCTGGTATTCTGCAACTGGGTTAAACGACAGTTGCACTTTGTGGACCGTGCGGTCGAAGGACACCAGGCCAAGATCTTGGCACGCACGGTTGCCCAGCAGGGTTACACAGTCAGAGTTCAAAACATAGAAAACCAGGTTTCTCGTGGCCTTTTGCAGCATGCAAGTTAAAGAGGCCCTCCCCGCAGGCCTTAGAATTTCTCAACCATAGGCGTGCAGGGTAGCATTGTCAGCAACCAGGGGCTCATTAGTCCTTATCTGTTGAAAGGATTTATTGACAAAACGTTGACCTTCGCACCTGTGTCTAACTTTGCAAGGAAGGTTACATCATTGACAGTCACAGATACGGAGGGATCAGAACATTGGCCGGGTGCCTGGAGGAGGGTGAACACATTCGAATCCTCGGGAGAATTTATTGGATCTGCATCATAAGGTTCAGCTATGTTGGGCTGTGAGTCGTAACAGACATCAGATTGTCTCAGCATGTTTAGACTGGGTCTGGAAATCTGTACCTGTCTCCCACAGGAATGGAATGAATGACAGGCGGCAGAGAAGTGATTCCGTTTTTTACAAAAGTTACAGGCCTTGCCATAGGCAGGGCACGTCGACAGTCTGTGGTGCATGTAGTTACAGTTTGGGCACCTTTTTGGGGGCACTTCACCAGGACCTGGGTTGGCACGCGGCAGAAAAGCATTGTTTTCCATCCGAGGCTGTGGTCTCCTAAACCCAGCCAGGTTGACAGATTTATTGCCCGAGACCCGGTGGTCATCTGGCAATACAACGACCTCAGACAATCTGCAGGCATGCATGGCTTTTTCCAACGTTAGATCCGGATCCCTTAGAAGCTCACATCGCAGCTTCTGGTCACGCATGCCAGTTACTAAAATGTCTTTAATGAGCTGGTCTGTCATGTCACCAAAACGGCACCGCTGGGCGAGATAACGCAAATCAGCAATAAAACATTCAACAGGTTCATCCGACAACTGTTTCCTTGTAAAGAACTGTGCCCTCTCTAGAATGCGGTTCGAGGGCAGGTCACAAATCTCCCTGAACTTACGTAGCAGGCAAGCAGGGTCAATGGCAGATTTTGCAGGAGTAGTCACCACGTTGTTGTCGTTCAGGACAGCTGGAGCGTAGGTGAAAGTTCTGGCTCTCTTCATGGCATCAGGTCCGACAAGGTTGAGTAGGAGGGAGGCTTTAAGGGAGTCAGGATCAGCGCGGTGTGCGACGTTGACAAAGTGTGTGAAATCAAATTCAAACGTGGCCCTTTCAAAAGCGCTCAGAGATGTCAGCATCAAAGACAAGCTGCGCGGGCTTTCTGCAAGAGGACGCCATGGTCAGAGAGATTAAGCACAAAAAGGCACAAATCAAAAAAAAGAAATAAAACCCGATAGACAGGAGACGCAAGTGTCTTCCAGCTTCGACACCATGTAAATAAGCAATTCACAAACTCTTAAAGTGTGCAACATCTTTTAATGATAGCACAGGGTATTACATACATCCTCAAGTACTGGCTACATTCTTCTACTGAACTGTACCCAGGAAGGGGAAGGCATTATGATTGATGTTAACTAGGCGTGGTTAATGGTACTGAGGTAACTATGTTATTGGTTGCATATATAAACCATCTACAGACAGGATGAATATTCAGAACCTTCTTCCCATGATAGTGATATCTAAGCCTATAAAGCATATTTTTAACCTGAGAAGAAGGAATTTTAAAGGGGGGTTAAGGGAAACGTTTTTGTTACACATAGAGTGGATGATATGCTCGGAGATTGCACAGACGCAAGAATAATAGGATGCTCACATTAGGCAATTTTGTTTTTCCTAATATAGGCTTGAATTACCATAGTGTTAAGGGCTTAGATGGGATGGAATTTGTTGGTGTGTTCAGGAAAGTTTCCTCAGGCATTATATAGAGGGCCGCATCAGGGAGAGTGTAAAGTTTGACGTACTCTTGATTAACATGTTAGGGCAAATAACTGAAGTGTTAGTGGAAGAGCATTTAAAGACTAGTGACAATAGTTTTATTAGCTTTACATTTTTAAAGGAAAAGAACAGAACTGATCCACAAGTTAAAGTTCAAAATTTGGGCAAGCCAAATTTTGACAATATTCTGGTCGTGCAGTTCTGGTCACCTCATTACAGAAAATATGTGCAGGTGCTGGAGAGGGTGCAGAGGAGGTTTACCAGAATGGTGCCTATGTTCAGCTATAGGGATAGTTTGGCTGGATGTGGATTATTTTTTCTGGAATATCAGGGTTGAGAAGAGACGATAGAAGTATATAAAATTATGAGTGGCATTATAAGCTAAACCATCAGAACTTTTTCCCAGGGTGGAAATGCACAACACTAGAGGACATAGCTATAAGGCGAGAGAGGGAAAGTTTAATGGAAATATTTTTACACAGAGAGTAGTGGGAGTCTGGAAAGCAATGCCAAGTGTGGTGGTGGAGCCAGGTATGATCGTGGTGTGTAAGAGGCTTTTAGATAGAAACTTGGTAGTGCATGGAATAGAGATATCATGTTCTTGGCATCATGTTCAGCATAAGCATTGGGGGCCAAAGTGCCCAATCCTGTGCTATACTGTTCTATATTCTATGTTCTACTAGACAGGAGATTGAAAAAGTTGATTGGAGTAAGTTTTTTGTGGGCAAAACGATGTCGACAAAGTGATGAGCTTTTAAAAGTGAGATAGCAAGAGTTCAAAGTTTGCATGGTCCTGAAAGGCAAGACCAACCAGAGTAGGGAACCTCGAATTCAAAGAGATATTGAGGCTGTGGTCTGAAAAAGGAGGCGTGAGTCAGGTACAAGCAGCAGGGATCAAGTGAATATCAAGGATTCGAGGGATAAAATTGGTCCATTAGAGAGTCAGAGAGGACAGCTATCTGCAGAGCCAAAAGAGATGGGGGAGATATTGAACTATTTCTTTTCTTCGATATTCACCAAGGAGAAGGATATTGAATTATGTGAGGTAAGGGAAAGTAGAGTGGATCAAAGAAGAGGAAGTACCGACACTTTTGAAAAATATAAAAATGAATAAGTCTCCAGGTCCTGACAGGATATTCCCTGGGACATTGAGAGAAGTTAGGCTATGACAGAAATATTTCAAATGTCATTATAAACGGGAATGGTGCCGGAGGATTGGTATACTGCGCACGTTGTTCCATTGTTTAAAAAGGGTTCTAAGAGTCAACCTAGCAATTATGGACCTGTTAGTTTGACGTCAGTGGTGGGGAAATTAATGTCAAGGATACTTAGAGATAATATTGATAATCATCTTGATAAATAGGGTCTGATTAGGAACAGACAACATAGATTTGTGCCTGAAAGGTCATGTTTGACTAATCTTCTTGAATTTTTTGAAGAGGTTACTAAGGAAATTGATGAGGGTAAAGCAGTGGATGTTGTCTATATGGACTTCAGTAAGGCCTTTGACAAGGTTCCACATGGAAGGTTGGTTAAGAAGGGTCAATTGTTGGGTATTAATAGTGGAGTAGCAAGATGGAGTCAACAGTGGCTGAATGGGAGATACCAGAGAATACTGGTGGATAACTGTTTGTCAGGTTGGAGGCCGGTGACTAGTGGGGTGCCTCGGGGATCTGTGTTGGGTCCACTGTTGTTTGTCATATACATCAATGATCGGAATGATGGTGTGGTAAATTGGATTAGTAAGTATGCAGGTGATACTAAGATAGGTGGTGTTGTGGATAATGAAGTAGATTTTCAAAGTCTACAGAGAGATTTAGACCATTTGGAAGACTGGGCTGAAAGATGGCAGATAGAGTTTAATGCTGATACGTGTGAGGTGCTACATCTTGGCAGGACAAATCAAAATAGGACGTACATGGAAAATGGAAGCAAATTGAGGAATGCAGTTGAACAGAGGGATGTAGGAATAACTGTGCATAGTTCCCTGAAGGTGGAATCTCCTGTAGATAGGGTGGTAAAGAAAGCTTTTTGTGTGCTGGCCTTTATAAATCAGAGCATTGAGTATAGAAGTTGGGATGTAATGTTAAAATTGTACAAGGCATTGGTGATGCCAATTCTGGAGTATGGTGTACAATTTTGGTCGCCAAATCATAGGAAAGATGTCAACAGAGAGAGAGTACAGGGGAGATTTAGTAGAATGTTGCCTGGGTTTCAGCACCTAAGTTACAGAGAAAGGTTGAACAAGATAGGTCTTTATTCTTTGGAGCGCAGAGGGTTAAGGAGGGACTTGATAGAGGTCTTTAAAATTATGAGAGGGATAGACAGAGTTGACGTGGATAAACTTTTTCCATTGAGAGTAGAAAAGGTTCAACCAAGACATGATTTGAGAATTAAGGGACAAAAGTTTAGGGGTAACATGAGGGGGAACTTCTTTACTCAGAGTGGTAGCTGTGTGGAATGAGATTCCAGTGGAAGTGTTGGAGGCAGGTTCGATTTTATCATTTAAAAATAAATTGGATAGGTGTATGTACGAGAAGGGAAAGGAGGGTTATGGTCTGAGTGCAGGTAGATGGGACTAGGTGAGAGTAAGTGTTCGGCACGGACTAGAAGGGCCGAGATGGCCTGTTTCCGTGCTGTAATTGTTATATGGTTATATGTTATAAGAGGAGTAAATACAACACACAGATATACTGAAGAAGGAAATCAGAAGGGCAAAGTGGGTACATGAGATAGCTTCGGCAGAAAAGTTTAAGGAGGAGCCAAAGAGATTACATAGGTACATTATGGGGAAAAGTGTAACTACAGAGTAAATGGGCCTCTCAAAGTCCATATTTGACATCTACATTTTAAGGTATAGGGATAAGCAACTCCCCAATGGATATTTCTACAAGATGTGGGTGAGGCTACATCTGAAATGTTATGTTCAGTTTTGATCACCTGGATGTAGGAAAGATGAGATTAAGCTGGAAAGAGTGCAGAACAGATGTACAACAATGTTCCCAGGACTCAAGGAACCGAGGAGAGGGTGGGCAGGCCTTGTAGTATAGGAAATTGATGGGTGATCTTCGAAAGGTGTATACAATTAAGAAAGGCATATGTAGGTTGAATGCAGTCAATCCTTTAGCAGGCAAATGGGACTAGTGAAAAAGGTTAAAAAAGGATGGCATCTATATTTTTGGTTGAAAGGTTCATTTATGTGCTGTACAACACTAAGATTATGCAATGTTTTTGCTTTCACATTAATAGTTTTCTGGTCACAACTCAAACATTATTTGTTTTATTTGTAAACATATTTACATGAGAATGAATAAGCATATTTAATTGGAACATAACTTGGCAAACTCAAATAATTCCTAATTTAATAAAATGATTCCAAAATAATATTATTGATATTGGTAACTTTACACAGGTAGAAGCCATGTGTGACTAAATGATTCTGTCATTAATATTATCATAATTTAAAGCATAATTGTGCAATTTTAAATGAAAATATTTGCATCCAAATTAATTTTAAGAACAGAATGCATTCCAACTGCTGGTAGTTATTATGTTGACTTACCATCTGGTAAAATATTGATTAAAACTGGTCATATTTATTCAGCATTGATGCCAATTGGCAATCCATTGTGAGTTTTATCCTACAAACAAGTAGACTAAAGGCAGCAGAGGGGCAAAATAGTGGAGGGGGATACAATTAATTTTCATTCAACTGTAAATTGCAAATCATTGTGGCACACCTACCCTATACTGCAAGTGAGATTTTGACAATGAGGACAAATGAGGGGTAAATACGATACATTTGAAATGACTGCATTAATACTTGTCACATTGTATCAATGAAATTGAGTATGCACATATTGATGTATGATGGTGTATAATAGTTTGAATTTCTATGATTTGTTAAGTCTTTTATTCCCCCATTCTTCCAAAAACTTTTAAACTGGAACATTCCACAAGCAAGATAGCAGACAATCAACCTAATCATTGAATATGGCTGATAACACTAAGTACTGAAATCTAATTGGAAGGTCAAACAGCACCATCTTATTCACTCCATCAACACTTGTTTTTCATCTTTATTTTGGTTTCCTATGTGCCGGTGTTTAAAATACAGCATGGTTTTTTTCACAGATTAAGAAACAAGGAGAAAGAGTCTTGGAAAATATCTCACAAATTTCAGCTCGACACTAGGATTTTGTGGATATTTAAACCTTTTTTTTAAAAATTGTAATGAGCACGAGCCTTTTCACCTGCAAAGAAGAGAGACAAGCTGGAATCACAATTTTTAACAATGAGCCCACTCCTGCTAGTGTGGACAAAGTGCAGTATGGACTATGGAACAACATTGGGAATGTTTGTTCATGCCAGGAGTTTGGTTCTGTTCTGATTCCCAATTTTGCAAAATGCAAAATTAACAACACTCAAGCAAAACCACAGGTTTCCGAGAACCTTTTTACTATTATTATTGAAGAGTACTGGAAGTGCAGAATTAAGTGCCTACAAACCCCGTTAATAAAGCTTCCATTTACTGCTTTTAAGTAGAGCTGAGAAGTATCTAGTTATGAATGTGTCCCAAGGTCAATATGGGGAGTGTGATCAAATGCTTGAAAGAGTATTATGGTTGTGGATCTGATGGGACTTTGGAATAATGCTCCTATGGAAGGCAGGCAATCAGAGATAAATGATATAGATTGACTGACAGAACCTGAAGAATCTGAACATTGTGTTCCAAGCTTTTCCAAGACATTTGATTTTCTTCATTGTTAACAGGGTTTTAAAACAAAATGCACATGCTGAATCCACCATAATTGCAGTACATAGATTGCACTTAAAGATAGAACATCCAGGTATCTGCGGTTCCTTGTTTCTACAGCGGCACAATGGTGCAGCGGTAGTTGCTGCCTTACTGTGCTTGCAGCACCGGAGACCCGGGTTCGATCTCGACTACCGGTGCTGTCTGTGCAGAGTTTGTACGTTCTCCACGTGAACGCATGGATTTTCTCCGAGATCTTTGGTTTCCTCCCACACTCCAAAGACGTACAGGTATGTAGATTAATTGGCTTGGTGTATGTGTAAGTTGTCCGTAGTGTGTGTAGGATAGTGTTAGTGTGCGGGGATCGCTGGTCGGTGTGGACTCGGTGGGCTGAAGAGACTGTATCTCTAAACTAAACTGGTATAGTTTTACAGATTTTTCCACAAAAAAACATTTTTCTTAACAATAACCCCACTCCCTTCAAGACAGATCGCATCCCCCGTTGATCTATTGTGGTGAAAGGTAAATTGTAGTGGGTCCAGGTAGTTACTACAGTAGATGATATGCACCACAACCACTCAAACACTTTGTTACCACAGCCACTAATTCCACCAGTCAATAGTCATTGAGACATGTCACATTACTCTTCTTAGGCATCAGTCTTATTGATGCCCTTTTAAAGCAGGCGGGAACCTCAGAACTCAGTAATGAGAGTTTAAAGATGTCTGCAAAAACTCCAACCAGTTAGTTCATGCAAACATTGAGAACATAACCAGGTACACCATAAGTCCAGACTCCTTCAAAGTATCACTCTCATGAAGGATCTTCTGATGTCAGCCTCGGTGTCTGAGATTACAATCCCATAGAGATTACAATACATCGGTGTTCTCCCATTGGTAGCATGCTTAGAATGCATTGACCTCGCAGAGAAATTATGCCTCGCTGTCACTTGAGTTGCCACTTGGTTTCACATTTTGGAAGTGATGGTGTGCAAGCCCTGCCAGAGCTACCGAACTTCTGTCTCATCCTCCAATTTACATTCTTAGCCTTTTAACAGCCTTAGAGGTCACACCGATTTCCTGTACAAGTCTGTCACCAGACTTGAATGCCCAATATTTGTACCAGTCTACCCTGTTTCTGGGCACAACAGAGGCATTCCAGTGTTTCCTGGCACTGTCTTCTCTGCAAGTACGATATTCCACGAGGTTGTGAACTCCCTTGATGTCGGTAAACCCTTAGTCGGTACCTCCATTGTCATTGGAAGATCACAATAGCGCTAATCCATATAAATGGAGTGCAGCTTGTCAGTTACAGCACTGATTTCTGACATTTATTTTATCCATAGTAGTTCAGAACTGTTATATTTGATCCTGTACTGTTGTGTTGCTTCCAAAACATTGCCAGAGTATGGCGCCTTTTTTTGAGGTCTCAGATCTATTGCAACACAGAGGTAGGCAACAGAATATTAGTCTTTTGCCATCCAAGCTCTCAACTTACTGCCTTCAATTTCCCAGTAGACCTCCAGAGTGTCACCACCATTACTCTGATGGCGTGTTCACTATTGCACTCGCAGCATAATGATATGGTCTAAAGCCAGGCTATCCAGCCTGAGAGATGCTCGATCATCATGCTCAGCCAGGCCAAGTTTCCTCATTTGCAAGTCATAAGTCCATCCATAAATCTGACCATACCCACTGAGGGAGGGCCACGTGGAAATATTAGAGCAGCTTAGTACTGTTGGAAAACAGGTATTTAGTCTCATGCAATGACTTAGTTGATAATTGAGTGGATGTTAATGATTTCTGCACAGCAATTTTCTTTTTTCCTCCCATCACATGTGCTAAAGTGGGTACAGATAAACAGTAGTAGTGTGCTGGTAATATGGAAACTGAATATGGAAATTGTTACAAAAGGGTATCATTATTTCTAAGGAAACAAGAATTTTTGGGAGGTTCCTTTTATAATGAATATCCCCAATTGTCATTGAATGTCCTGCAAAGCTGATAGCTTAATCCATTACAGTGCTTATGATGAAGAAAATTGTCAATGCTGACAGATGGGCAACTCTGATGTCTCCCCATTGAGTACAGGACAATAGGCAGCATATGCACAGAGGTTTGCAGATTCTAGCAGCATCCCAATGGGGCTGGGAGTGATTGGAGTTCTGAAATCTAGCAAATACACAAAGGATTTCACCCTCTCAATGTAAAAACGTTGTTTGCAACTATCACAAAACAATCTGTAAAGCAAATGCCAGACACCTGGCTAGCTCATTGCTGCAAAATAAAAGTATGCAATAATTATAAAACCAAAAATCAGAAAAGGGCAAATTAAAAGAAACTCTCTGAATGTATTTGCTGCATACTTCAGCTTGGTGGTATACCAAAAAGTTGAATGTATTTTGGAGATCCTGAAAGAGCCAGGAAAGACACTAAATAAAATAAATAAAATGCTGGAAATACTTAGCAGGTGAAATGGCATCAATGGAGAAAATAATTACCTTTTCAAGTCAGAACTGCAGGCAAATACCCAACTGACCTCCAGTTCTGACCTGAAATATTAAATCAATTTCCCGCATTTTCTGCTTTTATTTCAAATGTTCAGCATCTGCCATTATTTTGCATTTACTTGAAAATAAAAATAATCTTCATTCAGAAACAAGCGGTGGTTTACAAAAAAAAGACACCAAGTACTAGAATACCTCAATGGGTCAGGCTGCATCTCTGGAGAACATGGATAGGTGATGTTTCAGGTTGTGATGGTCCAGACCTGAAACATCATCTATTCATGTTCTGCCAAGATGCTGCCTGACCGCTGAGTTACTCCAGCACTTTGTGACTTATCTTTATTCATATTCTTTTTGCCAGTCCTGTGTTTCGGAAGGCCGTTGACTGCACACAATGCAGTGAGTGGCCCTATTTCAAATCTAAGACATGATATAGTCAAAATTCATTTCATCTCCTCAATGACCAGCTGCCTTGAAATCATGACGAAGCACCACATGCGTCAACCCTGATACCCTGACAGTGGACAAGGTTTCCATAGTATCAGAGACCCAGTTTCAATACTGATCTCGGATGCTCTCTGTGGACTTTGCATGTTACCTCTGAGTCCAGACAATTCTCTCCGGGTGCTCCAGTTTCTTCCCACATCTTAAAGATGCGAGAGTTGGTAGGTTAATTGGCAATTGTAAATTATCCTTCACACGCAGATGAATGGAAGTCTCGAAGCGCTAAAAGGTATCTTTCTGTGATGCATCATTCTATGATCTGAACCAGCAAAATAAGTCTAGTGACCAGATGCTAGGTGGATTCATCTTGCACAACCAAGAAAGTGCTACTTTGGTCATCAGACATTGCAGTGAAAAGTCTGCAATGGGTTAATGTTGGAAAGTTTGTTTGTCAGAACGACTAGTTTGTTGCTGCAAGTCTTTGTGCACCTAAACTTCTTGGCAATATTAAAATTAGAAGCATTTTATTTTGCAAATGCATTGATTTCCTTCTGCAGGTCACCCCATCTAAGTCTTCTACAGCAGAATTTGTAGTTGGCCTTATCCCTCCACAAGATGACATCAGTCATATCCTTTCCCTACAGTCAGGCTGCAGGCCATTCATTCCTGATTTCTATCAATGTGCACACGTTACCTTACAACTAATTTACAAATTAAGTTTAATGCCTCTGTCTGATCCTGGTGCATTGGAACTTCACCAGTATATATACTTCTTTACTTTGTTTTTGCTCATCTATCTTCACCTGACTAGGTCGCAGTTCTGGACGAGCTAAAAGCGAAACTGTTGAGAGAACATGTTATTTATATCCGTCTCTGTGGGACTGTCTGTGTGTAATTTGGCTGTTTGTCTACAAGACATCTCAAGTAAGACATTTAGAATTGTTCACTGACCATTGGAAGTTTAAAATAGTAAATAATAAATTTATGCATACTCAATGATTTTGAATCATTACTTGAATGAAGATCTGACTACTCTTATTTTCTTTCTAAACCCATAAACCCACCTTCACATTTTATATCAGCTATTTCTCATACATACATTAAAATGTAGTCTGTGATGCAAAGATTGCAGTTTGCTCTGTTATGCAATTGCTTACAATGTTCTCTATCAGAAAATCCATTTATGATTATGCAAAATAATGTTATTGGAAATTGCGTAATTGCTTTTCAAGGCTGTGATGGGGCAGGGCAAGGTGAGTTTTATTGGAAAATACTCCATTCCCGTGCTAAGTATAACCCACATCTACATCCAATCAAATTTAGGACCATATTATTTAGTACAAAAGTAAGTAGTCGCCATCTATGCACACTAAATAATCCCGACTACATATGGATATATATCCAGCAATATTAAAAATCAAATTACACAACTGGTTACAATGTAATCAATTGCAACATAATTAAAATAAGCATGAAATTTCGTCCTCGCATGTTAAGAAATATTTTTTAAACCATATAACCATATAACCATATAACAATTACAGCACGGAGACAGGCCCTCTCGGCCCTTCCAGTCCGTGCCGAACATTTGTTTTCCCCTAGTCCCATCTACCTCCACTCAGACCATACCCCTCCATTCCCTTCACGTCCATATACCTATCCACTTTACTTTTAAATGTTAAAATCGATCCTGCCTCCACCACCTCTGCCGGAAGCTCATTCCACACAGCCACCACCCTCTGAGTAAAGAAGTTCCCCCTCACGTTACCCCTAAACTTCTGTCCCTTAATTCTCATGTCATGCCCTCTTGTTTGAATCTTCCCTACCCTCAATGGGAAAAGCTTATCCACGTCAACTCTGTCTATCCCTTTCATCATTTTAAAGACCTCAATCAAGTCCCCCCTTAACCTTCTGCGCTCCAAAGAATAAAGACCTAACTTGTTCAACCTTTCTCTGTAACATAGTTGCTGGAACCCTGGCAACATTCTAGTAAATCTCCTCTGTACTCTCTCTATTTTGTTGACATCCTTCCTATAACTAGGCGACCAAAATTGTACACCATACTCCAGAATTGGTCTTACCAATGCCTTGTACAATTTTAACATTACTTCCCTACTCCTATATCAATGCCTGATTTATAAAGGCCAGCACACCAAAGGCTTTCTTTACCACCCTATCTACAATGCGATTCCACCTTCAGGGAACTATGCACAGTTTATTCCTAGATCCCTCTGTTCCACAGCATTCCTCAATTCCCTACCATTACCATGTACGTCCTATTTTGATTTGTCCTGCCAAGATGTAGCACTTCACACTTATCAGCATTAAACTCCATCTGCCATCTTTCAGCCCCTTTTCCAAATGGCCCAAATCTCTCTGTAGACTTTGAGAATCTACTTCATTATCCACAATACCACCTATCTTAGTATCATCTGCATACTTACTTATCCAATTTTCCACCCCATCATCCAGATCATTGATGTACATGACAAACAACAGTGGACCCAACACAGATCCCTGAGGCACCCCACTGGTCACCGGCTTCCAACCTGACAAACAGCCATCCACCATTACTCTCTGACATCTCCCATTCAGCCACTGTTGAATCCATCTTGCTACTCCGCCATTAACACCCAAAGATTGAACCTTCTGAAACCAACCTTCCATGGGAACCTTGTCAAAGCCTTACTGAAAGCCATATAGACAACATCCACTGCTTTACCCTCATCAATTTCCCTAGTTACCTCTTCAAAAATTCAAGAAGGTTTGTCAAACATGACCTTCCAGGCACAATTCCATGTTGACTGTTCCTGATCAGACCCTGTTTATCCAGATGCTTATATATATTATCTCTAAGTATCCTTTCCATTAATTTGCCCACCACTGACGTCAAACTAATAGGTCTATAATTGCTAGGTTTTATTCTTTGAACCCTTTTAAACAATGGAACAACATGCGCAGTACGCCAATCCTCCGCAACTATTCCCGTTTCTAATGACATTTGAAATATTTCTGTCATAGCTCCTGCTATTTCTACACTAACTTCCCTCAATGTCCTAGGGAATATCCTGTCAGGACCTGAGACTTATCCACCTTGATATTTTCAAAAGTGTCAGTACTTCCTCCTCTTTGAATCTCATAGTTTCCATAGCTACTCTACTTTTTTCCCTTACATCACAGAGTTCAATATCCTTCTCCTTGGTGAATACCGAAGAAAATAAATTGTTCAATATCTCCCCCATCTCTTTTGGCTCTGCAGATAGCTGTCCATTCTGGTTCTCTAATGGTCCAATTTTATCCCTCGTTATCCTTTTGCTATTAATATAGCTGTAGAAACCCTTTGGATTTACTTTCACCTTTCTTGCCAAAGCAACCTCATATCTTCTTTTAGCCTTCCTAATTTCTTTCTTAAGATTCTTTTTACATTCTTTATACTCCTCTAGCACCTCATTTACTCCATGCTTCCTATAATCCTTGTAGATATCTCTCTTTTTTCGAAACAAGTGTCTAATTTCCCTTGAAAACCATGGCTCTTTCCAATTTTTACTATTTCCTTTCAACCTAACAGGGACCAAAAGATTCTGTATTCTTACAATTTCCCCTTTAAATGTCCTCCATTTCTCTTCTACATCCTTCCCATGAAACAAAGTGTCCCAATTCACTCCTTTAAAATCCTCACGCATTTCCTCAAAGTTAGCCTTTCTCCAATCAAAAATCTCCACTCTAGGTCCTGTTCTGACTCGCTCCATAATTATATTGAAACTAATGGTATTGTGATCACTGGTCCCGAAGTGCTCACCAAACCCGAAGATTATTTTCCCCTCTGAAGTTAGACTTTTCATTTCAGCATTTAATTTAAAACACTGAAAAGTGTGAAGATAATTGCGCAGCCCAGGCAAAATTGCTGGGAATTATTCAACACTGATATCCCAAATGGTATAATCCCTCTCCCCGCATAACACATTGGTAAAATGTTTCGTGCACATAAAACGCAAGTGAGGAACGGCGTCCTCCTCTGACCGTGGTGCTCACCGAGGTGCTGCGCTCTTTTCCACCTGCACCGCTTGGCCTGGCCTGGCCTGGCCTACTCTGCTCTGCTCTGCTCTGCTCTGCTGGAGGTCGCCGAGGTGAGGGGGAGGAAGCAGTGGTTGAAGATTCGCTCCGTGAAGAGGACTGGGAGAGTTGTCTTGCGCTGTGACTCCCCCCCCCCCCTCAGGTTGTCCGAGCAAAGGGGTCGGCGCCCAGCGACGCCGCTGCGATGGACTAACGGCTGCAGCTGAGGGGCGACGAGCTAACGGCTGCTGCCGGCGGGAAGCTCGCGCGCCGCCTCGCTCGACGCTGCCCGGCCGTTAACCGTTAACTTCGTGCGTGCGCGTTCTTTTTTGAAAAAAAAAAGAGAAAAGTAAAGGCAATGCATTTTACTACATGCGCACATGTATATATTTATATCAATGTCGGCGCCCAGAAGAGTTTTGGAGTCTCGCTCGACCTCGGTAAATTGGACGCTCTATCGATAGGGGATGGGATGGGAAGAGGGAAGCCAAGCATTGGGGTGGACGTGGGTCCGGGGCTGGAGGGAGGGAGGGATGGGAGTGGGGAGTCAGGGTGTGGGGGTGTCAGGGAGCCTTATCAGAGGGAATGGGGATGTCAGAAGGAGTGGGGTGTGTCAAAGAGAGTGGGAGGTCAAAGAGGGAGTGGGGTGTCAGAAAGAGTGGGTGTCCACAGGGGTGGGTATCCGCGAGGATGTGGGGTGTCAGAGGGTTGGTATTAGTAAGTGGGTATGGGGGGGGGGGGGTGTTGGCAGGATGGGAGTTGGGTGTCGGGGAGGCGGGGAATGGCTGTCAGGGGGAGCGGGTGTCCTGGGCGGGCATGGGTGAAGTTGAGGTATGGTTGATAGGGCAAGTGGAGGCATATAGTGGGAAGAGAGAGGAAGATGGATGAATGGTGGGAATAGTGGAGGGTGGTGAAAGTAGGATGGATGGGTGGCGATGGGCAGAGTGGTTCATGGCGGGGGAAAGGGAAGGAGGTAGGTGACCCAGCGATAAGTGAGGGTGGGTAGTGGAGATGGGAATGAGTAGGTGGGTGGCATGTATAGTGGGGTAAGGTAGGTGAATGGCAGTACAAGATGGGAGAGTGGTTAATGGGACTGGCAGGGAAGGAAATTGTGGTGGGAAGGCGGGATGGGATGGCAAGGATGGGCTGGGAGGGATAGGGAAGGTGGGTGGCAGAAATAGTCAGGAGGGTGGACAGCTGAGCTGAGAAGGCGATGTCACAAGACAGGGGCAGGGTGAGAGAGGTCTGTGGCAGAGGAGAAGGGTATTGCATAGGATATTAAAAGAGAAAGGATAGGTGAGAAAGAGTACTGAAGAGCTGAGAAGAGGTGTTATAATGTTATTGTTACCATGAAATATATATGCATGGCATGTAAAAATGTGCACTCTTTTCATAAGACCTCGGCAAACACCAGTTAAAAAGATGCATATCTATTAAAGTTATATGTTGAATAGCCAGCCCTGTGGATTGGTTCAGTCCCTGAAAGTTCTGAACGATAGGCTGACTGCACATCACCATAAATGCTATTCAGCAAGTTTAGAAATACAGCATGGAAACAGGCTCTCGGCCCACCGAGTGTGCCGATCAACAATCCCCCACACGAACACTATCCTACACACACTAGGGACAACTTACAATTATACCTATACGTCTTTGTAGTGTGGGTGGGAACTGGAGATCCCAGAGAAAACCTACGCAGGTCACGAGGAGAACATAGATGCTCCGTATATACAAGCATCCGCGGTGAGGATCTAACCCGTGTGTCTGGCCCTGTAAGGCAGCATTCTACTGCTGCACCATCATGCCGCAAAGTATATCCTGACTGTGTAAATAAAGACTTTTGGTTTCTCAAATAATACTGGATCTCTTATTGATCCACTTCTGGTCCTCCCAGGATCTCTTATTGAACCACTTCTGCCCCCCCCCCCCCCCCCCCCCCCCCCCCCAATCTCTGTCCACTTACAGCGATTCCCCACCTGGCTCTGTCTCCCAATTCATGTTCATAAGTGATAGGTGCAGAATTAGGCCATTTGGCGCATCAAATCTACTCTGCCATTCAATCATGGCTGATCTATCTCTCCCTTCTAACTCCATTCTCCTGTCCTCCCCAGAACCCTTGACACCCATACTAATCAAGAATCTATCTCTGCCTTAAAAATATCCATTAACTAGGCCTCCACAGCCTAAAGAAATTCCTCCTCATCTTCTTAAAGGAATGTCCTTTAATTCTGAGGCTATGACCTCTGTCCCTTGACTCTCCCACTAGTGAAAGCATCCTCTCCACATCCACTCTATTCAGGTTTTTCACTATTCAGTAACCCCACCTGGTTCCATCCACCTTCCAACCAGAAATGTAACTTTTTTAATTTCCCTCCACATTACTGCCTAATTCACTGAGTTGCTCCAGCAGTTTGTTTTTTGCTTTTTCACCTCTCCTTGGCTCATCTTTCATCTCCTGGTCAATGTCCCAGCCCTTCCCTTTATGTTGGTGAACCTGCCTCTCCACTCCCACTCCTGACACAAGGTGTTGACACCAATTGTTGACAGATGTTGCTTGACTTGTTGAGAACCTTCAGCAGTTTGTTTTTAATCTGGATCCTTTCTCAATGATTGACAAAAATATTACAGTGGACTTAAAATCACTTCTTCCCACTTTTATGGTGGCATTCCCCAATGTGCTGGCAGGGCAAGTGTGATACTTTGGCACCTGAATGAAGTGCATTTGCAGAGAATACAAGAATCTATGAAGAATTAGAGCCTCACTTCCTTAAGGAGTTCCGGCAAGCTTCCCCGTAATGTTTACTATCTGCACTGCATATTTGCGAACGGTTCTGATGACCTGCCAATAATTCAGAGTGAATCCAAAGTATCAAGGAAGACTTTTCTGTTTCATTTCAGTTCCACAAAGCTGCACATTCAGTTGCTAGCACCATGTTTGGAAATAGATTGAAATAGGCCTATAATAGAAAAGCAAAGAAAACCTACAGTTGCGAGAAATCTGAAATAAAAAATAGAAAATACTGGAAATTCACTGCTTGACCTGGTGAGTATTTCCAACATTTTCTGTTGTTATTTGAAATAGGTCTGAAGATTGTTTTTCAAGGACATTTTACTATTGCCTTGAAAGAATCATCTTGTGGGACTAATATAGTATCATCATTGTGTAAAGAAATTTACACAGTGTTATTGGCAGGATATTACTGTACATAGGCTGGAATTATTTCAGAGAAAGAACAGGCCCCTGGGGATACCTGCTCATGGTGTTCCCTGCTTATGATCAAAGTACAACAAATGTCATCTCTCCTGTGTCTGAACTCAGCTCTTCAAATCAGTCACAAAAACATTCTGAATGTCATTGAAACTATAAACTTTGAAGCAAAAGCATATGGTAGGAAATGCAGAAATTAAAAGTGAGATAAAATCTGTGGCACTGACAGTAAGTTATATTTAAGCAGTGTCTTTCATGAGCTCAGGTCACCTGAAAGAGCTTACAGAAGTACAATTATGTAAATGCAAGTCATTGACAGTGACAAAGATAGAGCAGTTTTCAGCTCCAGAGACAATGACGGCATTCTGATTCTTCTGGTTATTTAATCAATAATGTTTTATTATTAATGTTTAATGCTTTATGTATCATTCCTAACTGTCACTGTATGTCATGTTGATACTTGCGGGCAGAGCACCAAGGCAAATTCCTTGTATGTGAATACTTGGTCAATGAACTTATTCATGCATTCTGTCTCAGAATTGCAATTCTTAGATTAGTTGCATTTTAAAAATTATCCCCATATATTTTGTTTGTGTTTAGAGTGTTTAGAGGTGACAGAAAAAAACGGAACTACCTGGACATTAGATTCCTTTAAACATTTTACGTAAGACACAGGAGCAGGAGGAAACTAGGAGAAAACCACTCAGCCCCTCATATCTACTCTACTTCAAGTATTATTTTCCTCTCCAATTCCTAAATGATGAGCATTTGATTGCACTGAACCTGCACTCACTGGAGTTTAGAAGAATGAGGGGGGAGCTCATTGACACGTACTGAAGTGAAAGGCTTAGAAACATAGAAACATAGAAAATAGGTGCAGGAGGAGGCCATTCAACCCTTCAAGCAAGCACCGCCATTCAATATGATCATGGCTGATCGTCCGCTATCAATAACCCGTGCCTGCCTTCTCCCCATACCCCTTGATTCCAATAGCCTCTAGAGCTGTATCCAACTCTCTCTTAAATCCATCCAGTGATTTGACCTCTGTGGCAGGGAATTCCATAAATTCACAACTCTCTGGGTAAAAAAGTTTTTCCTCAGCTCAGTCTTAAATGACCTCCCCTTTATTCTAAGACTGTGGCCCCTGGTTCTGGACTCACCCAACATTGGGAACAATTTTCCTGCATCTAGCTTGTCCAGTCCTTTTATAATTGTATATCATTCTATAAGATCCCCCCTCATCCTTCTAAACTCCAGTGAATACAAGCCTAGTCTTTTCAATCTTTCCTCATATGACAGTCCCGCCATCCCAGGGATCAATCTCGTGAACCTACGCTGCACAGCCTCAATCACAAGGATATCCTTCCTCAAATTAGGAGACCAAAACTGTACACAATACTCCAGATGTGGTCTCACCAGGGCCCTATACAACTGCAGAAGAACCTCTTTACTCCTATACTGAAATCCTCTTGTTATGAAGGCCAACATTCCATTAGCTTTCTTCACTGCCTACTGTACCTGCACGCCAACTTTCAGTGACTGGTGTACAAGGACACCCAGGTCTCGCTGTACCTCCCTCTAACCTAACCTAACCCCATTGAGATAATAATCTGTCCCCTTGTTTTTGCCGCCAAAGTGGATAACCTCACATTTATCTATAATGTACTATATTGTACTGCATCTGCCACGCATCTGCCCACTCACTCAACCTGTCCAGGTCCCTCTGTATCCTCCTAACATCCTCTTCACAGTTCACACTGCCAACCAGCTTTGTGTCATCCGCTTGGATAGGGTGGATGTGGAGAGGATGTTTCCACTAGTGGGAGAGTCCAGGACTAAAGGTCATAACCCCAGAATTAAAGAACAATCCTTTAGGAAGGAGATGAGGAGGAATTTCTTTAGTCAGAAGGTGGTGAATCTGTGGAATTATTTGCCACAGAAGGCAGTGGAAGCAGTGATAGATTCTTGATTAGTATGTGTGTCAAGGGTTATGGGGAGAAGGCAGGAGAATGGTGTTAAGAGGGAGAAATAAATCAGCCATGATTGAATGGTGGAGTAGATTTGATGGTCTGAATGGCCTAATTCTGCTCCTATTACTTATGACCTATCCCATAGATTACATTAATATCTCAAAATATATCGCTCTCTTTTGCGAATACATTAAATGACTGAACCTTCATAGTCCTTTCGGGTGGAGAAATCTATAGAGTCCAATACAGCAGAAGCAGGCCCTTCAGCCCTACTCTCCGATGCTGGCTAAGATGCCCATTCATAGCTAGCCCCATTTGCTTGCATTTGACCTATATCCCTCTTAACCTTTCGAAATCATGTGCCTGCCAAATGTTTTAAACATTGTTATGGTCCCAATGTTCACCATAGATTTGCGATACCTTTAGTGAAGAAAGCCTTTGATAAGGTCCCGCACGGCAGACTGGTGACTAAAATTAGAGCACATGGTATTGGGGGTAGGGTGTTGACATGGATAGAAAATTGGTTGGCAGACAGGAAGCAAAGAGTAGGAGTGAACGGGTCATTTTCAGAATGGCAGGCAGTGGCGAGTGGTGCCCAAAGGCTCGGTGTTGGGGCCGCAACTGTTTACCATTTATATTATTGATTTGGAAGAGGGAATTAGGAACAACACTAGCAAGTTTGCGGATGACACAAAGCAGGTTGGCAGTGTGAACTGTGAAGAGGATGTTAGGAGGTTGCAGGGTGACCTGGACAGGTTGAGTGAGTGGGCAGATACGTGGCAGATGCAGTATAATATAGATAAATGTGAGGTTATCCACTTTGGCGGCAAAAACAAGGGGGCATATTATTATCTCAATGGGGTTAGGTTAGGTAAGGGGGAGGTGCAGCGAGACCTGGGTGTCCTTGTACACCAGTCACTGAAAGTTGGCGTGCAGGTACAGCAGGCAGTGAAGAAAGCTAATGGAATGTTGGCCTTCATACCAAGAGGATTTCAGTATAGGAGTTAAAGAGGTTCTTCTGCAGTTGTATAGGGCTCTGGTGAGACCACATCTGGAGTATTGTGCCCAGTTTTAGTCTCATAATTTGAGGAAGGACATCCTTGTGATTGAGGCAGTGCAGCGTAGGTTCACAAGATTGATCCCTAGAATGGCGGGACTGTCATATGAGGAAAGCATCCCTACAAAAACCTTCCGACTGTTTCCCAATCAGAAACCTTGGATGAACAATCCGCACTCTTCTGAAGACCATACACCGGGCATTCGTGTCTGATGATACAGTGGTCTACAAGAAGTCCAGATACGACCATGGTAAGGCTGTCAAAAAGGCCAAAAGGGACTTCTGCTCCAAACTGGAGGTTGAGACAAATGTTCGGCAGCTGTGGCGGGGCCTGAATGCAATCACAAGGCGAAATCAGGAGGCAGCTCGAATGTCAGCGAAACATCACTCCCTGACGAGCTCAATGCGTTTTACGCACGCTTTGATAGGGAGAATACTGATGTGCCTTCCTGAGCCCCCATTCGCTGTGATGGTATTTCAGCCGACGTCAGGAAATCCTTCAGAGGGGTGAACCCTCGAAAAGCGCCTGGACCTGATGGCATACCCGGTCGTGTTCTAAATACCTGTGCGGACCGACTGGCTGGAGTTTTTACGGACATTTTCAACCTTTCACTTCTGAGGTCTGAGACTCCCACCTGCTTTAAAAGGGCATCAATTATACCGGTGCCCAAGAAGAGCAAGGTAACGTGCCTCAATGACTATCGACCAGTGGCACTAACGCCTGTGGTGATGAAGTGTTTTGAGAGGTTGATCATGGCTTAAATCAACTCCTACCTCGACAAAAATCTGGACCCGCTGCAGTTTGTTTACCGCCACAACAGATCAACGGTGGATGCGATCTCGCTGGCTCTCCACTCCGCTCTGGACCACTTGGGCAACACAAACTCATATGTCAGGCTGTTATTCATTGATTACAGCTCGGCATTTAATACTATCATCCCCTCCAAGCTGGTTACCAAACTCGCAGAACTGGGTCTCTGCGCATCCCTCTGCAATTGGATCCTCGACTTCCTCATTCACAGACCTCAGTCTGTTCGTATTGATGGAAATGTGTCAGCCTCGATAACAATCAGCACGGGAGCACCTCAAGGCTGCATGCTCAACCCCCTGCTCTACTCACTCTATACTCATGACTGCAACGCCGGTCATAGTGCGAACTGACGCTGACGACACCACTGTTGTGGGATGTATCACTGATGGGGATGAGTCAGAGTATAGTTTGCTGACGACACCACTGTTGTGGGATGTATCACTGATGGGGATGAGTCAGAGTATAGAAGAGAGATCGAGCGACTGTCCATATGGTGCCAGCACAATAACCGGGCCTCAACACCAGCAAACCCAAGGAACCGATTGTAGACTTTGGAAGTTTCCTTTATATCAACGGGTCGATGGTTGAAAGGGTCAAGAGCTTTAAATTCCTGGGCACGCACATCTCTGAAGATCTCTCCTGGTCCGAGAACACTGATGCAATTTTTAAGAAAGCACATCAGCGCCTCTACTTCCTGAGAAGATTACGGAGAGTCGGTTTGTCAAGGAGGATTCTCTCTAACTCGTACAGCTGTACAGTAGAGAGCATGCTGACTGGTTGCATATTGGCTTAGTTCGACAACCTGAGCGCCCTGGAGCTGAAAAGACTACAAAAAGTAGTAAACACTGCCCAGTCCATCATCGACTCTAATCTCCCTTCCATCAAGGGGATCTATCGCAGTCGCTGCCTCAAAAAGGCTGGCAGTATCATCAAGGACCCACACCATCCAGGCCACACACACATCTCCCTGCTACCTTCAGGTAGAAGGTACAGGAGCCTGAAGACTGCAACGACCAGGTTCAGGAATAACTTCTTCCCAACTGCCATCAGGCTATTAAACTTGGCTCGGACATAATTCTGAACATTAATCGCCCATTATCCGTTTATTTGCACTTTATCAGTTTATTTATTCATGTGTGTATATATTTATATAATGGTATATGGACATACTGATCTGTTCTGTAGTCATGCTCACTATGTTCTCTTGTGCTGAAGCAAAGCAATAATTTCATTGTCCTTTCAGGGACACATGACAATAAACTCTCTTGAAGTCTTGATTGAAAAGACTAGGCCTGTATTCACTGGAGTTTAGAAGGATGAGGGGGATATTATAGAAACAGAAAATTATAAAAGGACTGGACAAGCTAGATGCTGGAAAATGTTCCCAATGTTGGGCGAGTCCAGAACCAGGGGCCACAGTCTTAGAATAAAGGGGAAGCCATTTAAGACTGAGGTGAGAAAAAAGTTTTTCACCCAGAGAATTGTGAATTTGTGGAATTCCCTACCACAGAGGGCAGTGGAGGCCAAGTCACTGGATGGATTTAAGAGAGAGTTAGATAGAGCTCTAAGGGCTAGTGGAATCAAGGGATATGGGGAGAAGGCAGGCATGGGTTATTGATTGGGGACGATCAGCCATGATCCCAATGAATGGTGGTGCTGGCTCGAAGGGCCGAATGGCCTCCTCCTGCACCTATTTTCTATGTTTCTATGTAAATAGATGGGTAAAGGACACTGTATATTAAGTCCTTTAAAAAGGGGGGGAGAAGGAGTGGAGGCAACCTTTAAGAAGCCAGAGGTACACGGCTGTGAAGCGGCGGACAGGTACTAGTAGCCTGACGTTAGTCTGGAGGAAAAGGAAAACCAGAGTTTTAAGTCACAAGCTGTAAGAAAAATAAATACAAGGAAGCACATTAGGGTTCTGCTGCAGAAGGCTCAGATGGGGTCTACAAAGGTAAACTTACATGTGAAAAACGGATGCAGATGCATAAATAAACACTATTCAATTGTAGACCACTCAAAATGTTGCATGGTATGAATTCATTTCCTGACCCGTGAGTATCTCAACTCTCAATTGCCCAAGCACAATTTAAGGTTTTGAATAACAATACTAACAACGAAAGCATACTACTGAAAGAGATTTGAGCATGGGCCATTTTAGCACGCTTTTATTGAGTACAATTGTAATTTGTTTGGTTGTGCTCATTTTGTTAATTGAACCCATTTTATTTCAACACAATATAACTGATTTACTTACCCCTGTATATTGATTTTTGTATTAATCATGAACGTCACCCCCATCTGTTCTGAGGTGGTATTAAAGATAGCGAATAGCAAAATTTCACTTTTAATTCAAGTTCACTTACAAATTTATAGGGCGTTCATTCAAGACGACTGAATGACAATGTACTGTGTGGAAGCTGGATATAAATGTGTTTAAGGTCACATTCATTAGATTATTGTTGTTTTTTTTTTTTTTTTTTTTTTTTTCTTTTTTTTTTTTTTTTTAGTTTTTATGAAAGATTAGGAGAGATCTACCTATCTCATATTTTTGCCCATTCGTCACCCAGTTCTGAACCATTTAATTTTCTAAGGTTATGTTATGTTGCACCATATGCTTGTATAAAGTTGATAAAACGGAGACCAAATCTTTAAGAATTGGTCTACTTTGCCTAGTAAGAGGAATCTCATTTCTTCAAGATGTAGCGTTTCAGACATATTTGAGATCCACATTTTGAATGTTGGCGTAGGTGCGTTTTTCCAAAATTTAAGTATAAGTTTTTTCGCTGTTATTAGACCATAATTAAGAAAGGCTTCTTGGGATATAGTTAGTTTACTTCCCTCTTCCATTGATCCAAAGATAATCAATTCAGTATTGGGGTTCAATTTTGTGTTAAATAGTTTTGTAAAAATTCCAAAAATTTCATTCCAAAATGTATACAGTTTTGTACAAGAGACAAAGGAATGTGCTATAGTGGCATTTTGAGTTAGACATTTGTCGCAGATGGGGGAAACATTTGAAAATATTTTATTCAGTCTTGTTTTCGAATAATATAATCTATGTAAAATTTTAAATTGAATTAGGTTTATGTCTTACATTCATTGAACATTTGTTTACATATAATAGATTTTTATCCCATCTATCGTTCGGAATTTTTATCAATAACTCTTGTTCCCAGTCTCTTCTAATTGCTTCTGTCGTTGGTGTTTCTATATTTAGAATTATATTATATAAGTAAGATATTAAATTGCTTGATTCTGCCTTTCTATTCATTCCTTCCTCCAGTAGATCTGGGGTTAAAGTTTGATATCCTTGTATATACTTTTTCAAATAATCTTGAATTTGAAGGTATTTGAAATATTGATTACTTTTCAAATTATATTTTAGTTGTAATTGTTGGAATGATAAAAGTTTTCCCATTTTCATACATATCTCCCATCATTTTAATTCCTATTCTTTCCCAATGGGTAAACGTTTTATCAATAATGGATGGTTTGAATGAGGGATTATTAGCTATTGGAGAAAGAAGCGATAATTTTTCTTAATTTTAAAGTTAATTTTATTTGTTCCAAATTCGTATTATACTATGAATAATTGGATTCTTCTTGTATATTACATTGTTCAGTTTTATCGGGGAAAGAAGGATCGCTCCTATATTATAAGGGGAACAATCCTCTTTCTCCATTCTTATCCAATCTACCTGTTGGGCAGAACTGTCCAACCAGTAGATTATATTTTTAATATTCACTGCCCAATAATAATACAATAAGTTAGGGAGTGTCAGTCCCCCTGATTCTTTAGATTTACACAAGTGTTTTTTTTTTATTCTGTGTGATTTATAATCCCATATAAAGTTTATAATATCAGAATCTAATTTTTTGAAGAATTTTTTAGGTATGTATATTGGTATTGATTGAAATAGGTACAATATTTGTGGTAAGAAGATCATTTTTATCGCGTTTATTCTGCCTATTAATGACATCGGCAGTGTCTTCCAAAATTTAATCAGCCCATTTAATTTAATTAATAAAGGCATATAGTTTGCGTTGAGTAATGATTTATAGTTCCTAGTAATTTGGATGCCCAAATATTTAAATTTTTCTGTTGTAATTCTAAAAGGGAATTTCAACAGATGTGTCGACTCTTGAGGTTTTATCGTCATAATTTCGCTTTTGTTCCAATTTATTCTATATCCTGAAAAAGAACCAAATTCCTCTATTAAATTTAGTATATTTGGTATGCTAATTTGCGAATTTGTAATATATAATAATATGTCATCTGCATATAATGAAATTTTATTATTTGAGTGTTTGGTAATATACCCATGAATGTTCGGATGGCTTCTTATACTTTCAGCTAAAGGCTCTATCACTAGTGCAAAAAGCAGGGGCGATAACGCGCACCCCTGCCTATTGCCCCTTGTTAAGTGGAATTTCAGGGATAATATATTATTAGTCAGTATTCTAGCCGTCGGCTTATCATATAATAGTTTTACCCATGAAATAAAATTATCTCCCATATTAAATTTTTCCAATACTTTGAATAAATATTGCCATTCTACTTGATCAAAAGCTTTTTCTGCATCCAATGAAATAATTGCTAGTTCTTCTTCAGTATTATGTGAGTACATTATATTAGACAACCGTCTCAAATTGTTAAATGAGTATCTCTTTGGTATGAACCCTGTTTGGTCCGGATTTATTAGTTTACTAACATATTTACTCAATCTTCTCGCTAGGGTCTTCGTTAATATTTTTTGGTCTGTATTTAGGAGTGCAATAGCTCTATATGAGCCTGGGTCTTCTAGATCTTTATCCTTTTTTGGTATAAGTGTAATAGTTGATTCAGTTAGTGTTTCTGGTAGTTTATTTTCTTTAAAAATGTATATATATAAATCTTGCAACCGTGGAGAAATTATTTCGTAGAATCTTTTATAGAATTCATTACTGAAGCCATCTGGTCCTGGGGTTTTGCCGTTCTTCAACGAACTAATTGTTTCTTCTATTTCCTGTAGTGTAATCTGAGCTCCTAATGCCTCTTGTTCCACCATATTTAATTTTGGAAGATTACAATTATCTAAGAAATTTGCAATTTGAGTATTATTTGCAGAGGTTTTCGATGTATATAAGTTTTGATAAAATTGAGCGAATCTTTTATTAATATCTTTAGGTAGTGTTAGTAATTCCCCTTTGTCTGATTTAATTTTAGTAATTGTATTTTCTGTGTCCCTTTTTTTCAGTTGGCGTGCTAGGAGTTTATGAGGTTTATCACCAAATTCAAAATTTTCTTGTTTTGTAATTTGAAATAATCTCATTATTCTGGCCGATAAAATTTTATTTAGTTTATATTTTAGTATTATTATCTTATTATGTTTATCTATAGTTGGTTCTTTGGCATTTTCTGAATCTAATTGTCTAATTTCTTGTTCTAACTGCAATTGTTCAGTATTATTCTTTTTATTTTGGAAAGCTTGATATGAGATTATAATTCCTCTAATAAATGCCTTAAAAGTTTCCCATAATAAAGAGGGTGAAATATCTGGTGTATCATTTGTCTCAAAGAAGAATCTCATCTGCTCTTTTAAATATGTGCAACCTTGTGAGTTATTTAAAATTTGGGGGTTAAACCTCCAAAACGAATTTTTATCGGGCATTCCTTCTAATTTTAAAGAAAAAGTTAACGGGGAATGATCAGAAATGATACTATTATGATATTTAGAATTATATGTATATGGAATTAGTTTTGTGTCCACTAAGAAATAATCAATACGTGAATATGTTTTATGTACTGTTGAATAAAATGAATATTCCCTACTTACTGGGTTAGCGATCCTCCATACATCTGTTATATTAGAATTTTTCATGTATGTATTTAGGAGTTCACTCGTTTTAGATTTTATGTTAGTCCTTTTTTGTTTTGCTGATTTATCCAAATATGGATCTAAAACACAATTCAAATCTCCCCCTATTATCACATTTTGATGATTAAGTTCTGAAATTATATCCAAAATTTTACTAAAAAATTGGGGGTTGTCAAAATTAGGAGCATAAATATTTATCAAAGTAAGTGGAGTAGAATAAATTTCTCCCCGTAACTATGACGTACCTCCCCTCTTTATCTGCTATAGTATTCTTTAATTTAAATGGTATACCTTTACGAATGATAATAGCCGTGCCTCTAGATTTAGAAGTAAATGAAGAGTAGTATGTTTGCCCAATCCAATTTGCCTTCAATCTTATCTGTGTTTGATATTTCAGATGCGTCTCTTGTAAGAAAATAATGTCACTTTTTAAGGCTTTTAATTGGGCAAAAATCTTACCCCTTTTAATTGGTTCATTAGCGCCCCTTATATTCCAACTACAAAACGTGATTCCTCCAGTTTTATTTTGTTTATCGTCTTGCATTATGGATCATGTTAATACCTTTACTTCATATGGTGCAACCAAGAACCTTATAACTCCAGATGAAGGATGATCATCCCCAGCTGTTAAGTTTTGTTGGCATCTCTCCTTCAGAATAAACCTTGAAAAAGACCAGAAAGTGTAGAGTCGTGAAAAGATAATTAACAAACAAAAAGTGATATTATAATATCCAAAAATAAAGATATTATAATTAAAAACAAGCCACCAACAGGTGGTAGAAAAATTGTTATTGACTTCCGTAGATGTTTTTATATGTTTCGCTCTGCCCCCTTGACAATTATTATTAATTGGAAGAGAGAGCGATACAAAGTTCAAAATTATATATATATATATATAATAAAAACATACTCCAATAGCTAGATTAGAAATTTATCTTCCAGGAGGAAAAACAAAATAAAAAAGTAGTTTCCAAATTAATTATATATTTAAATATAACAGTAATTATGTTAATTATATATCCATATCTATCAATATGCCTAGATTTATTACAATTAAGTCTCAAACTTTTGTATCAGACAACAGCAGTTCCCAAGGGGTTAACCAAATTCAGACCCTTGGATAATTTCCAAGTATCTGAATCTCCTCCCCCCTTTACGCACGATCTAGATTAAGTCTACTGTATCCATAAAATGTGTTAGTATGTTATTAATACTACCCAATTTTATTAATTATATTTTATGTTAGTATGTAATTATATGTTTCTTAAATCGTATTCTATATTACACTATATTCTCAATTTATTTTCCCCGCCACAGTTTCTCTTCTTTGTCAGTCCTTTGTTGAAATGAAAACTTAAAATCCGACCTTGAATTAACATTCCACAGATAAAGTCTAGACAGTGCCTCGAGGAAGATTCGCCATTTTAACAAGAGCAGTCTTTTTTGTATGTTAAAAAAAAAAGAGACACAGTCCTTTCTTTGTCGCTTCTCCTCGATGTTATTGTAGGAGACCAACTCCTAACGATCAGTAGGCCTCCTTTGTGATACTTTGTGCATATTTAAATGCCTCTTCTGGATCCGTGAATGCACGTTCAACATGGTTATAAGAAATTCTCAATTTAGCGGGATATACTATCCCATATCTTACTCCCGAGACCTCTTTCAGTAGTCTTCTCGTGTTTGTAAACTTATTCCTCTTTTCCATGACTTCAGCTGGAAAATCACGGAAGAATCTTAGTTTGTCTTCTCCAAACATCAAATTCCCTCCATATGGAATCTTTTTCATAATTCCTTCCAAGGTTGAAATCTCATAGAATTTCAGAATAATCTGTCTTGGGGGGGCAGTTAAGCTTGCTTGAGCCTTACGTCGGACTCGGTGAGCCATATCTATTCTCGGGGCTTCAGGCAGCTTAAGTACTTGTTTGAGTAAATTGGCAGCAAACTCCTGAAAGTTTTGTCCAATCTCCTTTCCTTCTTTTAATCCAATTATCCTCAAATTTTGTCTCCTTGATCTTGCCTCCAAGTCCGTGCATTTATACTTCATTTTAGCAAGCTCCCTCCCAATGATTTCTTGTTCCTGTTTTAGTCTCTTTATCTCCTTAGCCATCTCAGTTATCGTATTGTCCATTCCTTCCATAGCCACCTCAGTAGATTTTAGCATTGTATCCAGTTTTTTATTACAATCCTTATCAACCTGCTTAATTTTTTTATTTAAATCCTCCTCAACTTCGACCACACGTTTGGTTAAGTCATCAATTTTCCCCATCAGCGTATCATTACCTTGTTTAATTTTTTCAGAGAGGCTTTTGTCCAGCACGAGGTTCTCCTCTCGTATCAGTTTTGAAATAACTTCAGTGACTGAAGCTAATACTGACTTTTCCAGGTGTTCCATTTGTTCCTCCATTAAAGTCAATTCTGTAGAAGGATTTCGGGAATCAACTTCTTCTTCTGAACTTCCAGCTGATGTTTGAGGGGATTGAGGAGTCTTTTCAGGTTTTTTCAAGTAGGCTCTTGTAGCAGGTCTTGAAGTGGCTTTTGCAGACTTCTGGCGAGGTTTCTGTTTTTTCATTTAAAACTGCAATTATTCTCTGTTATCAGCAGGATTCTGATAACACACAATTAAATAGCAGCTCCGGTAGTTATTTTCAGAACTCCCCCGTCTTCCAACTCATATTTTAGCACATTAAAACATTCTTCGGGAGCAGAGCGAAACAGCGACGTCTCTCACCCCACCATTGACGCCACCGGAAGTCGATTATTGTTGTTAACAATGCTTGTTACTGAGAGTTTTGGTGAGAAAGTGATAGGGCACAGCCATATTACATTTTTGGGAACACTGGTATATGTCTAGATTTGTTGACACAATAATCAAACAAATGCTCCACTCAGTTTTGAATAGCATAAAGAATCATTCCAGATGCACAGAAATAATTACTGCAATGTCGTATTCAAAGTATTCTTATAAGGCTATCCTAAAGTATTGTTCTTTGTATTACTGTAAATGTAAATGGGATAGGAAAGTAATTTTCATGCCACCTTCATGCTATGTTCAAAATTCACAATTGGGTGTCATGCTAATCACGTAGGATGTGTGTGTACCTGAGGAAATAAAATCAAAGGACAAATGAGATTGGAAATTGATAATTCCACATTGACCGGTCTTTCCACCCACTGACTAACTTAGGTTGTAGAATTCCAGGCATCATTTCAAAATGACATTAATATACAGATGAAAGTTCAAAAGAAACAGGCCTCCAACATTGGGTGAGAGTGGGAGTGAGAAATTGCGAGACCAAGCCCGAGGGAACGTAGCGTCCCCTCCCATGGGTACGGAACTTTTGCATTTTTCAGCTTGAAATTGTGTAATATGGTGCATACTGTAGCGAGTCTTTTAACTTACACATGAATGCAATATATATGCTTTAAATTGGATTAGCTATGAATAAGGTTAGAGTAAATTACATTCCTAATTACATTCCACAGAAGAGCCCAGGCTCTGATCCATACGTGCAGCACATGAATGATCTTAGTGTATTCATGTATGGAAATCAGATTATAATCAAACACTTGGCCCATGTTGGCCAACCTGGGTCTCACTGCACACCTGGTACTACTCCTGGGCCTGACTCCAGTTGCATACCTTCTCTCATTCCTGTCCCTGAGTCCAGCCCTACACCTGGCCCCCTATTCTACCCTGATCATAGTTGCTTACCTGCTTAGGTTCCCAGTGCTGAACACACCCCTGGTCCCAGCTTTGACTGCACACCTAGTACTATTCCAGACCTTGACTCTGGATGCACATTTGGCCTTGCTCCTAGCCCCTTTGCACTAACAATATATCTGGCCCACACATAGAGCCCCATATCTGACCCCATGGACTTAACCTATTACGTTCACGTCCACAGTTGCTTATCTAATGCAGTAATCCTTTATGGGGCACTTCACAGACAAAATTATGGATAACAAAATTTGCTACATTCATTAGCTTCCTTGTTATCTAACATGCTAGTCACTTTGTCAAAGAAGTCATCAATTGGTTGAATACAATTCTCATCCATAAAATTATACTCACTCAGCTGTATAAGTATTCTGATACCATTTCTTTCATTTTCGTAACAAACTGTCCTGAAGTCATCAGGCTAATTACAAATCAATAACATTAGCCAACTCCGAAACATGAAGCGCTGAGCATTGGGATCCAAACATCATGGACAACTGGCCTCAGTTCCCTGCTCACATCTGGCAGTGTTCTCCATCTGAACCAGGGGCCTCCCCACTTTCACTTTTATTGAAAGTGGGGAGGCTGAGCGATCACTGATCACTGGCCTTGGGGGTACCCGGTGAGGGAGTGGAGCAACCGAGTGGGGAGAGGGTGTGGAAGAAGGGTGTCCATCTCCCAGGGTAGGAACCTTTTGAAATTTGATGTATTAAAATCAAGTTTTAGTGTATTGTAGAAGTATGATTTCAATGTTTCTTGTATGAAGTATTTTTAAGAGGTAACTTTTAAAGGGGTAACTTCATCCACACAAAGGGTGGTGGGTGTTTGGAACAAGCTGCCAGAGGAGGTAGTTGAGGCAGGGAACATCCCAACATTTAAGAAACAGTTAGACTGATACATGGATAGGACAGGTTTGGAGGTATGGACCAAAAGCAGGAAGCGTAGCTGGGACATATTGGCGGGTGTGGGCAAGTTGCGTTGAAGGGCCTGTTTTCACACTGTATCACACTATGACCACATTATACCTCCACCATGCATGAATGCTTCAAATTCAAGTGGTCGAGTTTTATTGCCATATACTCAAGCATAGAAACATAGAAAATATGTGCAGGAATAGGCCATCTGCCCTTCGAGACAGGACTGCTATTCAATATGATCATGGCTATTCATCTAGAATCAGTACTTCTTTCCTGTTTTTTCCCCATATCCCTTGATTTCGTGAGCTAAATGTAACTCTTTTGAAAACATCCAGTGAATTGGCCTGCACTGCCTTCTGTGGCAGAGAATTCCACAGATTCACAATTCTCTGTGTGAAGAAAGTTTGTCCTCATCTCAGTCCTAACTGCCCCCCCCCCCCTTTATTCTTAAACTGTGACCCCTGGTTCTGAACTCCCCCAGCTCAACCAGATAGACAGAGTTGACGTGGATATGTTTTTCCCATTGAGGGTAGGGAAGATTCAAACAAGAGGGCATGACATGAGAATTAAGGGACAGAAGTTTAGGAGTAACGTGAGGGGGAACTACTCAGAGGGTGGTGGCTGTGTGGAATGAGCTTCCAGCAGAAGTGGTGGAGGCAGGATCGATTTTAACATTTAAAAGTAAAGTGGATAGGTATATGGACGTGAAGGGAATGGAGGGGTATGGTCTGAGTGCAGGTAGATGGGACTAGGGGAAAACAAATGGTCGGCACGGACTGGAAGGGCCGAGAGGGCCTGTTTCCGTGCTGTAATTGTTATATGGTTATATGGTTATTAGATCGCCTCTCATCCTTAAGCGCTCCAAGGAATAAAGTCACAGCCTGTTCAACCTCTTCCTATATCAGGATTTCGAGTCATGGCAACATCCTTGTAAATCCTCTCTGCACCCTTTCCAACTTTACAATATCTCTCCTATAACAGGGTGACCAAAACCGAGAGCAATACTCCACATGTGGCCTCATCAATGTCTTCTACAACTGTAACATAACAAAGGTTTGGATGACTCTATCAGTAAGGCCGAGCTGACTATCTGCAGCACCTGTTATAAATGCCACATACTGCAGTCACAGTGCATCGGTCTTTGATGGGTGTCAATCAAAGAAGCTTGATTTCTTGAAAAATGCTGTGCTTTCTGAATGCTAAAGTTGCATTGATTCAGGATTGTGCATAAATTCTGGCCTCTTGCTCATTTCTAATTTATTTATTTCATATTTGTAATGGGCTGCTCAGACGTTAAATTTGTAATCTATACCCTGGCTCTAAACTTACAACAATCTTTCTAATAAAATCTTCTGTTTGATCATATTACCTGTTAATAATTTTATGTCATTCAGAGTTGGGGCAACATTTTTGTGATGACAATGCATGCAAATTAAAAAAAGTTGGTGGCCCAAATATATTTTTAACCTTATATATCGAAGATTGGAAAAGTAGGAAATAGGAAAAGATGAATGATAAAAACGGGTGATGCATTTGGTAAAGTTCTTAATCATTGTATGAATCTATCTTAATAAGTTATTTGATTAGAAAAAAGAAAGAAAAAGTTTTGTTGCCAAGAAAAGATATGAATGAAAGGTGGGCGAGGGGCAGCAGTTCAATGGTCGGTTCAGTTTTAGCATTTCAGTGGTTTGGAAGTTTCATCCATTGTGTGGAAGTATAGATCATAGTAGAGCAGCTCCCACATTTAATATCAAGAAATAAACATCTGAGCATTATTCAATTAAATAAAGGCTATGTTTTTGATGGCCATCTGCCTGATGCTCTATGTTTATTGGATTAGTTGTTTTGCTTCCAGTTTGTGTGCAGAGACAGTTGAGTTCATCTTAGTCAACTTAATTTATAAACATGCCAGTTCAGGAACCAGCTGGGAACTTGGCATCAATCGCTCATGGGAGGGCAATTTGGACAGAAACAGTTATAGTTGAAACAGGTTCATCATCTTAAATCGATTTTACTACCCACTGTGATACTATGGATGGAACATTTATTTTTAATCTTGATGATTACGTTGGCAATTCACTTGAATGCGGGAGGACAGCTCCTTCTAACCATAAACCATTTTTGCCAGACTACCCCGCTGGTGTGAGCATATAGTTAGGAAATGCAGAATCAAATAATATGTGCACATATAATCTAGAATATATACTATGTTGTGTCCATGGGTATGTAAGCTACATATTTAACTGGACTGCCTTGATGCTCACAACACTAATGGGGATACATCCAAATATTGGCAGATGGTGTTTTGTAGCTTCCTGTTCCCTATGCTACAATTCTTATTCTTTTGCAGTTGATGTAAATGTGAATCTTTCTAGTTATAAAATTAATTGGAGAAAATCTGAAGCTTTTTGTTCTCTTTTGGTTGCTGCTCTGGCTTATAAAAAGATCTGCTTCAGTGCTCCAAGGCATGACATATCTTGGAACTGTAATCCCTTCATTATTAAAAGACACGATGAAGTGCCAGTTATCTGCTTGTTTCAACGTAAATAGATCAAATCCACAAAGGTCTAAAGCCCTAGCCAAGCATTTTCCTTTTTCACTTCTTATAATGTTGTTATTTTTAAAAGCTTTCCATGCAGACAAGGAATACTTTATGATAAAGATTGCTGGGAGAGAGTGTGATCTGGATGTGCATGATTTGCAAAAGCTGATGTACTGGTACAGCAACTAATAAAGAAAATGAGCAGAATGCAATTAGTTATAGCTGGGAGAATAGGTGGGGAAGGAGGAAAGTTATGCTTTTGGCATTTATGAGAGCACTGCACTTTATATAATATTGATCTCCTTATTTAAGAAAATATTTTAATTAGCTGGAAGCAGTTCAGAGAAGATTTACCAGACTAATACTTGACATGGGCAGATTGTCTTGTGAAGAAAGGTTGGATAAACTTCTGCCTGCTGGAGTTTAAAAAAGTAAGAGAAAAACCTGGAACTATGAATCTGTTTAAAACAGGGTGAAGCATTATTTTATTTCAGAGTGTCATGAGTCTTTGGAACTCTTTCCCTGGGGGTGGGAGATTGCAACCTTCACGTGGTCCGCCCTGTTTCGACAAATGCAATCAACCTGGCGTGCGCAATCAAGTAAGATCAAATAGAACAAGTTGTCCTGCAACTTTAGGCTGTGCACGCCATACGCAAGAAGAAGAAAAGGAACTCTTTCCCTCAAATGGGATAAAATTAGAGCCTTTGAATAATTTTAAGGCAGATGTAGACGATTACTTCATGAAAAGCTGTCACTGAGAGCCAAGAATGTTTGAGTCACAATCAAATCACTCATGACCTTACTAAATAGCTGAAGAAGCTCAAGGGGCCAAGTGATTTCTTGCTCCTAATTTGTATATTCATGTTTGAATACATGTTATCAGAAATTGTAAATGTTACAGCATTCGTCATTGTGATTTGGATCTGTAGATCAATGATTACCTTGTTGCTGGTGCCATTTAAAATGAAGTTCTGCGAGACTGCCATCCCTGAAAAAGTTCCCATTACTTTCTGACTAATCAGGCACCTTTACCCTGACAGAAATCCAATGAAAAAATAAATTCTACCTCAGTTATTTCCTGGCTTGACCATTCTGATGTGAGGTGCTTCTGTGCTGAGTCCACATGTCAAATATTTCAAGCACTTTGCTGGCAATATAATGGTGAGAAAATATCAATGTGTGGGCACCAAAATGTAAGAAATTAACTTACAACACATAAAGCTAGAATAAGGAAATTAAAATTCCAAGAACTGTGTCCTTCAGTTTAACTTGCTAAATCAGACTGCAAGTGGAGAACCCATTTTCATTATCAGTTATTAACCAGAGAATGAATGCAGATTAAGGATTCTTGGAAACATTTAAAGGGAAAATTAATAGATTTCTGCAACACAACACATTATAATCTGAAACATGTTGATTGAAACATGGGAAAAGATTGTAATTTAACTTTCAGATGGGGATTGCATAAATTTGTGAGGAGTACGATTTGAGCATTAACTCCAGCATGGTTCCAATCATTCAATCAATTCAGTGAGCCAGCACAAATATGGATGGATAAATGCATTCAGTTTTGTCTTCTATGATTTTTTAATATATACCAGAAGACAAAAGCCACAAATATTTCTTACAAGATATGCTGGATGTTTTTTTATCTTAATGAATTTCAACTGTATATTGTATATTAGCACAGATATCAGTTCAAATTTATTTAGATATATTAATAGAATATTGACTGGCCTTGAGGGGGATACGACATATATTGCCTGAAGTAGATTCATATTGCCCGAGTCGAAGACGAGGGCAATATGGATCTAGTGAGGGCAATATATGTTGTATCTCCCGAAAGAGGACAGTCAATATTGTTATTATTACCCATTATCAGACATCTAGAGGAAAATTTGAACATCTCAGCTCGGCGGACTTCCACGTAAAATTTAACCAAAATGGACGCGGCAGTCTTCCTGTCTGCCGTTTGATATTCTAAATTTCCCACGCAGCGTCACGTTGCCGTCACGTTGCCAAGTTCCCGGATGTGAGACCAGGGGAATATAAGACTATATTCCCCGCTGTTTTAACAGGTAAAGTCCATAGGCGTTCGCAAGAAAGGGGAATATAAGAAATATTCCCCTGTTACCCCTGCTGGCAGTAAAAACGAAGGGAATACAATTTTGTAAAAGCATACCTCAGATGTGTGATATGGGTAATCTCCTTATTGTTTTATCTGTGATCTAATTTGATGTGTAAATAAGTACACATTTATGTTTTGCAGTGTAAATAAATTGCATCATGACATATTGACAAGGTACTCTATCTTTGGCTCCTCCATGGGATCTCTTGTTGATATCAAGATCCTGTGCCCTATGTAATACCCATATACTGTGAGATTTTTGCCGAGTTGTTCAGCACAATGCAACAGGCTTAAAAATCACCTTAAAATATCATTGCTTCCCTTCTCAGGAAGATATAACCATATAACCATATCAGGAAGATGTCTGCTAGTTTTGCTGATTTTCTTTGTTCCACTTACTGGCTGCTGTATCTTCAGTCTCATCTGGCCTTTCTTAATCTTCTTTGTCCATCTGTCTCCCCTTTCTGGAGGCACTTTAAAATCCACCTGATTGTTAAACTTTGCATATGTTTCCTTATATCTCCTGTCATTCCTTTAATGCAATATGTATTCAATCTGCTTGGAACTTCCTTTGAACCATCATGTATCTTAATAGTTTCCAGCTCAGAATACGTTTTGCTGCAAGAATTGATATTTTCAGATTTATTTCTAATTTAAATTTATTATAATTCATTATAATTCTGTAAAATTAATTAAAATAAATGTTGAATCATAGTATCTCTGAGAGGAAGATATGAATGTGCGTTGAAAATGCATACCAGTGCACATTCAAAATCTCTGAAAATTACAAAAAATAATCAATTTGGTTTGCTTTTGTTGGAATGAGCTTTGGATAATTAGCCTAATTCATGAATACTAATTCATGATTAATTATTTCACATTTTGCTTTCTACTCATTTTCCGAGCAATAAAAATATTTTAATTTTTATTTTGAGTGTATGTCCACTTACTAAACATTCTCCAGTTGTATTCATTAATCAGGAACTTATGCCTCCCATGTTGAATTTCTACATATAATTGGAAGATGGCATCCCTCCCTCCTCAACATCTCACACGTGAGGAAACCACACGTGCACGCATTTAATAATGGAAAGATCTTGAACCCTTATACTTCGGCTTTAAGCTGAGCACAATACCCTCTGTCACTTTCTTAATCAATGTAATGCCCGAAAAACATAAAGCATTGCATTGTTTATAGCAAAATCGCACAGCCTAGAAATATATCTAAAGTGCAGTTGCAGTAAAATATTCTTGTAAGAGACCCTGCAGTTTTATGGTGCAGGAAAGGATATGTCTTCAAGGAGTGCTCTGGTCAAGGGCCTCGCTCTTTCATGGTTGTGTATTATTCTGCAGTACCCTGCAGGTACATTCTATTGTGATTGATACCTGTGTTATTCAGTCAATGGATACTGTGCTAGGCAGAATGAGAGCAATGTTAGGTATGGTAAAACTTCACTATATCTGTTTAGGAATCATTCATTCCATCTAATCCATGTAATTTCTCTGGAATTTGCTTTCAATGTTTAGTTTCATTCTTTACACACCATTTCACCCAGGCTAGGGTTACCAACTCATGTTGAATACAGCCAAGAAACAGCTGATCACATTATGCCAGTTGTAGATCACCTGGTTTATTATAATAATTTTATAAAACAACACAATCAAAAATGTGTACTGCTGCAAAGGATATTAATTTGCTTAACTCATCACCAGTTGTAACGTGTGGGAAGTGTATACAAGTGTCACTTGATGAAATTCAATCAAGTATGAATTTTGAAAGCAGTATCTTCTTGCACTAATGGAAATGTATACTTTATATGTAAAATAAAATGCCGTAAACTGGTTCACTAGAGCTGCATCAAACAACATAATGCTACTGAGTCACATTGAGACATTAAGAAAGGTGACCAATGCCTTAGTAAGGTGCTGTAAAGAGTTAGCTGACAATGAGAAACCATAGGCAATTAACTGAACTGACAAGTCTACAACATGATGAGCAGTTTTAAGAATCTACCTGAAAAGAAGGGCACAGTAATGTTCACAGAATGAATTGCAGAGTTTGAGCATAAGTGGTGTGCAAGCTTTAGATGTAAAAATTAATACAGTTTGGCACAGTATGCAGCACCCATAAAGTTTATGAAGGGTGGTATGGACTGCTGACATGAGAAATACATTTTACACGTAAATAGAAACAGTATGAAGTAACAAATCTATAAATCAAGCAACACCTGCGGAGATAGAGACAGGATAAATGTTTCATTTTGCTGACCTTTCATCTGAACATTAAATACAGCATATTCCGACGTATCCATTTGTCAAGAGCAGTCAAAAGATGTTTCACAATAACGTGTAAAGAACTGCCAAATATGAAATGAAAGCATGTCTGTGGCTCATCTAGAGCAAAAGAAGCAGCAGATTGGGTTTAGGCCAACGTCCATGTTCACACGTCACATCATACTGCAAGAAGGTCCAGATAAAGAGTTATGTGATGTTGCTTGTTTGTGAAAACTCTATGTCTGAGGGACGGCTTAATGGGCCTGTCCCATTTAGGTGATTTTTCAGTCGCATGAAAAACCGGCAACTGGAATGGCGACTGTCATAGTGGAACACATAACACATCGCTTCCTTTACCAGCCCTGTATGCAAGCAGGGGACAAGGCAAGCGGGGGTGAACGCTGTCTAAAAAATTCACACGGTGCAAAGCCAAGGTGAAATAGACACACACTGCGATGAACAGGATGGTTAGCATTGTAAAAAGACGGCTAAAGGACAGTGTATGGTAAATCCTTTAAAAGAGGGGTGCAGAGGAGAGGGGGGAGAAGTGGGGAGAAGGAGTAGAGACAACTTTTAAGAAGCCAGAGATACACGGCTGTGAAGCTCGGCAGACATTTAACATTACCAGTCGGTTATCCTTGATTCTGAAAACTACTGCTTACATTTTTTTATCCTTGATTCTGAAAACTACTGCTTACATTTGAGCCAATGAAATTCACCAGTCAGCATCGGCTACAACCTACAAGAACCTCCGACATCCTGGCAACCCACCTATGGCTCGAGAATTCTCGCTATTCTCCATGGTGGCTTCATTCTAGTCATCGCTAATTTCAAAAATTTGCAGCAACCATAATGAGGCCGCGACTAGTTCCCAGAATGCGGGAACTCCTCACGACCATGAAGGCGACTCCCCGGCAACCACCCACGAACTTGTGGCAACTGCATTGTCTCCTGCAAAAGTTGCCTAAGTGGGTCAGGCCCATTAATCCGAGGAACTCATTCAAGTCTTACATTACTTACCACGATATCTTCAATATACATTTTTTTAAAATAATAAATCAATTGAAAATTGATGGTTTTCACTTGATTACATACATTTCCGGCGTTAGATGAAACATACGTATTGGTAGATAAATACAATACAGCAGTGATTAGAATGAAAATGGGTAATTATTGCATCAGTGCACAATGTGCACCTCACTGAATGATATGGTGCCTAATTTATCTTATGAAATTTAAATTTTCATAAGATTTTCAGCAGAAACTAATTAACTGACAGTAACAGGGCATAGATGGCGAAGAGAAAAATCTACTCTGGTGACCACAACAATATGAAACAGTTATTAATCATAATGCATAGGAATCGGAATACTTCCTACTTTTTTTCCACTTCAGCATCGTAGAAAATACATTCAATAGATCTCTCCAAAATAATAAATGGTTGGTTCAGTACAAGTGAAAACACCAATTTGAAATGGTGTATATAAAATAATAGGAAGAAATTTGTGATATGCTGAAGGCAGCGGAAGAAATCTCTGTGCATTAACTCAGAATTGTATGGGCATTTCTTTCAAAATAAATTTATAAAGATAAATCATGCTAAAAAAAGAATTACCGTTTCAGAATCCCATTGATCACTACTATGACAACTGTTATCATGCTCAATGGGTGTAACATATGAGAAAATGTGTAAACCAATGTTATCTATCCATTTGCTTGTCATTTTGGGTCTGCTATGCAGAAAAAGAGAACATCTGACAACTTCCATTAAAATGCATTGGACATACACCAGGGAGATGTATATCTCCCTGGTGTATGTCCAGGGAGATATACATCTTCCAGAGAGGGAATCTGGTGGAAGCCTCTGATTGGTTGAAGACGACCAGAGGAAGCAGCTGATTGGGTGCAACCAGGGGTTTACATTTTTACATTTCTGTCTTCAGGTTTATGGATTCTGGGAGTTAAGGATTCTGGGAGTTAAGGATTCAGTATTTAGTAGTAAAGTTTAAAGGATAAAGTTTTGTGTTTAATAAAAATTAAAAATTAAAAAATAAAAATATATATTTAATACAGAGTAATTTGGGAGTAAGATATGTCAGTAGAGATTGGCCCCGGGCCTTGCTCAGCCTGCAACATGTGGGAGATCAGGGATATGGTCGGTGTCCCTAGTGACTACATTTGCAGGAAGTATCCAGCTGCAGCTCCTGACAGACCGCATTGAACGATTGGAACTGCGGCTGGATTCACACTGGAGCATCCACGATGCGGAGAAAGTTGTGGATAGCACGTACAGTGAGTTGGTCACACTACAGGTAAAAGGTAAGAGGACAGAAAGGGATCGGGTGGCCAATAGCCAGCAAAGCAGTAGGCAGGTAGTGCAGGGGTCCCCTGCGGTCATCTCCCTCCTAAACAGGTATACCATTTTGGAAACTGTTGAGGGAGATGGCTCATCAGGGGAATGCAGCAGCAGCCAAGTTCATGGCACCATGGGTGGCTCTGCAGCACATGAGGGGGGGGAAAAAGAGGGGAAGGGCAATAGCAATAGGGGATTCAATTGTCAGGGGAATAGATAGGCGTTTCTGCAGCCGCAAATGAGACTCCAGGATGGTATGTTGTCTCCATGGTGCAAGGGTCAGGGATGTCACTAAATGGCTGCAGAACATTCTGGAGGGGGGAGGGTGAACAGCCAGTTGTCGTGGTGCATATTGGCACCAACGATATAGGTAAAAAAAAGGGATGAGGTCCTACAAGGTGAATTTAGGGAGCTAGGAGATAAACATAAAAGTAGGACCTCAAAGGTAATAATCTCTGGATTATTACCAGTACCACGGGCCAGTCAGAGTAGAAATAGGAGGATCTTTGCCATAGAGGGTGTACAGTGAAGGTTCACCAGACTGATTCCTGGGATGTCAGGACTGTCTTATGAAGAAAGACTGGATAGACTCGGTTTATACTCTCTAGAATTTAGGCGATTGAGAGGGTATCTTATAGAAACTTACAAAATTCTTAACGGGTTGGACAGGCTAGATGCAGGAAGATTGTTGCCGATGTTGGGGAGGTCCAGGACAAGGGGTCACAGCTTAAGGATAAGGGGGAAATCCTTTAGGACCGAGATGAGAAGGACTTTTGTCAAACAGAGAGTGGTGGGTCTCTGGAACTCTCTGCCACAGAGGGTAGTGGAGGCCAGTTCATTGGCTATATTTAAGAGGGAGGTAGATGTGGCCCTTGTGGCTGAGGTGATCAGAGGGTATGGAGAGAAGGCAGGTACGGGATACTGAGTTGGATGATCAGCCATGATCATATTGAATGGCGGTGCGGGATCAAAGGGCCGAATGGCCTACTCCTGCACCTAATTTCTATGTTTCTATCTCCATTTTGAAGGTGGATAATTCCCATCTTGATGCAGCCTCACTCTGTAATGTAATCATTTGTGAAGTGGCAAATTGCGCCTTTCACGATTATATTGCATGAAGTATCACTGCCTCTGAATGGTGACCTCTGTTTGTTAATCCTGGCCAGATTGGGGAGGCCAGGACCTTAAAATCGAGTAAAGGCTTCAGGGCTGCTGGGCCATTTGGTTAATTTGAAAGTGCTCTCTGTAGAACTGGAACAAGCTGCAGTGTGGTGCCAGTTTGTCTAGAGCCTAGATCCAAGCTGCAGGAAGAGAATGGGTCATCTGCAGACCCTGGCAATTAGGTGCAAAATGCATAGAATGGATTGGTTGACTGCAAACCAGACATACTTTGCAAATAATTGTAAATAATGTTGCAAAGCTTTACTTTGCTGAATGTTGATTGGATGAGGTATTGAGCTTTGTCTGGTTTTCTTGCATATCAGGGTAAATGTTGTGAGGTTCGCTTCCTCTGAAAAGCACCGTTTGAATACAATGTATTAGCCACTGTATTATTGGGTTAGGGAAATGTCTGTCATGTATGGGGTTAATCGATATCTGTAATTGGATTATAAAGAGACCACTCCCATGTGGTTTGGCCCCTCAAGGTCCGGGGACTTATAAAAGTCTGCTGCCACGAGGTCCGGCGTCGATCTTCTGGGAGAACGCTTGGGACTGTGTGACCTTCTGGAGTGTCTCTGTTTGAGCGATGCCTAGAGGGCTTGATCAGGCAGATATGAGGCTCAAACCCGTGGTGGTTAGGTATAGTAGTTGAACTGTAATTATATTTTGTCCAAATAAAGATTAGTTGCACAGGTGCTTGATTCAGTGGTTTTTGACTGAAACTGGACTGGGTGGAAGCTTAGAATGAGCAATTTACATTGGGGGCTCGCCGGGATCGCAACAGACCCCCAAACACAAGTTTGCAATCATGGGTGTTGAGCTGTTTCATTCGTGAGTGCAGAAATGAGGTTTTTGCATTGGTTTTCGGCACTTCACTAGTCGGAGCGGATCGATCATGCGCGGGCTTGGGAAAGGGTCTAATCGAGATCATTAGAATACAGTCCAGCAAGCATGGGAGGGTGGTTAGCACTCCTTTGGGTTTGGGCCTATAAAACCGTGCGTGGAATGGCCCAAAACTTGGTCATAGTTAGCAGATTGCAGCTGCTTTAATGAGAGCCTGACACACTTCATTGGGTGAGGAGTGGCCCAAGGTTAGATTTGCTATCCAATTGGTGGGGTATTGAAACACAGGTCTGATCTATGTATTGATCTATCTTTGCCGGGAACACAGATTGGAAAGGTGCACTCTGAAAATTGGCATCGATAACATCCAGCACGAAGAGGCTAGGCACTGAACCCCCAGTGCCCAGCAGAGAGGAGTGTCTGCCTGAAGGTGTCTGAGTCCTTCCCTGGAGTGACAGTCGAGGAATCTCGTAAAGGTACTGAACTCGGTGGATATAGTATAGATTGGCTGGAATACTCTAGTCCATTCGAGATTTTTTCATTGGGCAATTTAGTTTAATTAGCGAGCTTGCATATGTGGAGTGGTACGCACTAAAACTAGGAGTTCGCGAATGAATCAAATTTCCAAATACAGAATTTCACATTGAAGTTCTGTCGGTAAGGTAGAATTTGAAGTCTTGTAGATAGAACTTTGGTGTTGGTGCATGTCCGTGATCGATTCCAAATAGCGGCTGATCAACAGTGAATAGTAACCCTGTGATCGATTGTTGATTAATACCTGATAGCGAAAGAGTACCTGAGAGATGGGAACCTGTTTACTTGGTGAGAAGTAATCTGAATGCGAAGGGTATCCCTAATTCTGTAGAACTTAGAGAGGAGGGATAGAGGTCCCCCTATTAGAAGTCCAGTCTTAGTAGAGGGATAGTAACATTCGGGAGGAAAAGTCATTTAAGGAGAAGTACCCCTTAGCAAAGCGTAACCGAGGAAGGTGAAAATCTTCGATATCAGTGGGAGAGGTTCATTGAGTGATTACAGCGTGACACAGCGTTGAGATCGAGTGTTTGTAAACTGTGCGCTAGTGCTTTAAATCATTTTTGTAAATTGTAAAAATCTAGCTTTTTGTGTCGTTATCGGATCTGAATTGTGCAAATATTCTATGTATGTAAATAAATTTAGAGTGTATTAAGATTTAGAAAGTTAAGATTTAGAGTGTGTTAAGTCTCTCTGCCATTTGTATTACTGCTTGTATGAGTGCTTAAGGATTTTTGGGTGTTGTATGATTGATGTAAAAGTGTGCATGAATTGAATATTTGTAATTGTTTAGTGTATAGTATTGTTAGATTCTGAATCATGGTGATTCCACCAGGGGTTGTATTCTTTCGATCGCTGTGTCGGGGGAGAGTCATTCTGCTAACCGACTGCGCCACGAAGAGGATTTATTAGAGTGCGTGATTTATAATAAACAAGTGTTTGTGGTTTATGTAGGAGTGTGGTTGTGCCTGATAGTAAATAGGTAGCATGATATCCTGCTTGTGTACTGTGTTACTTGCTTGTTTGAAGATCATTTTCAGGTGTTTGGATTGAAGATTAAATGAGCGCAAGAATGTGTTTAATTGTGCTTGGGTGTGTTTGATTGTTCCCTGGAGTATTCTGATTCTTGAATGACTGGGGGTTAAGAAAGTTATAAGGTTGAAAGGGTGTGGACTTGTGGGAGATAAGAGAAGTATTTGAATAAGAGAGTAGGATTGGGGGAGAGAGGCTGCGAACACTTTGAACCGTTGCCATTGTTTAAGAGCGAGTTTGATAAATTTAGGGATCAAAAGAAAGTATTTAGGAATTCTGTTTTCGGTGTTCGGAAGCATGGGGAATAATGTAGATCGAGATGTAACAGAAGAGGAGAAGAGCCCATTGCAACTAATGTGTAATGAGTTCCCTCAAAAGGCAGAGATATTAAGAAATTTATCAGGAGCGTTAAATAAGAAATTAGGAAACAAGCTATGGTCGCCGGGGGGCATTAGAACAGTAAAAGGGATAAAATACATAGAACGGATTATTTGGCAGCTTAGTAATAATGAAAGTGCAAAATAATTAATAATGTTATGGAGAAAATATTACGAGGAACAGAAGGCGAATAAAGAGGTTAAAAGAGTTGGGAAAAAGCGATTGCTAAACTTGGAATAGAACTAAAAGAAGGTGAAGTAGATGGATCTCCAGGCAGTAGGGAGGACAGGAGTGGAGATGAAGGGAAACACACAGAACAAGGGAAAGGCAGATCTCCTGGAAGGAAATTAATCCCTGTAGATTAGGAATCTGATGGGTAGTGTTGACTTTGAGGGGGAAGGAGATGAATATTTGGAAGAGTGGGCACATGTTAACGCTAGTAGAAGTTCACAGCTCTTGCATGTTCCTCTTGCATTTCGCAGGCTTCACTAGCACCGTGTATGACGTGTCCATAATAAATATTTTAGGTCTGCAGAATCTATAACAACTCCTGCAGATTCTACATCTGAATATATTCTACCAACAGCATATACTGGGGTACCAGATTCTTTGATCCTATCCACGCCATCATTGATAAATCGTCCAGTAGCTTATGGCACCCAGAGTAGAACGAAAAGGTTAACTCCGGTGTTTAAAGAAAAGGACGCTATGTTAGATATGGTGCAACTGCCAGAGTATTTCTGTGAGCCACAACCTAGACAGATAACACGAGCAGTAAGAAAGAGGAATAATTTATTTGGGCAGTATCGGGAAACCCATAGCGAACGGGATGATTTATCTGAGGCTGAGGTATTGATTGATGATACCGAGATAGATTTTGACGTAACCGAAAGTTTACAAATTAAACAGATATCCCACAGGCAGTTCCCAGTAAGGGAAGGGCTGGATACAGCAGATTCAACCAGTGCAGTAAGCATGAATAATCCCCGTGCCACAGACGTCCATACTCCGTGGAAGCCCCATGAAATAATGACATTACTAAACAATCCCAATAGGAAGAAGTCACCTGCTGCCTTTATACATTACTAGACTAAGTGAGACCCATTGGGTCCCAGCATCACAAGGGAGGGCTGGTCCCCCAATGCAATATTCCACCTCAATACAATACAATACAATTTATGTTGTCATTTTAACCTCATTGAGGTTCAAACGATATTTGGTTTCTGCAGTCATACAAACAAGAAAAAGAACCAAGACACAACACAATTTATAAAAACATCCATCACAGTGAATCTCTTCCTCATTGTGATGGAAGGCAAAGTCTTATCTCTCCCCTGCACCCCCCCACCCTCCCCATCTCCTCCCGATGTCAAAGTCAAAACCCCAGACGGTAAATAAGTCCCACAGCCATTAAGGCCATGTCGGGTAATGCAAGGCTGCGCTCCGGGTCTTGATGTTGGAGCCCCTGGCGGGCACTAGCAAGTCCCGTGGCCATTAAAGCCACGCGGGACGATGTAAGGCCCTGCTCCGGGTCATTTTCAACTCCGCAACTCGGGCAGGAGAAGCTGCCGTTGCGGGAGTTCCAAAAAGTGGTCTCCCACCAGGGACCCGCGAGCTCCTGGTGTTACCGTCCACCGGCCTGCAGCTGGAATCACCGAAGCTCCGGGGTCGGGCCACGGCAGTGTGCCACCACAGCTCTCCACGCTCCGAAGCCAGCCAGCCCCACGATGATAAGTAAGTCGGCAGCCCCAGGTTGTTCCGTTTGGAGGCCGCTCCTCGGTGCTAGGCCCCAACGACAGCAGAGACCCGACAGAGAAAAGGTTGGGTCCTCCGTACAGGGAAAAGATATTTAAAGTTTCCCCCACCCCCCCACCCCACCACACATACCCAGCTAAAAGAAAAACTATAACTACACTTAAACGAGACAAAAAATAAAAAAGAGAGATGGACTGCAGAGGCCGCTGCGACGTAAGTCGCGCGGCCCACCCAATCTATCACAGCCAATTCCAATATTGGTGGCCAGTGGAGGGGGGGTGGGATTCTGGAGCGCTAAAATGGGTGTTGTGGGCTGATGGGTCTGGTTTCAAGTGGGCTAGTATGGACATTGTGGGCCGATTGGATTCTTGGACTGGCAGCTCAGACGCTCAAGCCTGTTGTGCTAGCAACTCACTCACGGCTGGTGGGCTGGCAGTTGACCCATGGCTAGTCCTTGAAATTCAAGTGCAGTTCCATACCACTTCAAGCAGGGTGCAAGGCCACTAAAGACAGTGAGTCATGACCTCTCCCTCCTTCATCTTGCAGAGACTGAGCCACTCCCACACTTCTGGGTTTATTGGTCATCCCACCAAAAGGGGTGTGGCCTTCATGGCGTGATTGACAGGAGAGATAATCTCAACATTTTTTTAAACACTAATAACTCTTTTCTTTTTCATCAATGGGATAAATCCTCGGCACCTGATGAGCAGAGGGGGACTCTGAGTAATATGGCCAAAAAAATCACAGCCATATGTGATAGAGTTTTTCCTAAAATCAATATACAGCGCAAACAGGAAGTGGTCATGATTAGACTTTTAATTATATATAGATGGCAAAGCAACTTTAGCATTCTCAAACTAACTTTTCAATTAGGCAAGGCAACTTTTGCATTCTCAAACCAACTTTTCAATTAAGCAAGGCATTCTCAAATCAACTTCTTAATTAGGCAAGGCAACTTTACTTAGGCAAGGCAACTTTAATTAGGCAACACAGCATTAGCATTTCCAAACCAAAGGCAACACAGCTTTAGCATTTCCAAGCCAAAGGCAACACAGCTTTAGCATTTCCAAATCAAAGGCAACACAGCTTTAGCATTTCCAAAACTATATTTTCAAACCACATTAAGGGAACTGACAGGTCAGTAAAACCACTCACAGTTTAGTAGACATGTGTTCAGTGTTATTCACATTTCAGACTGAGAGACGCGACCCTCTCGCTCCCCCATTTGCAGAGACAGTCAGTAGGCACTCAACACGTCCGGGTGTTATAGTCCCTCCGGAAGGGGGCGTGGCCTTCAGGAGAGAGAATCTCAACTTTTTTTAAAACACTAATAACTCTTTTATTTTTCATCGATGGGAAAAAATCCTCTTGTCCTGCGCAGCGGAGGGGAACTCTGAGTAAGATGGCCAAAAATCACAGCCGTAAGTGGCAGCATTTTTTCTAAAATCAATATACAGAACAACAGGAAGTGGTCAAGATCAGACTTTTAGGGATATAGATTTAAGAACCACAATGCGTGCATATCATGCAGATTCCCGGGGTTTGTGGGAGACCATACAACAGATAATTACTCCAGCTGAAAAGATTAAATTTCTAGTAGCCCTAGGATACCCAACTTATGAAGCATTGGCAAATGTGGTAATGGATGACAGTGCAAGAGAAGAGGCTGTTTTAACAGCTGTTGTAAAACGTTTCAGAAACCAGGCGATTTAAAACGAGTTCTGTAAATAAAACCAGAGAGGGGTGAAGGAGCAGACAAATTTCTAGACTGCTTTTCAAAATTATATATGGACCAATCGGGTGATTTAGGTGATTTAGAATGGAGCATGTTCCCCTCAGTATTGTGCTATTCTATTGAATTGTCTCCCCACTAAAGTAGCGGATTTAATTAAAACTGATTACAGGAACTGGTCTGAGAACTGAGCCAGTCATATGGCCACTGCTGTGAGGCACTATTGGAAGAAGGGTAGGAACCAGGAAAATTACCCTGTAACTAGAAGAGAAAGTGAACGTGTAGTGAAGAAAGAATTGCCTAGATCTAACTCTGAACCATGGATTCCCAGAGTACCAGTCAATTATGGATTGGGAGAAATTAGGATTCCAGATTACTCAGATTATTATCACCACTACACTCCCAATGTTGAACCCATTCCTATGGAACCAAGGGGTAGAATAAGACTAACCATGTTGCCTAATCAATGCTATACTTGTGGGGGAATGGGACATTGGAGTCAGGCCTGTCCAACAAAGGAGCGAGTGAGAGAGAGGAGTCAAAGAAGGGATTTCCAGGATTACGAAGATCCTTAGAGTTCCTAGGGAATATAGAAACATCTGAGATTCGAGGAATTATGGGAGGTCCTTTAATTCAAGAGACTACTGGGACCCAATAGACCAGAGAGAGAGTTGGCCCGAATGGCAGGAACTCTTTCATTCACACCGTTCATTCAAGCTAACCAATTTTCTCAGTCCTGTCTTACCAACCCGTCCAGGAATTGTGGGCATGGAAACATGACCCCTACTCTAGAATCCCCTCAAGTAATTTACCAGAATGAATTGGATGTACCATTGTAGTAAAAACTAAAAATCACATAGAAGAAAATTATAAACCATCTTATGACTGCCCCAGAAAACCCCTTACAGCAAAGAAGATTGTAAATCAAGGACTTAGTTACAACTGTACCCAATTAGGACATTGGAGCAAGGAGTGCCCAGTGAGAAGGCAGAATATAGCAGGATGGAAGAAAAACCAAGGGGCAATAAAGAAAATAAGAAAAGGAAAAATAAGAAAAGGTGAGAAGGAATGGTAATTAAAGAATGGAAATGGCAAACTTATTGTGCAGGAGGTACGGGAGTGGGGAAGAAGTTATCATACTAACGAGTTACTGAGTTTTTGCCTGCAGGACAATACAATCAACAACATACTACCTGGAGAGTGAGGTAAAGACTACACAGACCGCTTGAGAACGGGCAGAAGACAGCAAAGGTAATGTAGCTCCCCAGAAACAGGAATCAACTAGCAGGAGTAAAATTATACTGTCCTGCCCCTTTAAGACAAATCTGGGAAGGCCAACCAATAGACAGAGCTCCTCAGTTTCACTACTCCATGAAACTGACACCAGAAAGGAAGAAGAAGACCTACCCGAGTGCCTAACTTTAACATCATCTAGCTTTTGAAGCAAGAAAAGGAAGGAAAGTAAAGGACACTATCTTCCTTAAAAGAAACAACTTTAAAGAGTCCAATCTTCCTTAAAGAACTGGATTTGAATAAAAAGACATTCCTCTGTGGTTCAGGGCAAAATACTCACTTTGCACCTAAATTTAGTTATAAACAAATTACTTTCAAGAGGGCTTATGGGATACAGTCTTAAAATTGTTAAATAATTGATTGTTAACTTGGCATTCTTTTCTTGTCTCACCCATAGGAGGAGAGTCAAAGATAGGATTGGGACTATTTAGTTACTATCAAGGAAGGGACAAACCCTAGTGGATATCAGGAATTAAGACATACCCTGGAAATGTAAGGTGGTAGTGTAAAATGCTAGAGACTGAAAATTTATGAGTTCCCCTCAGAAAGTCAATACTAACCATCCAGAAGAGTTATTTAGAGATAAAAGAAACTGGTATAAGCGAGAACCCCTAGACTGAGAACGGAGCCAACATAGTAAGGAGAGGCACTGGAGGAGAGACCTGGTGAATTAGAAGGAGAAATTTGAATGGGTGTAGGAGCCGATGCATATTTAACCGATGGATCTAAATTGTTTAACCCTTGATGGTAAAGCAGCTTCTATTATCAAGGTGGAAAGAAATTGTCCCTGGATTTTGCATTCTTAATTGGATTTGTGATAGATCTGACAGCACAAAAAAATTGATTGCTTAAATTTGAACAGCTGGGAATTCCAAAGGAGTTGGAATGGAGTTATCGGCCACAATGCTGTGTAATAAGAAGGATGAGATGGACACTGAAATTTGAAATAGTAAATTGAAGGCTGAGACTGAATTTGGTGAAATTGAAACATTCTTCATGGTTTGCTTTAAATTAGAGTCATGCCTGTAGGGAAATCTGGACTAAACCCAGCTGAAATTTATATGGGAACCCATCATCAGATATACATATTATAACATTGTGTGAATATGGAGAAGGCTGATTTAGTGTTGATCCTAGGAAAGTAAAGTATATTATAGAGCAGAATATACTAGAGATAGTTATAGTGAAATAGAAAAGGGTTTGTGAAATAGGAATACAGTGAATGTATGGGAAAGCATTAGTACATAAATGGTTACTTGCTTTGTCCCAAGTGTTTTATAGGTTATAGGTTCGACTATGGAAGGTGGAAGAATGGGCAACAACATGGATGGAGGGAATTCGCATACACGAACGCTCGGGAGGTGAAGACTCATCAGACGGAAATTGTGAAGCTACGCCCACTCGGAAAGCTTGACAACATTCTGGGAAGAAACATTGTCACATTGTGTTGCTGATAGATGGGAAATGTAATGGACACACTTATGTATATCTGGTTAGCTGATTATTGGACTATTTGGTTATCATAAATTATGGAAAGGAAGGAATGTTAATCCTGGCCAGATTGGGGAGGCCAGGACCCTAAAATTGAGTAAAGGCTTCAGGGCTGCTGGGCCATTTGGTTAATTTGAAAGTGCTCTCTGTAGAACTGGGACAAGCTGCAGAGTGGTGCCAGTCGAAAAAACTTTGTAAATATTGTTGCAAAGCTTTACTTTGCTGAATGTTGATTGGATGAGGTATTGAGCCTCGTCTGTTTTTCTTGCATATCAGGGTAAATGTTGCAAGGTTCGCTTCTCTGAAAAACACTATTGAATACAGTGTATTAGCCACTGTATTATTGGGTTAGGGAAATGTCTGTTATGCATGGGTTAATCGATATATATAATTAGATTGTAAAGAGACCACCCCCATGTGGTCAGCCCCTCAAGGTCCGTGGACCTATAAAAGTCCGCTGCCACAAGGTCCTGCATCGATCTATTGGGAAAACGCTTGGGACTGTGTGACCTTCTGGAGTGTCTCTGTTTGAGTGAGGTCTAGAGGCAGGCAGATACGTAGATCAAACCCGCGGTGGTTAGGTATAGTAGATGAACTGTAATTGTGATTTGTCAAAATAAAGATTAGTTGCGCACGTGCTTGATTCAGTTGCTTTTAACTGAAACTAGACTGGGGGGAAGCTTAGAACGTGCAATTTACATGTTCTGCTAGTTTACCATCAAAGTCCATGTCTTTTGTGTACATAAGAACAGACACTGTGCATTTCATGGATGTTTGCCTTCATAACCTTTTATGCACTGACAACACCCCACACTGCATCATACTTAAACTACCCACTAGTAAATACAGTATAAATGCTTGTATCATGGAACTTTTATCACCCTTTTTATACTGATGCCCTTTATTCACTTACCAAAATGTATAGATTTTTTTAATCTTTTTAATGAAGGATTGTAAGAGCCAAATGAGCTCTGTCTGATGACAGTCTTGCATACTTACACTTACTCCTTCTGAGGACTAGGAAAGGAAAACCAGGTTGTTGGACATGGGGTGTGTGTCAAGTGCAGGTTTGGGATGGAGATTTACCTCTCTTTCACCTCTTTCATAGGAACAAGAATAAAGAGGCTGCAGAAAGTGACGGACATTGCCCAGTTTATCATGGGCACTGACTTCCCCACTATCAATGGGATCTACAGGAAGCACTGCCTCAAGAAGTCAGTTAATATCATCAAAGACCTTCAAACAAATCACTAAACACTCTTCTCGATGCTACCATCAGGAAAAAGGCGCAGCTATTGGAAAAACTATTATCACCAGGTTCAAGAATAGCTTCCAACCATTAGCCCTCATGTCCTTGTACAACCCTTGTAATAAACCGTACATCTGCCCTGAACTACCGGGGACTTCACACTCCTGGGTTGCTCTATGCACTTAGACCTTTGCACAATCAAGGCCAGGTTTTACTTGGATAATTGTCTTTGTTGTTGTTGCTTCTAATGTGATTGTAGACCTGCAGCAAGAAATAATTTAATTATTCCAGTTTATATCCAATGCACATGACAAATCTAGATTTAATCTCTTGAAAGGTGTGTTCACAGTATTAAGCATCAGTGCAGATTTTAGGAGCTGTGGCAGAATATTGTTGCAGAGGCATGTACCCATGACCTGTACTTTAGGTTTAAGTTATAAAACCAATATTACAACACAATGGACATTTAGGAAAATGTGCCAGCTCCAGAACATCTTAGCTAAGTTTATGTCAGTTTGAGGACAGTTCAAGGGCAGCTATCCAGGAAGCTCAGACTAATACCAGAGGCGTTGAAGGTGCATGAAGGTAAGTGACAGAATCGTTTGTGTTTAAAACCATTTGAGACGGGTATAAAATAGTAAGATTAAACAAGAACTCACCTGTTCGAAGTTTGATCGTTATTTTACGAGGAGTTACGATGAGAGATTACGTGAAGAGCCCGCCTCACGCTGGTAACGGCATACTTCAAAGCAACGGCATGAAAAAACACAGAACACCAAAGCCGGAGTAACATAGTAAGGCTCATAAAAAGACTTAGAACCACCATTTGATCATTTATTTTACGAGGGTGGGAGTGGAGGGCACGTAATCCCTCATCGTAACTCCTCGTAAAATAACGATCAAACTTCGAACAGGTGAGTTCTCGTTTAATCTTACTATTTTACTTCGGAGTCACGTGAGTGACTACGTGAAGAGTTTTAAAGCTTTCTGTGTTTTTTATGTCGTAGAATTAATCCGTACGACAGTCCGGCTAAGTAAACACATACATGAGAAAGCACACAAATGTTAGATCTTTTCATAATTAAGTTTTTTAAATGGCTGAAAAACCATATAATACCCTCCTTATATTTGAGGGAAAAATGATTACAAGTGACAAAAGATATCAGTGACTACACAACTGATTATAGCAATTAATAGCAAACAAAGCAGGTGATTATAGTGCTCCAACACCGCGTGTCCAAAGCTTGTCATAGTGTGAACAGGTTTGTTGTAGAACTTTGAAAAAGTTTCTTCTTTACTCCACCCTGCGATTTTTAAAAATATGCTCGAGAGGTACGTCCCGCCCCTTCGCCGCGGACGTAGCTGCCGCCCTGGTGGAGTGAGATTTGAAGACATCAGTGTCTACTCCCGCTAAAACCAACACCTGTTTCAACCATTTTGAGATAGTTTGAACTGAAGCTTTTGTGTGTGGCTTTTTGTGCGTAAGCAGCAATGTCTTTTCGTTTCCTCGAAAGTGTCCGTCACTTTAATACATTGGTTCAAATGTCTAACCACACACAAAGCAAGCTCAATATGAAAAGCTTGAAAGGTTACCTTTGTTCCAGATCTCCCTGGTCTACTTTGTTTGATCAGATCGTAAACATAGAATACAACGTTATCTGTAGTCACATGCATACAGTCTAAACGCAACATTTGTAAAAGTTTGCACTCTTTGGGCTGAGACCAGTGACATTAACATGACCAATTTCAATGTTAACCTATCCAATGACAACCCTTCAATTGGCGTCCATTCTCTAAGTAGAGCAAGTACTATGCTCACATCCCAAATCTCTGTATATCTAGGTTTTGGCGGATTCATGTGAAAAATTCCTTTCATGAATCGTAATATTTAATGGATGCGAACCCAATTGATTTCTCACCAGTCATAAGTCCTAAATAGGACGACAAGGCACTGCGTGCAGTGTTAATGGCACTGTAACTTAAATGTTGGCCAAAGCGCAAATTGGCAAGGAATTCCAAAACATGAGTAACATTCACATAATCATCAGAAATATTTTGACTGTGTGCAAAATTCTTCCCATTTCTTAATATGTGTCATATATTGTTTCTGTGTGCTATCTCGCCATGATGCGCCAATAACTGTCAAGTTTGGTCCGACAATCCCAGTTCCTGTAGTGGTCTGGTCAAAACCTGCAGATTAAACAAATTCATATATGCATATAATGGGTAATCTTTATTTGTTACTGGATTAGTCAAGATATCACTACAGTTAAGAATCTGCATATACGGTTCTTTTAATCATATTCAGCATAACTGGGAACCAAGGTTGAGTTGGCCAATTTGGCACTACCAACAATCCGGAAGCTGAATCTTGCTCTATTTTCTTCAAGCATCTCTGGATCAGAGCAAATGGTGGAAAAGCATAAAAGAACATTTTTCCCCAGTGTAATAAAAAATGCATCTACTGCAACTGCGTCCGGATCGTGTTCCCAAGGACACATAATGAGGCAAGTGATGATTAAGCCTGGATGCAAACAAATCAATTTCTGGCAAACCCAAATCGTCGAACAATATTCTTAAATATTGCTGGCTTAAATATCCATTCCGTATTATCTTTAAAAATCCTGGACCTTTCATCTGCTACCATATTGTCTTTACCTGGAGTATAGCTTACTGCAATCCATATCTGCCGACCAATACACCATTGCCATATCTCATTGACCAGACAATCACATGATACTGATCCAACTCTCCCCATGTGATTAATGTAAACCACAGCTGTTTTATTGTGTAATTGTATTAACACATGCAGACCTTGTTTAGCACAACAATATGCTTTAAGCCCATAAAAGGCCCCCAATAACTCCAAATAGTTAATACCATACTCTTGGAGAAACACTTGTTCTTCAGTTTTCCATCTACCTCCACAAACTGGAGGATAAATCTGTGGCCCCCCATCCGAGAGCACTAGCATCTGTATGTAAAACCATTTCAGGCTGTTTGATCATAATATTTATTAGCAGCTTGTGGGACATTTTCCTTTTTTAACCCACCATTGTAAATTCCAATACAGCTTCTTTTGTTAATTACATAGGCCTGTCAAATGGCCTGCCTTCTCTTTGAGAGCTTGTATCTTGTACCTTCGAAGATATCAATAAATGTAATGAACCAAATTCTACTGCAGGAAATGCTGCTAGCAGTTCACCAATGGTTGTCACCATTTCTCGGATGGAAGGATAAGGTTTTGAATGAGATAATGACAAGTTACCAAAATATCATCGACTTTAACTGTTGGTAAAGGTATTAAACATAGTCACTGAGTTAATTACAAACCCCAAAAGTAAATTGTTTGTGCTGGCTGCAGCTGGGCTTAATTAGATGAATTAAGAACCTTAGCTTACCACAAAGCTTTAGTAACTGAAACTGAGCCCTCAGCTGACTCCTGATAATCACTAATGACCAGAATGTATTGAGATAAGCCATAATGATGTGCATTTTGTGCTCTAATTTGGGCTAAACTGGTTTCAACAGTTTCGTAAAGAGTAAAAAGCTGAACTCAGTCCATTTGGCAAAGCTTAACTGCCATAATTGTCACAACCAATTAAAATTTAAGTACTACCGAAACCTGATGCATAGGTACAGAATAATAGGCGTCTTTTTCATCAATTCTTAGCCATATAACAACCTGCTGAATTAAATATTTTGCAGTATTCAATGACTCCATTTGAACATGTTTGTATTCTACAAACTTATTTAGACCTGTAAGGTCCAGAATACTTCTGCAACCATCATCTGTAATGCCTTCTAACATTAAAGACAAATTTATGCTTGTGTTCAAAATCTTTTCCATTACCTCTTTTCCAGATAATTAGGCATGTGAACATAAATCTCTGCTTTTTCAATTGCAGAAAACACGAAACATAAGCAGGTTTATTCTGTACAGGAGGATTAACCTCTTTTTTTAAAAGTAATAGTAGTTAATGAAACTGCTCGTAATATACTGATCAAAAATAATAGTAAGCCAGTCTTAATAAACTTTTTGTAATCTCCCTCTAACTGGAGATTAATCCGCAGTTTCTTTAAGCAGGGAACAAGTCTTTAATTCCTCTGCATATGAGCGTGGTGGTCTCCTTATCCCCTGAATTCGGGTAAGTATTTGGTTGTGCAATACAATAAAACTTCCTTGACATATTTCTGCCTCTTATTTGCAATATCAAATCCCCTTCTGGGCGAAAATACCTTTTCGTCCAAAGACGAAGGTTTCATGCAGCTAAAATATTTAGCTTTTCATCCAATTTCAATAAGTTAGGCAGATTATTCCAAACAGATAACCAAGAGCTTAAACACCACTTGCTCGACACAGGTATGCAACCTTGGGTGAAAAATGGGCCAAATAGCCATTTATATTATATAAAATTTCATAGAAAGAATTGCACAATAGCGTCTTTATTTTATGTTTTCCTTTCATCTGCCCAAAAGCCATAATAGCAGCAGAATAATTTGTGAGGATTTTTAAAACCTCACTATTTGACGCTCTCATATTTGGAGTCATGGATGCCATATTAACGGATAAACCGTAGGCTCTTCCAATGAGGCACAATTTCCTGTGCTGTGCAATTTTAATATTTCAATCATCACAAAATCATGAAGTTGGTGAGATACCATATATATATGTTGGCAGCTAGGATTTCTTCCATAGCCTCACCACTTCCTTCATATATAGCAAAACCTTTTGCTATTCCAGGCATCTTTGGCCTCTTTTCATATTTTTTCATTTTATTTTTATTTTTATTTTGTGGTGTGCTTTCAAAATGCAAATCACCATCAACAGGGTCTGCCTTCTGCAGCCCTAAATCAATTGGGATTTCATCCCATGAGACTTCTTCCGGCCCAAATCCTGGGTCCGGAGTTCCAACTTCCAATTAGGCCCATGGCCATATTCAGAAATAATTAAACCCCTCAGGGCTAATTTTAGGAACCTTCAGGGTACTTTGACCCTAGTCTCATAATTATTTGGAGAACTTTCTCCATATGCTCCATAATCAGTTCCACATAGTTTACTTATCTGGAGGACTTTTCAATGTCAGAGTCATCAGAACCACGGGCCTCTCAGATTTTTTATTTTATTTTATTTTCCATTTTTTCATATTCGGGAGCATTTCTCTCCGTGGTTATCATTTTGTAAACTAATTCGCTAAGGGTATATCTGCGGCCACCGGTATCGGAACCGGCTCCGCACTAGCTTTCCCGTATATTTATTTTTCACCCCAGGAGCATTTAACCCGCGAATATAAGTTTACTTCATCATCTGTGCTTATCCAGCACTAATATGACTCTGACCTGATTTAATATATTTCCTATACTGCTGGACCTACCCAGCGCCCGCTAAGAAATCCCAACTTTACTGTTCTTACCTGCGGGCCGTTCCGACCGCTGCGAGGAGCTGCTCCTTACTGCAGCTCCACCTTCTGCCGTCAGCGTCGACGTCATGCCGTTACCAGCGTGAGGCGGGCTCTTCACGTAGTCACTCACGTGACTCCGAAGTAAAATTGTAATTTACAAAGTTTTGTAAAAAAAATTTAATAATAACTCCCATAATATGTTGGGATTGCATGTTGCAAGAGTTGGTGGTACAGCTAACTTCCCTTTTCTGCCTCTCAAGTAATGAAGTGCTCAGATTTCATTACTAAATCTGTACAGATAATTCACTGCATAAAAATCCTCTATTATAAAGTAAGAATGAAGAAAGACCTGGGACAAGTGTGATGCTAATTGACCTCTTTGTTAGATTTTATAGGAGGAGATGTGTTTAATTGATTTAAGTTATCGATTTTCTACCTTGAATTATCTTTCTTTCTCCCATTCCCAGCCTCATCTATATAATAATGCTGATGTGCCACAAGAAATTGAGCAATACACCTAAAAACTAAATATATTATGTGGTGATGCTTGTGGAGGCATCTGTATCTTTATAAAATATGGAAAATAATTAATAATTCAAATTAATAATAAGGCTTACTGGGCTTACCAGATTTATCAAAAAGGCAACATTCCCAATATTATATTAGCCACACATAATAAAGCACACATAAAGCACACCAATAACAATAATGATGTATATCTCTTTAAAATTTGGAAGATTTAAATTTAAAGATGTATATACACTCCTCTGATTACGCGAAAAATAATCTACAATTCATGACCGGATCCCATTAATGGCGAGTTATTATTGCACAAGGCCTTTCATTAAACTATTTTTCAAAATCAGTGTCCAGGCAGCATAAAATATTAAGTATTCTCCTTGAAAACATTATAATGTAGCTGTGGGCAGAAACAGAAGGTCAATACTAGATTTCATTAGATCATCAACAGAGTTCCCCAGTGAAATGAAACACCAAATTATCATGCACGCTCATGAAGCAAACCCTAAGTACTTCCTTTTGAGAAGCAGGTAAAAGGTTAGTTAGTTACACCACCATATTGCCTCAATTCAGAATCAAATTGACAATGAAAATCAAAACATGAAAATGCATCTAATAAATACATATTTTTAGCACTGGGAATTTAAATGCCTCTAGTCCATATCCTCAATTATATTTTACATACTTATTGAGTGGTATTGTGGTACTTTCAATTCGGTGTTCTCAAGTGATATTAATCGTCTAACATAATCAAGGTACTAAGATAGCATATTTGTTTTCTTGACGAGTTACACTTTCTTTTGATGTTTTCCCTTCCTTCCTTTTTTTTGCCTCACACTTTTACTCTTGCTTGTTCATTTCATCTTAATTTCCCAATTCACCCAATCAATCCATTTCCTCTGGAGAGTCCAAATCCATGGAAAATTTCAGGCAATTCCTGTAGGGGAAATAGCTCTACCATTTAGGATTACAGTGTTCTCTTTATAAAATTATTAAGCTGGAGTTGAATGGGCAACACAGTGCCACATTGGTAGTGTTGCTGCCTTACAGCACCAGAGATACAGGTTCAATGTCTGCACAGAGTTTGTATGTTCTCCTTGTGACTGCGTGAGTTTTGTCTGGGTGCTCCAGTTTCCTCCCAAATTCCAAAGAAGTGCAGATTTATAGGTAAATTGGGCCCTGTAAGTTGCTTCTAGTGTGTATGATGCAAAACTGGGATAATGTAGAACTAGTGCATGGGTGATCATTGGTTAGTATGACCTCGGTGGGCTGAAGGGCCTGTTTCCACGCTGTATCCATATACTAAACTTGAATGGTTGTAGTTTGAAAATCAGAAAATTGCAAATTAGACTAGACTAAGTGGGACTCGTTGGGTCCCAGCATCACACGGGAGGGCTGGTCCCCCAACGCAATATTCCACGTCTCCACCAATTCCAATATTGGTGGCCAGTGGGGGGAGGGGGGCTTTCTGGAGTGCTAGTATGGGTGTTGTGTGCTGAAGGGACTGCTTTCCAGAGGGCTAGTATGGACATTGTGGGCCAAATGGATTATTGGGCTGGTGGCTCAATCACTCAAGCCTGTTGTGCTGGCAGCTCACTCACTCACGACTGGTGGGCTCGCAGTTGACTCATGGCTATTCCTTGAAATTCCATTTCAAGCAGGGTGCAAGGGCACCAAATTCAAGTGCATTTCACACATTGCAACCAGGGTGCATGGCCACTAAAGACAGCAAGTTGTGACCTCTCCCTCCCCCATCTTGCAGAGACGGAGCCATGCCCAGACCTCTGGGTTTTATAGTCCCTCCCCCTCTCCCACCAGAAGGGGCATGGTCTTCAAGGCATGATTGACAGGAGAGAGAATCTCGACATTTTTTAAACACTAATAATTCTTTTATTTTTCATCGATGGTAAATATCCTCGGCACCTGATGAGCGGAGGGGGACTCTGAGTAAGATGGCCAAAAATTACAGCCGTATGTGGTAGCATCTTTTCTAAAATCAATATAAAGCGCAAACAGGAAGTGGTCAAGATTAGACTTTTAATTATATAGAAGGAAAGGCAGCTCTAATTATGTGGCAGCTCTAATTAGGCAAGGCAGCTCGCTTTAGCAGTTTCGAAACCAAAGGCAAGGCAGCTCGCTTTAGCCCTTTCGAAACCAAAGGCAAGGCAGCTCGCTTTAGCACTTTCAAAACCAAAGGCAACACAGCTTGCTTTAGCACTTTCAAAACCAAAGGCAACAAAACTTGCTTTAGCACTTGCAAAACCAAAAGCAACACAGCTTGCTTTAGCACTTTCAAAACCAAAGGCAACACAGCTTGCTTTAGCACTTTCAAAACCAAAGGCAACAAAACTTGCTTTAGCACTTTCAAAAGCAAAGGCAACACAGCGTGATTTAGCACTTTCAAAACCAAAGGCAACACAGCTTTAGCACTTTCAAACAAAAACACACTTTTACATTTTCAAACCACATTAAGGGCACTGACAAGTCAGTAAAACCACTCACAGTTTAATAGACATGTGTTCAGTGTTATTCACAGCTTAGACTGAGAATTGCAACCTCTCGCTCCCCCATCTAGCAGAGAAATGAGGCACCTCCACATTTCCGGGATTTATAGTCCCTCCGGAAGGGGCATGGCCTTCAGGATAGAGAATCTCAACATTTTGTAAACACTAATAACTCTTTTATTTTTAATTGATGGGAAAAATCCTCTTGTCCTGCGCAGCGGAGGGGGAGTCTGAGTAAGCTGGCCAAAAATCACAGCCATAAGTGGCAGCGTTTTTTCTAAAATCAATATACAGAACAGGAAGTGGTCAAGATCAGAATTTTAGTAATATAGATAAATACTTGCCTTTATATAGCATCTTACATGACTTAAGCTTTTCCCAAAGTACTTTACAAGAAATGAAGTATTTTGATTAGTATATTCACTGTTATGGTATAGAAAATGTTCAAGTTCAAGTTCAAGTTTGTTTATTGTCATGTGTCCCTGATAGGACAATGAAATTCTTGCTTTGCTTCAGTACAACAGAACATAGTAGGCATTGACTACAAAACAGATCAGTGTGTCCATATATCATTATATAAATATATACACACATGAATAAATAAACTGATTAAGTGCAAATAACAGATAATGGGCTATTAATGTTCATAATTTTGTCCAAGCAAAGTTTAATAGCCTGATGGCTGCGGGGAAGTAGTTATTTCTGAACCTGGTTGTTACAGTCTTCAGGCTCCTGTACCTTCTACCTGAAGGTAGCAGGGAGATAAGTGTGTTGCCAGGATGGTGTGGGTCCTTGATGATACTGCCGGCCTTTTTGAGGCAGCAACTGCGATAGATCCCCTCGATGGAAGGGAGGTCAGAGCCGATGATGGACTGGGCAGTGTTTACTACTCTTTGTAGTCTTTTCCTCACCAGGGCGCTCAAGTTGCCGAACCAAGCCACGATGCAACCGGTCAGCAAGCTCTCTACTGTGTACCTGTGGAAGTTAGAGAGAGTCCTCCTTGACAAATCGACTGTCCGTAATCTTCTCAGGAAGTAGAGGCGCTGATGTGCTTTCTTAATAGTAGCATCAGTGTTCTAGGACCAGGAAAGATCTTCAGAGATGTGCACGCCCAGGAATTTAAAGCTCTTGACCCTTACAACCATCGACCCATTGATATAAACGGATATAAATGTGCACCAACATGTCCACAGGAAGCTCTCACTAAAAGCAAAAGTATTTTGTTGAGATTACTCCTTTATCTGAGGTTTATTGTGGAATGAAAATCGCCTAGGTTCAAAGGGAAAATTCCCTGGTTATTTTTTAAGTAGACTAAGGGGAGATTTTTCATTCTTCTTTGGAGAGAATTAATCAATTGAAGTTAAGCTTCTGGAATGGTACTTTGGTTATTATCAACCGAGAACCAAAAGCAATAAAATAACACTCAATAGGTCAGGCAATATCAGGAGGGAGATATAAAGTATAGGTTGATGACATTTCATCAGAATTCATAAAAGCACATGAACATGGCTAATTATTTGGAATTTTAATTGATACAGGAATTATTAAAATAAGCATTGAAACTTCTTCTTCTTGCGTATGGCGTGCACAGCCTAAAGTTGTAGGACAACTTGTTCTATTTGATCTTATTTGATTGTGCATGCCAGGTTGATTGCCTTCGTCGAAACTGGGCGAACCACGTGAAGGTTGCAATCTCCCACCCCAAGCTTAGAATAATGCCTGGATTATTGAATACTTCAATAACATTTGTCATATTAAAGGTTCAAATAATAACAGTTTTATTAGGATTGGTTATATCGAAGAGTATTTGTATAGATAAACATTTGCATAGATGAGGTTTTTAAAAGAGAGCAAGCTGATCAAGCAGATAATTGCTGTAGAAAACAAAATGTTCATACACATGTTTCTGGAAAAGTAAGTCTTCATTAAATTTCAGATCAATAATTCTTTTTCGTCAGGAACGGAACTTTCAATGGATGATTAGAGGTAAGCTCACGTGTTTTATTTTGGGTCAAAAAGATACTGAGGTGGTTTATAGGGGTTTGGCTACAACCTTTCAGAGAAAATGTCCAAGTATGTGTCCTCCTGCTCCATTGGAACCATCTCTGCCTTGGAATCCACCAAGGTCATTATCTAATGCAAACACTGAGGCTTGCTGGCTCTATTTCTTGTTCCTCTTTGATATTGATCCCATTGATTGCAGCAAGAGTAGTTTCTGAATGCTTTTCTACAATTGACACATTTCCCTCAGAGTCTCTCTCATTTCTGAATACCGTCTGAATCTCTCTCACTTTCTGACACCCTTGATGATGACTCTAGTGATCCTACATGAACCATGTAGCCACAAATTCCTCTAACTTTGAAGTTGGAGTGGAGGTGGATGATGGCTCCTTTTATGTCTACTTTAACCTGATGTTGACCTGATGTTTCCTTGCCTAGATCCTGAAAATACTAACGACACCTATGCAGTTTCCTGCTCCCTTGTGCTGAAGCAAAGCAAGAATTTCATTGTCCTATCAGGGACACATGACAATAAACTCTCTTGAATCGTGAATCTACATGAACCACGTAGCCACAAGTTCCTCTAACTTTAAAGTTGGAGTGGAGGTGGATGATGGCTCCTTTTATGGTTACTTTAACCTTCACCATGCAGTGGTGAAGGTGCAGCATTGAACTCAGCTCCTGCTAAAAATCGTGTAAAAAAGCTGTTTCTAAAGTCGGGACCGATTTAAAAACATCCACCGGCGGCAGCTTGGTGTCATGGGAGTGATATCAGCAGATAGTGTCGAGAAAATTTGAGCTTTAATAGGACCTTTAGATGAAAATGTAAAACATCAAAGGGGACCTAAGAAATCCACTATCAGACTCCTGCTGGAAAAATATTTGGCGCAGCCCTCCAAACAGCAACTGAAAGTTCAGACGAAGAATTTGATTCTCAACAAGCAGCATCTGAAGGCTACAAAAGGAGAGACGAAAAGAACAGGAAAGGAGAAAGAGATGAAGCAGTGGGAAGAAACGGTAAGAGCTAAATCTTACAAAGATCTTACCGTAGATTTTACGAAGGAATTCTCCAAAATGGTCACTAATATGAACAAGATACTGGAGAGCAAATTATCTAAAATGGAGGTTAATCTCTCCAAGAGAACAGAGGCTGCGCGTGCTGAATCAAAGGAACAGTTTGAATTTTTGGAGCAACAGCTGTCAGATCTGGATCAGAGGACAACTCAGGAATTTGTGAGAATGGATAATGATTATAATAAGAAATTTGGTGAATTGAATAAAGGAATTGATAAGTCGATAGAAAAATATGAAGATTGAAATACGTGAGATGACTCGGGAAATATCCGACCCTGAAAGAAGAACAAGGGGTTAATCGGGAGCAATTGAATAAATTGACAGATAAAATTCAACACTTTGAAGCTAGATCAAGGAGACAGAACTTGAGGATTGTAGGAGTAAAGGAAGGGCAAGAGCTAGGAATTTTAAATGACTGAACTCGTTACTAAAATACTAAAGATGTCTTTAAGTTGAAGGGAAACCCGAGGATTGAAGTCACATCAGGTAGGTTGCTTCAGAAGAGAAATAAATGCTCCCCCAAGACAGATTATTGTGAAATTTTTGGACATTTCAAGTTTGAATAAACTTATGAAGATGATACCACATGGGGTGAGGCTTACATTTGAAGGAGAAATTGTCAGATTCTACAGAGACTACCCACGCAAAATACTGGAAAAAAGAAATAAGTTTAAAAGAACAAGCAGCATTCTACAAGGTAAATCAGAGGTGAAATACGGAGTAGTGTTTCCCGCGAAGATGAAAATTAATTATGACTCTATTCAACGCGCCTTCATGGCCCCGGATTTGGCATTTAATTACGCACAAGAAATTGTAAAGAAAATAGAAAAAAACAGAAGTAAAAGCGGAAGAGTAAATGTCTATTGGGAATCTGTGCTGTAATTAAGACGGTGGAACTGCTCTAGACATTAACCAGACAGGCTTATCTGTCAGGAATGTGTATGCAATCAACATGCCCTGGTTTCAACCTTGAACAGCATAAAGAGAAGAGAAATAACTGAAATAACGTTGGATCAATGGATAAGCTTGAAACATTACCTTCGCTCCAGTTCTCCCTGGTCTGCTTTGTTTGATCAGATCATAAACATAGAACACAATGTTATTCTGCAGTCACATGCATACAGTCTAAACGTAACATTTGTAATGTTTGCACCTTTGAGCTGAAACCAATGCCATTAACCATTACTAATTTAAATGTTAACCTTTCCAATGACAAACCTTCGATTGGAGTCCATTGCCTAAGTAAGGTAAGTACAATGCTAACATCCCAAATTTCTGTATATCTTGGTTTGGGTGGATTTTTGTTAAATATTCCTTTCATAAATCTGGTTATTAATGGATGTGATCCAATTGATTTCTGGTCAGAGATTTGTCCTAAATAAGATGATAAGGCAATACGTGCATTATTTATGGCACTGTAACTTAAGTGTTGTTCAAAATGCAACTCGGCAAGGAACTCCAATATGTTTGCAATGTTCACAGTATGATAGGATATATTTGACTGTCTGCAAAAATGTTCCCATTTCTTTATATGTATCATATATTGTCTCTGAGTGCTATCTCGCCATGATGCGACTATAATATCCATAGTTCTATCCGACAATCCAAGCTCCTGTAGTGGTCTGGTCAAAACCTGCAGATTAACAAATTCATATAAGCATGTAATGGATTAATTTATTTGGTTACTGGTTTTATCAATAAATCACTGCTGCTAGGAATTGACATATATGGTTCTTTAATCATGTTTAACATCAATGGGAACCATGGTTGTGTCGGCCAATTTGGAATTACCAATAATCCTGTGGCAGAATCTTGTTCTATTTTCTTCAGACATTGCTGAACCAGAGCAAATGGTGGAAAAGCATAAAAGAACATATTTTCCCCCAGTTTAGTGAAAAAGCATCTACTGCTACTGCGTCTGGATCTGGTTCCCAAGACACATATTTAGGCAATTGATGATTTAGTCTTGATGCAAACAGATCAATGTCTGGTAACCCATATTGAGTCACACTTTTACTGAAAATTACTGGGTTCAACATAAATTCTGTGTTATCTTTAAACATCCTTGATCTATTGCCTGCCACCACATTGTCTTTTACCTGGGATGTAATTTGCCGAAATCCAAATTTGGTGAATGAATCTGTCGCCCCCCATCCGAGAGCACTAGCATCTGTTTGTAAAATTACTTCAGGCTGTTGTATTAGAATGTTTTTTTAGCAGCTTGTGGGACATTTTCAATCCACCATTGTAATTCTAATAAAGCTTCTTTTGTTAATTGCATAGGCCTATCAAAATGGCCTGCTCTCTTTTTTAGAGCTCTTATTTTGTCCCTTTGAAGGTTTTGGTAATGTAATGGACCAAATTCTACTGCAGGAAATGCTGCTACTAGTTTACCAATAACCTTTGCTACTTCTCGGATGGAGGGATAGGGTTGGGAATGAGACCCCTACAGGTCACCAAAATATCATCAATCTTATCTGTTGGCAAAGTTACTAACATAGTAACTGAGTTAATTACAAACTCCAAATAGTTAATTGACTGTGCTGGCTGCAGCTGGGACTTAATTGGATAAATCAAGAACCCTAACTTCTCAAATAAAGTTTTAGTTGCTGAAACTGATTTTCCAGCAGATTCCTGATTACTATTGATGATTAAAATGTCATCCACATAAGCCATAATGATGTGCTTTTGTGCTCTTAATTGTGCTAAAGCTGGTTTCAACAGCTTTGTAAAGAGCCTGGGAGCTGAACTTAACCCATTTGGTAAAGCTTTGAATTGCCACAGCTGTCCCAGCCAATTAAATTTTAAGTACTTTCGAAAGAACTGATGTATTGGTACTGAATAGTACGCATCCTTTAAATCAATTGTAGCCATATAACAACCTGCTGATATCAAATGTCTTGCAGTGTTAAATGTTTCCATTTTAAAATGTTTATATTCGACAAATTTATTAAGATTTGTAAGGTCCAGAATAATTCTGCAACCACCATCTTTTTTTATTTCTTGGAAATATATTTGACACAAATTGATGCTCATGTTCAACAGTTTTTTCAATAACACCTTTTTTAAATAATTTGTCAATTTCCACATTTATTTCTGCCTCTTCAATTGCAGAAAACATGAAACCATAAGCAGGTTTATTTTGTACCGGAGAATTAACACCTTTAAATGTAATGGTAGCTCCTGAAACTGTTTGTAAAATAAACCGATCAGATGTGATGACAAGCCATTCATCATAAAACATTTGTAATCTCCTCCAACTGGAGATTTGTCCACAGTTTCTTTAAGCATAGAATACATTTTTTGTACCTCTCCATATGAATGTGGTGGTCTCCTTCTCCCCGTATACGGGTGAACATTAGGCTGTGTCGGATGATAATATTTTCTTATCATACTCCTGCCTCTGTTTCCAAAATCAAATCCCCTTCTTGACGAAAAATACCTTTTTTGTCCAAAGACGAAAGGTCTCATGTGGCTAATAGATTTAGCCTCTTCATCCATTTCTCTTATTTGTTTAGGCAGGTTTTCTCCAAATAGATAACCAGGAGCTTGAACACCACTTGATCGACACAGACCTGCAAACCTTGGATGAAATATGGGCCGAATCGCAATCTTCCTCATACAATTAATTTCATAGAAGGAATTGCATAATAAGCCCAAAGTATCTTTTTGAATTTTATCCATCTCCAACCCCTCCATTTGCCTTCCAAAAGCAGTAATGGCAGCAGAAATCAATTTGAGGATTCTTTGAAATCTTATTTCTTGTCCTCTCAGGCCTGCAATCATAGGCGTCCATATAGACGGATTAACCGTAGGTACCTTCAATGAGGTGCAATTTTCCGGTGTTTTATATAATTCTGCTGTTTCAATCATCACAGAATCTTGAAGTTGGTGAGATACCATATAATTAATACTGGCAGCTAGGTTTTCTTCCATAGCCTCACCACTTCCTTCAGGTATAGCAAAATCTTTTGCCATCTCAGGCACATCTGGCCTTCTCTTTTTTATTCGTGGTGTGCACTCATAATCCACATCACCACTTGTAGTGTCTGTCTTTTGCAGCCCTGATACACTTGGAATTATATCCAATGAGACTTCCTCCGCCCTTAATCCTGGGTCCGGAGTTTCAAATTCCCAATTTGGCACATAGCCATATTCTGTATATTCAAGCCCCTCAGGGTCATTTTGGGAAACTTCTGGGTACTGTGACCCTTGTCTCATTATATTTTGGAGCACTTTCTCCATATGTTCCATTTTTAGCCATATAGCTTTATTATCCGGAGGACTTTCATTATCAGAGTCATTATCAGAAACCACGGGCCTCACGGATTTCTTTTTACATTTTCTAGGAACAATTTCCTCCGTGGTTTGTATTTCTGGATAAATTATAGTCTCACTAACGGCCACCGGTATCGGAACCGGATCCGCACTAAACTCTTGTCCCATATCTTTAGCTTCACCCCGGGACGATCTTTTTTAACCCGCGAAATTTTCCTTTGAGACTTCTCCATTTATCTGGCTAAATCAGTACGCCAGCGTGACTCTGATTTTAACTTTTACTTTCTCTTTTGCTGGTTTTACCAGCGTAACGCCTTTTTTAGAACGTCCCCACTTTTCCTTACACTTACCTGCGGGTCCGTTCCGGCTGCTGCGAGGAGCTGCGCTCTGCAACTCTTGCTTCTGCCGTCAGCGTCAACGTAATGCCATTCCAGTGCCAGGCGGGGCATCTTCACGTAGTCACTCACGTGACTCCGAAGTAAAATACAGTATATATCTAATGTAAAGAATTCATTAGCTATATAAACTTAATATCACTAATCAATGGTTATGCTATTATAGTAATGTTATACTAATATTAACAGATATATAAGGTTAATTTGGTTGAAAAGAAATGAAATATAATTTAGGATGTACGCTAACACATTATAATTAATGAAAAGGGGTATAAGAATATTAGAACATCATAAACTTGTGGGAAGAAAGAGGCATTAATGATCTGGAAAAGTTCCAGAGGTTTGGGCTGGAAGATGGTTGTATTTAAGATAAGAAATGCAACCCTTGAAACAGGCTGGTAATTAAGGTACTGATGAATACTGTATATTCGGACAGGGACAGGGACAGGGCAGGTGTTCTCATGTTTTTTAATTCTAGGACTCGGGGATACCGAGCAAGTAACATAGAAGGTTTAAAATCGGGGTAGAAAAGAGAATATTTGAAACATTAACCATATAACCATGTAACAATTACAGCACGGAAACAGGCCCTCTCGGCCCTTCCAGTCCGTGCCGATCATTTGTTTTCCCCTAGTCCCATCTACCTGCACTCAGACCATACCCCTCCATTCCCTTCCCGTCCATATACCTATCCACTTTACTTTTAAATGTTAAAATCGATCCTGCCTCCACCACTTCTGCTGGAAGCTCATTCCACACAGCCACCACCCTCTGAGTAAAGAAGTTCCCCCTCACGTTACCCCTAAACTTCCGTCCCTTAATTCGCATGTCATGCCCTCTTGTTTGAATCTTCCCTACCCTTAATGGGAAAAGCTTATCCACGTCAACTCTGTCTATCCCTTTCATCATTTTAAAGACCTCAATCAAGTCCCCCCTTAACCTTCTGTGCTCCAAAGAATAAAGACCTAACTTGTTCAGGATTAAGGATTAATCCATTAAGTAATCCATTAAGGATTACTTTTTTTTTCCTTAGATATATTAAGACATATTAAGATATATTGAGATGAAACGGCATGCAGTTATAAATGCCAATGTATTTAGGTGGCTGAACTCAATGTATAATTCCATCTACGGAGGTCAATCAATTTTTAGCCATCATAGATGGCTTCTTGTATTTAGGGTATCACCTTTTTGATTCCTTAAAATCACGTGTTTTTTTTGTTTTTTTTGCTGTTGCATTTACTCTTATGTGGCTCAATTAACTATTTTTCTTTTTTTCATCACTATTTTTCAACACACCTTTCTCTTTTTATTACGGAGGGTCAATATACGGAGAGGTAAAATAACGTCAGAAATGTGGGATGATACCCACATATCCAAAAGTCTGAGGTACCTAATTACACCACATGAAGTAAAATTATTAAAATCTATTTATAATGCAGGACAAAAAGGAAAATAAGAATGGAGGAGTCACATTTTGTAGTTGGAATATTAGGGGTGCGAATGATCCAATTAAAAGGGGCAAAATTATGGCCCATTTAAAATCTTTGAAGGTGTATATAACGTTTCTGCAAGAAACGCATACAAAACTACACACACAGATGAGATTTAGGGCAAACTGGATAGGCCAAATGTATCATTCGTCATTTACTGCTAAAGCCAGAGGGCTATTATTATTCGGAAAGGTATACCGTTTATATTAAAGAATACAATATCTGATAAAGAAGGAAGATACACGATAGTGGCGGGAGAAATTTATTCCACTCCACTGACTCTGATAAATATCTCCAAACTTTGATAATCCCCAATTTTTAAAGAAAATTATGGATCAAATAGACAAGTATAATTTTCAAAATGTAATACTAGGGTGGGACTTTAATTGTGTCAGATTCATACTTAGACAAATCAACAAAATTAAGGAAGGCTAAATCAAAGTCTAGTGAATTCTTAAACACTAATATAAAAAACACTAATATAATAGATGTATGAAGAATAGCTAACCCAACTGGAAGGGAATATTCGTTTTACTCATCAGTACACAAAACGTATTTAAGAATTGATTATTTTTTAGTGGACTCAAAACTAATACCATATACGATTAATCCTAAATACCACAATAGTATTATTTCTGATCACTCCCCGCTGAATTTTACTTTAAAACTTGAGGGAATACCAGGTACAAAATTTTTTTTGGAGATTTAACACACAAATAGCTAACGACTCACAAGGTACGAGTATTTAAAACAACAAATGAAATTTTTTTTGAAATAAATGAGACACCAGGGATTTCACCATCTCTATTATGGAAATCTTTTAAGGCATTCATTCGTGGAGTTATAATTTCGTATCAAAGTTTTCTAAATAAAAAAAAACAGGACAGAACAAGGGACGTTAGAAAAGGAAATTAAATTATTAGAATTAGGAAACGCAAAAGACCCAACCATAGATAAACATAATAAGATAACATTACTGAAATTTAAACTTAATCGAATATTATCGGCAAGAGTAATAAGATTATTTCAGATCACAAAACAAGTACAATTTGAATTTGGGGATAAACCAGATAAACATCTAGCACGACAATTGAAGAAACAAGAAAAGGAAAAAACAATTAGTAAAATCAAATCAGAAAACGGGGAACTATTAACTTTACCTAAGGACATTAACAAAAGGTTTGCTCAATTTTATCAAAATTTATATACATCTAAAACTAACATTGAAGACAATACAATTATACATTTTTTAGATAAGTGTAACTTGCCAAAATTGGATATCTTAGAACAAGAGGAATTAGGAGCCCAGATTACGAGTGAAGAAATAAGAGAAACAATAAAAGAATTGAAAAATGGGAAGACTCCATTTAAGATGGTTTAAATAATGAATTTTATAAAAGATTTCAGGAGTTGATGGTCCCACGATTACTTAAATTATACAGGTATGCTTTTACCGATAAGAGATTACCAGAAACTTTAGCAGAATCTACAATTAGGCGTATACCAAAAAAAGATAAAGATCTAGAAGATCCGGGCTCGTATAGAGCTATATCACTTTTAAATACAGACCAAAAAATTTTAGCAAAGATTTTAGCAAGAAGATTGAGCAAATATATTAATAAATTGATACATCAGGACCAAACGGGGTTTATACCCAAAAGAAAATAATTTAACAATTTGAGACGACTTTATAATATTATGTATTCACATAAAGGGGAAAAGGAAGACTTATCAGTTATATCTTTGGACGCAGAAAAAGCATTTGATCAGGAAGAGTGGCAGTATTTATACATAGTACTCCAAAAATTTAATATGGGAGATAATTTTATTAGATGTGTAAAATTATTATACGATAAACCAACAGCAAGAATATTAACTAATAATACGTTGTCTCAAAAATTCCAATTATCACGGGGCAATAGGCAGGGATGTGTTTTCTCACCCCTGCTATTTGCCCTTATGATAGAGCCACTGGCTGATAGGATAAGAACTCATCCGAATATTCAGGGATATAATACTAAGGACTCTAATAATAAAATTTCATTATACGCGGATGATATACTTTTATATATTAGAAATTCAGAAATGACTATCCCAAATGTATTAAATGTAATATAGGAATTTGGCTCCTTTTCTGGAAATAGAATAAATTGGCATAAAAGTTAAATTGTCATTACATCCTCAGAAAGCGAATCATCTATTAAAATTTCCATTTAAAATTGCAACGGAAAAATTTAAGTATTTAGGTATTCAAGTTACCAGAAGATATAAATCATTATTTAACGCTAATTTTAGTCCTCTGTTAAATAAATTGAACGCTTTGATTACATTTTGGAAAACGCTCCCACTATCATTAATTGGCAGAATAAATGCTATAAAAATGATAGTGCTACCACAAATATTATATTTATTTCAATCTATACTAATATATATACCAAAATATATATTTTTTTAAACTAGAGTCTAATATTACTAATTTTATATGGGACTACAAAGCACATAGAATTAATAGAATTTGTGTAAACCTAAAGGTGTAGGGGGACTTGCACTGCCTAATTTTTTATATTATTATTTGGCAGTGCATATTAAGAATATTATTTATTGGTTGGATTGTCCTTCTGAACAGATGGAATGGATAAGAATGGAAAAAGAGGAATGTTTTCCTTATGATTTAGGAGTGATCCTCTTCTCCCCGATAAAATTGAATAATATATTATATAAGATGAATCCAATTATACACAAGATAATTCAAATTTGGAAACAAATAAAATTAAATTTAAAAGTAAGAAACTTATCTTCATTAAACACCAATAGTGTTAATGAAGATAACCCGGTATTTAAACCATCTATTATGGATAAAACATATAGACAATGGGAAAGACTGGGAATTAAAAAGTTGGGTGACATGTATGAAATGGGAAATTTATTATCATTTCAACAATTAAAATTTAATTTGAATAATAACCAATACTTTAAATATTTACAGATATGTGACTTTATAAAAAAATATATACCAAGATTACAGAATATAACGATAGACCCACTGGAAGAAGCAATGAATATTAAGGCGCTCACAAAAATTAATATCATATCTATATAACAGTATTCTTAATAGAGAATTGCCTTCAACAGAGGCAATTAGAGAAGACTGGGAAAAAGATATAATGATAAAAATTTCTAAAGAAACATGGGAGAGGTATTTGATATATATACATAAATGTTCGATTAACTAAACATAATTTAATTCAATTTAAAATATTACACAGACTGTATTATTCAAAAGTTAGGTTGAATAAATTTTATTCAAATATCTCACCCATTTGTGATAAATGTCTTTCTCAAAATGCCAATCTTACACACTCTTTCGTTTCTTGCATAAAACTTCAAAGTTTTTGGTGTGATATATTTGATATATTCACTAGTTTATTTAAGATAACAATTGAACTTAGCATGGAAATGATTATCTTTGGAGATGTAAATAAATTAAATATATCCCAAATCTCAGCGAAAAAACGCATACTTAAATTTTGGAAAAAGGCTACTATACCAACACTCAAAATGTGGATTGGTAATATGTTGGAAACGGCACTTTGGAAGAAATTAGACTCCTCCAAATAGAAAAAAAAAGACCAATTCTTAACGAGTTGATCTCCATTTATTGACCTTGTGGAATCATGCGGTGTAATATCATCATAAAATTAAAAATTCTGGGTTTCACTGAAAATTGATTAAGATTATTAAAAAAAAACATCGACTGGTAAAAAAAAACCCAAACCTGATGATGACCTGATTTTTCCTTGTCTACATCCTGAAAATACTAACAACACCTATGCAGTTTCCTGCTCCCTTGATGAGGAAAGGAAGGTCTGGGCATGCCTGACCTATGACCAGAATGTAATATCTGTGCACAGTCACAGTGTGATTTTGTTCTGCATCAGGAAAATGCACAGAGCCATGCTCAGAAGCAACATTAATGATTAATTCCCCTTTTCTCAGAAAAACTGTTGAGATACCTATTGCTTGGAAATCCAACAATAGGAAGCTATCTGTGGGTTTGGATTGCAACAGTTCAGCAACACGCCCTGAAGAAACTACATGGTTAATGGGGTTGCCTTCCTCGGCAGAAAGAAACCATTTAACTATGTGAAAATGGTCTCCAGTAAGCCCTTGTACCTGTGCTCTCCTCGTGTGCTGCATCTATACTCTTTCAAGTAAATATCTAGTTCCCTTTGAACATTATAATTAGATCTGCGACTACTACCTTTTTCAGGCTGTTCATCCACAGTTTAAACAATTTCTCCTCTGATGTTTTTGGCAATTAGTTTTAAATCTGTCCTCTGCAAACAGTTCCACCTTATTTACCTTTTTACTTGATGAATTACTAATTACTGATAACAGAAGTAATTCTAATAGTCTCTGGCATCCTAACAGTTACGATTTGTCCTCAGAGCAGCCCTGAAAAAAGCAGGCTCCTGTGAATAGGTAAATGTTTTAATCCAGTCCCTGCTCAGCATTAAGATCCACTTCTACATCAGCAAATAAACTCAATCTGGTGTCCATGCAAAGAACAGAAAGCCATGCACTAGGCACACGCCCTTAGGCTGAAAACTCACCCTATTCCTCAAGAACCAGCAGTGCATTTGATGTTAGCTGAGTAGCATAATGGGCCAAATGGCCTTCAGAGCTGCATAATCTGTGAAGTCAACATAACTCAGTTTAATATAGTTCAAATACTTGTTCAATAAAGTACGAGCAACATCATTTAACAGATAATAACCTCTGTGATAACAAAGATGCTCTGTGAACCAGAGAAGCTGCTGACTGAAAGGATACCTGACATCCAGTTTCAAAGCAGAAATGAAAGCAATGCATTACAGAGAATGATGAATTCGTTGGACCATCTAATGGTGCAGAGAGGTTCCATGGTTCTATTAGCTTCATCTAAAATCAACTGGAGATGAAAAAAGTGTGTTCAGTGACACTGGAGATAGAAAAAAGCATGTTCCAGTGACACTGTTATATTGCTAATTAACTGAAAGTGCTGTAAATTGTGTGATCCTGAACACTGAGCTAAGCTGTGTTGTGTTAAAAGATTTGCAGCTAAGACTGTAGTATCAACTCAAGTGCATTAAAAGCTATGGCAAACAGTCAACTAACAGATCATCTCTAATTACAGAACCAAGTCAGTGACTATTGGGATGATAACTGTTAACAGTAATTAGTAATAGATTGAGTAAAAAATAAAATAAGGTGGAACTGTATCTAGTGGCAGAAAGGCCAATAACCAGAGGACAGATTTAAAACTAATTAACCATATAACCATAGAAAACAACCATATAATCATATAACAATTACAGCACGGAAACAGGCCCTCTCGGCCATTCCAGTCCGTGCCGACCATTTGTATTCCCCTAGTCCCATCTACCTGCACTCAGACCATACCCCTCCATTCCCTTCACGTCCATATACCTATCCACTTTACTCTTAAATGTTAAAATCGATCCTGCCTCCACCACTTCTGCTGGAAGCTCATTCCACACAGCCACCACCCTCTGAGTAAAGAAGTTCCCCCTCACGTTACCCCGAAACTTCTGTCCCTTAATTCTCATGTCATGCCCTCTTGTTTGAATCTTCCTTACCCTCAATGGGAAAAAACGTATCCACGTTAACTCTGTCTATCCCTTTCATCATTTTAAAGACCTCAATCAAGTCCCCCCTTAACCTTCTGTGCTCCAAAGAATAAAGACTTAACTTGTTCAACCTTTCTCTGTAACATAGTTGCTGGAACCCTGGCAACATTCTAGTAAATCTCCTCTGTACCCTCTCTATTTTGTTGACACCCTTCCTATAACTAGGCGACCAAAATTGTACACCATACTCCAGAATTGGTCTTACCAATGCCTTGTACAATTTTAACATTACTTCCCTACTCCTATATTCAATGCTCTGATTTATAAAGGCCAGCACACCAAAGGCTTTCTTTACCACCCTATCTACATGCGATTCCACCTTCAGGGAACTATGCACAGTTATTCCTAGATCCCTCTGTTCCACAGCATGCCTCAATTCCCTACCATTTACCATGTACGTCCTATTTTGATTTGTCCTGCCAAGATGTAGCACTTCACACTTAACAGCATTAAACTCCATCTGCCATCTTTCAGCCCACTTTTCCAAATAGCCCAAATCTCTCTGTAGACTTTGAAAATCTACTTCATTATCCACAACACCACCTATCTTAGTATCATCTGCATACTTACTTATCCAATTTTCCACCCCATCATCCAGATCATTGATGTACATGACAAACAACAGTGGACCCAACACAGATCCCTGAGGCACCCCACTGGTCACCGGCTTCCAACCTGACAAACAGCCATCCACCATTACTCTCTGACATCTCCCATTCAGCCACTGTTGAATCCATCTTGCTACTCCGCCATTAACACCCAAAGATTGAACCTTCTTAACCAACCTTCCATGGGGAACCTTGTCAAAGGCCTTACTGAAATCCATATAGACAACATCCACTGCTTTACCCTCATCAATTTCCCTAGTTACCGCTTCAAAAAATTCAAGAAGGTTTGTCAAACATGACCTTCCAGGCTCAAATCCATGTTGACTGTTCCTGATCAGACCCTGTTTATCCAGATGCTTATATATATTATCTCTAAGTATCCTTTCCATTAATTTGCCCACCACTGACGTCAAACTAATAGGTCTATAATTGCTAGGTTTATTCTTTGAACCCTTTTTAAACAATGGAACAACATGCGCAGTACGCCAATCCTCCGGCACTATTCCGTTTCTAATGACATTTGAAATATTTCTGTCATAGCTCCTGCTATTTCTACACTAACTTCCCTCAATGTCCTAGGGAATATCCTGTCAGGACCTGGAGGACTTATCCACTTTTATATTTTTTCAAAAGTGTCAGTATTTCCTCCTCTTTCAATCTCATAGTTTCCGTAGCTACTCTACTTTTTCTCCTTAACTCACAGAGTTCAATATCCTTCTCCTTGGTGAATACCGAAGAAAAGAAATTGTTCAATATCTCCCCCATCTCTTTTGGCTCTGCAGATAGCTGTCCATTCTGATTCTCTAATGGTCCAATTTTATCCCTCGTTATCCTTTTGCTATTAATATAGCTGTAGAAACCCTTTTGGTTTACTTTCACCTTTCTTGCCAAAGCAACCTCATATCTTCTTTTAGCCTTCTAATTCTTTCTTAAGATTCTTTTTACATTCTTTATACTCCTCTAGCACCTCATTTACTCCATGCCTCCTATAATTATTGTAGATATCTCTCTTTTTTCGAAACAAGTGTCCAATTTCCCTTGAAAACCATGGCTCTTTCCAATTTTTACTATTTTCCTTTCAACCTAACAGGGACATAAAGATTCTGTACTCTTACAATTTCCCTTTAAATGTCGTCCATTTCTCTTCTACATCCTTCCCATGAAACAAAGTGTCCCAATTCACTCCTTTAAAATCCTTACGCATTCCCTCAAAGTTAGCATTTCTCCAATCAAAAATCTCCACCCTAGGTCCAGTTCTGACTCTCTCCATAATTATATTGAAACTAATGGTATTGTGATCACTGGTCCCGAAGTGCTCATCAACGCATACCTCCGTCACCTGACCTGCCTCATTTCCTAACAGGAGGTCCAGCACAGCCCCTTCTCTGGTCGATACCTCTATGTACTGCTGCAAAAAACTATCCTGCACACATTTTACAAACTCCAAACCATCCAGCCCATTTACAGAATGTGTTTCCCAGTCTATTTTTGGAAAATTGAAATCTCCCACAATCACTACCTTGTGCTTACTACTAATATCTTCTATCTCCTTACATATTTCCTCTTCCAATTCTCGCTCCCCATTTGGCGGTCTATAGTACACCCCTAAAAGTGTTGCTACACCGTTCCCACCTCAGTTCCACCCAAATAGCCTCCCTAACGAGCCTTCTAATCTATCCTGCCAAAGCACTGCTGTAATATCTTCTCTGACAAGCAATGCAACACCTCCCCCTCTGGTCCCTCCAATTCTATCACACCTGAAGCAACGAAATCCTGGAATATTTAGTTTCCAATCACAGCCCTCCTGCAACCATGTTTCACTGATTGCCACAACATCATATTTCCAGGTGTCAATCCAGGCTCTAAGTTCATCCACCTTACTAAACAATGCTCCTAGCATTAAAATATACACATTTTAGAAACCCACCATCCTTATTCTCTGTCTATTATCTTTTTCATCTTTCTCGCCTACATTTTGGATCCGAGTGCTTCCCTTCTCCGCCTCTTGCCCCACACCCTGACCCCTAGCCCCCTCTACCCGAGTCCTCCCCCCAGCCTTTCTAGTTTAAAGTCTCCCAGTAGCCTTTGCAAATCTCCCTGCCAGAAATATTGGTCCCCCTCGGGTTCAAGTGGAACGTGTCCCTTTGTGTACAGATCATGCCTTCCCCAAAAGAGGTCCCAGTGATCAAGGAACTTGAATCCCTGCCCACTGCACCAGTCCCTCAGCCACGCATTTATGCTCCACCTCATTTCATTCCTACTCTCACTGTCACGCGGCACAGGCAGTAATCCTGAAATCGTTACCCTTTTGGTCCTTCTCCTTAACTTTCCTCCCAACTCCCTAAATTCTCCCTTCAGGACCTCGTCACTTTTTCTGCCTATGTCATTGGTACCTATGTGTACCACAACATCAGGCTCCTCTCCCTCCCTTATCAGAATCTTTTGGACACGTTCTGACACATGCAAGACCCTGGCACCAGGAGGCAAACTACCATCCGGGTCTCCCGACTGCGTCCACAGAATCGCCTATCCGACCCCCTAACTATAGAGTCCCCTATTACAATTGCCCTCCTCTTTTTGCTACCCTTCTGAGCATCAGGGCCGGTCTCTGTGCCGGAGGCCCGGCCGCTGTTGCTGCCCCCAGCTAGGCTGTCCCCTCCAATCGTACTCAAACCCGAGTACCTATTTTCCAGGTGCACGGTCACAGGGGTACTCTCTAGCCCCTGCCTCTGCCTCTGCCCCTTGCCCTTCCTAACTGTGACCCACGTGTCTGCCTCCTGTGGTTTGGGAGTGACTACCTCCCTGTAGCTCCTCTCTATTACCTCCTCACTCTCCCTGATCAGACGGAGGTCATCGAGCTGCTGCTCCAGGTTCCTAACACAGTCCTTTAGGAGCCCCATCTCAACACACCTGGCGCAGATGTGGATGTCTGAAGGGCTATCAGATTCCCTGACCTCCCACATCTGACGTCCAGAACAGTACACTGCCCTTGCCTTCATACTGCCCCCTTACACAGGATACAATAGCAACACAATACAAAGTACACAACAAACTGCTGGAATCTGACTGCCAATCAGCTGCTAGTCCACTTCCCACCAATCAGCGGCTTTCTCAATAAAAAAAACCCACTTCTCCAAATGGAATGTTATGGATTTCGGTAAAAACAAGCCCCGCGCTTGATTTTTAAACCTTACCGCCGGGTGTTGCTCCTCCCCCCTCTCCTCTTCTTCCAACGGCTCCTGTGGGCCTCTGAAAAAACAAGCCCCGCGCTTGATTTTAAACCTTACCGGTCGGGTGTCACTCCTCCCCCTCTTCCTCTTCTTCCAACGACTCCTGTGGGCCTCTGAAAAAAAAAACAAGCCCCGCGCTTGATTTTAAACCTTACCGGTCGGGTTGTCGCTCCTCCCCCTCCTCTTCTTCCAATGGCTCCTGTGGGCCTCTGAAAAAAACAAGCCCCCCGCTTGATTTTAAACCTTACCGGTCGGGTGTCATTCCTCCCCCTCCTTCTCTTCCAACGGCTCCTGTGGGCCTCTGAAAAAACAAGCCCCGCGCTTGATTTTAAACCTTACCGATCGGGTGTCGCTCCTCCCCCTCCTCCTCTTGCAACGGCTCCTGTGGGCCTCTGAAAAAACAAGTCCCGCGCTTGATTTTAAACGTTACCGGTCGGGTGTCGCTCCTCCCCCCTCCTTCTCTTTCCAACGGCTCCTGTAATTGCCAAAAACACCAGAGGGCAAGTGAAGGAGAAATTGTTTAAACTGTGAATAATTGTGACCTGAATAAACTGCCTGAAAAGATCATGGAAGCAGATCTAATAATAATGTTCATAAGGAACTGGATTTCACCCACAGTGAAGGGAAATATTTTGCAGAGCTTTAAGAGAGAGACTGTCAAAGGACTGATTGGAGAGCATTTTTACATAGATGACCAGCTTTCTTCTGTGCTGTGTCATTTAATGTTTTCTTGCAATTAACATGGGATAAAATAGCAATGTGATGGATCTCTTTGCCTTCTGATAAACCGAGAGTCAAAGGAGTTAAGTTTGATAGCCCCTGAAATCACACCTTGGAGATGCAGCTGCGTAATTACAGTAAACTCTGTTTCGTACTGTGCAAGGAAAAAAATATGCAAAGAAGTACAAGATCAAATACCCAAGAAAATATATGAAAGACACCACACCAAGGAAATAATAAAGCTGATCTTTTTGATGGGGAGAGTGGGCATTATTAGCAAGGAACAACAGGCTTAGCATGTCTTGCAGATCCCCCTTAGAAAAGTCCAGGATGCAGATGCATTTTAACAGTAGGCCAATAGTCTGTCATCATTTGTTGTTGGCCAATACTTTGTCAGGATGGCACACACTGACAGAGAAGGAAGAATTGCTGCCCAGGATATGAGCATTGACTGCCAGTGTGCATTATGTGTGGCCGGATGTGAGCTGGAACCTAAAGTGATTTTGTCTTTATACGTCTGGAATAAACCAGGGCTTAACAAAGTGCACGTTAACACACCTTTCCCCACGAGGTGGCCTGTAATTGCTGCAAAGCTGTGAACTTTCGCCATTTGTTAATCTCTAGCTCCCTTAAACAAAAGTGGACTGCAAATTATGAAATGTTGAAAACTTGTGCAACTTCATAGTGGTAGAAATCAATCATATGAAAGGGTCATTGGCTTAGGCACTTTGATGGTGGCTAACGGGTCCCTATTCTGAGACTTTTACTGTACCTCAAACACTGTGACAGTGATGTTATCGTTATTAAAGAAATTAGCAATAAATTCTAACAGGCAAACCCAGACAGAATATTGCACCATAAAACAACTAAAGAAACATCAAACATTTGTCTACTTTTAATCTTCCCAAACCTAAATCATTCTATTCTCGATCATAAGCAAAGTGGTAGAAAGTTACATTGATAGTGCTACCACGCAACACTTACTCACTGTAATAAAGTCTAAAGCTGAATGTGGATGCTGCGAAAATCCAAATTAATTATTAATGCAAAAATTATTACTCATTAACCAAAACTACAGAATTTCCCATGATATGACTATGGGCTTTATTAGCATTTAGAAGACACTTGGGGAGGTACATAGATAGGAAAGGTTTAGAAGGATATGGGCCAAACAGGGAAGTGGGATTATCTTAAAAGGGCATCTTGGGCATTTTGTTCAGCATGGATGAGTTAGGCCGAAGCGCCAGCTTCCATGCGGTATAACTACAGGATTTCAAAGATGAAGTGAAAGTGGCTGCCCATGATATATTTTGATCAAGTGTGCTCTGAAGAGCCTGCTAAACCTAAAATCAATGGACATAAAGGAGAAAACATTTCACTGGTTGGACTCATACCCCGGACAAAGAAAAACAACTCTGATTATTGGAGAACAATCATCCCAGTGCAGGGGCATCAATGCAGGAGATCCTCAGGAAATGTGGCTCAACCATCATGGGTATCAAGAGGAAAACACTCCAATGGTTACAGTTACAGTCACATCTCACACAAAGGAAGATGGTAATGGTTGTTGCAGGTTAATCATTTTAACTCTAAAGCATCACTGTCATAGTTCCTCTGCACAATGAATTGAGCCCAACCAAAATCAGATGACTCATCAATGATCTTTTCTCCGATGGGCCATTCTTAGTAATGTGTGTGACCAAAAATATGAAAAATTGTGGAATGCATCTCTTCTAATTCTGAAAGCATTACTGGTATATTGTTTTGTACTGTATATGTGATTCATATTTTTTTTTAAGTTTATCAAGTGAGATTTTAATGTTATGCTGACAATGCTTGTTTAGGGTCAGAGGTCAAATATGACTGGTCACGTATGTGACCTCACACGGAAGCATTTCTTTCATAACTCAGTTTTATCTTACAAAATCTGTGAATTTAAAAATATATAGTTCTGCAGGTAGGAAAATAGCAATGAATAAGATTAATCTCTTACAATAATTTTTTAATGTATTACTTTATGTGATGACATCTGGTCACGCATGTGACATTTTGGTTCACTTTCCAAAGAAAGGCTAGATTGAAGTTCAAAGTACTGGTGCTTGAGCAATGTTCAACTGCATTGGCAAGTCCTCAGAAAATGAAGCAGTCCATGCCTGCCAAGTGCAAGACCAGGACAACATTTTGGGCATGGGCTGACTGAGTCATTGGTAGAGCAACATTTCAAGTTATAGTGCTATATCCTCAAGTTAGTTGCAATCCTTTGCAACAAGCTGATTTTTTAAATGGACGAAAGACCCTGGTTGACTATATAGCAGCACAAGAAGGAAGCTGCATATATCATTAACCTAATGAAGTACTACACTGTATATACAATTGAGAAACATAGATAATGATCGACAATCAGAACCTTGCTCCCCAGGGTGGAAATTTCAACACTAGAGGGCATAGCTATAAGGTAAGAGGGGGGACATATAATGGAGATGTGCGGAGGCAATTTTTTTTTTTTACATAGAGAGTGGTTGGGACCTGGAATACGTTGCAGGAATGGTGCTGGAGGAAGATACGATAGTGGTGTTTAAGAGGCTTTTAGATAGACACATGATTTGCAGGAAATGGAGGGATATGGATCACTTACAGGCAGATGAGATCAGTTCAGCTATACATCATGTTTGGCACAAATACTGCGGGCCGAAGGGCCCATCCCTGTGCTGTTCTCTTTTATGTTCTATGTTAACTAAAATTGGAGATTCAATGTTTAAACATGTATAAACATTTAATCCTCCAAATTTGCGTAAATATAACATAGAACAGTGCACCACAGGACCCCGCCCTTTGGCCCACGATACCTGTGCTGAACTTAATGCCAAGACAAACTCTTATCCTTTTGCAAATAATCCATATCCCACCATTCCCTACATATTCATGTGCCTATCTCAAAGGCTTTTAAATGCCACTATAGAATGCCCCCACATCCCTTCCCTATGCCCCCACATCCCTTCCCTGTGCCCCCACATCCCTTCCCTGTGCCCCCCCAGAGTACCTACTTATTTCTCCCACTATCGTCTATCTTCCCCACCTCTGTCCACCCAGATTCACCCCTCTAGCTTTATATTTCACTCCTCTCCTTATCTGATATCTTTTGCCTTCTTTTCATCTCCAGCCTTTGTCCACCAATCTGCTAATTAACCCCCCCCCCCCCACCTGTATAAACCTATCAAAAGCCAGGCTTTAATTTTGTCCCACCTCTTTTCTAGCTTTTATTCCCCCTACTGTCTTTCCAATGAGAGGCAACTGGGATGCTTCTGCACAATAATAGTGACAAACTTCAGGAAGTATTTTCTTTACTATTCCTTTTCAGAAAGTATTTTACTGGGTCAGGCATGTGATGTATTGATAACTTTTGTAATGCAAGTAAGTCTTTCTTTCAAGGAAGCTGATTCATTTTTGTTTTTTTTCCCCCAGAATTTCAAAAACTTTTATTCCCCATTCTGACCATTGATCCTCATTGGTTTAGTTTGTCAGTACAAATTATTGTGGTTCCCAACACAAATATGTCTCCATCCAGAGCAACAACAACTTTGAAAAATAGACACAAAGAGCTGGAGAAAGTTTCAGGCACCATCTCATGGATGGGCAACGTTTCAGGCTGGACCTTTTCTTCTACATCAACTGGATTGCTATGTAAATTATCAGAAAAGCAGCAAGCACACTCTAAACGTTCATTTTCCTGTTATAGAGTCTAAGCTACTTGAGCCAATTTTAAACCAGTAAATTAGTGTGAACAGAGTACAGCACATTTGCAGTATTTGAATGAGTAGCCAAATAGTATAGATGCAATTCGAGATTAAAACTTTACAGATTGTGGGACTTTTAGAAACAATATGCCATGCTATAATTTAAGAACGTGTGCTGTAGAATTAAAGCACTAACATATATTCACTGAAAATGATAAAGAGAGACTTTCAATAGTCAGGCAACAAATTGATCTGCAACAGTTGTTGTGACTTCAGGCTACTGGTGTAATCCATGAACTTCCAAAACATCTCTCAGTTAGTGAAAAATGGAACCAAAGTACAAGCAAATACCTTGGAGACTCAGATTAAATTATTTTTTGAAACTAATGACAAACCTGGAATTTCACTATCACTGCTTTGGGATACATTTAAAGCATTTATGCGTGGTGCGATAATATCAGCACACGCATACTTTAATAAGGAAAATCGAAAGACTCAACAAAAGTTGGAAAATTAAATAAAACAATTAGATATTGAAAATGCAATATCCCCTTCAAAGGGGCTAAGTAATAAAATTGCATCATTAAAATATAAGCTAAATAAAATATACTCAAATCAATTATTAAACTTTTTCAACAGACTAAACAAGTACAACTTTGAACTTAGGGATAAACCACAAAAATTACTGCCACGCCAGCTTAGAAAATTAGATGAGGAGAAAATCAGATACATAAAATTAGATCTGAACAAGGAGAAATATTGACTTTACCAAAAGATATCAATGATACATTTTTACAATATTATCAAAATCTTTACTCATCTAAACTAGCAGGACAATCAGATGGAATGGAAACATTCCTACAAGAATGTCATATTAACAGTTTGGATCAGGAAGGTAGAGACTTGTTAAATGCTGATATATCAGTAAAAGATATTGAAGAATCAATTGGATCATTAAATAACGGAAAAGCCGCAGGCCCTGATGGCTTAAGTGTTGAATTTTATAAGTTTTATGATCTGATCTCTCCACGCTTACATACAATATATAAATATGCTTATGAACAAGGAAAGTTACCAGAATCATTAATGAAATCTACAATTACACTTATCCCTAAAAGCTGATAAAGATTTGGAAGACCTTGGGTCATACAGAGCAATAAGCTGTTTTAAACACTGATCAAAAATACTAACTAAAATGTTTAATCTCGGAGGCTAAGTTTAGTGATTAATAACTTAATACATCATGACCAAACAGGTTTTATTCCAAAACACTACTCATCATATAATCTGAGACGTCTATTCAATATCATGTACTCAAAAAGAGTGAATGATATTGAACTAGCTGTCATATCCTTAGATGCTGAAAAAGCATTTGACCAGGTTAAATAAGTTGGCCATATTTATTTAAAATAATGCAGAAATTTCAACTGGGGTATAGATTTTCCAAATGGGTAAAAATCAATATACTCGAATCCAACTGCAAGAATATTAACAAATCAAATGTTATCAGCAAAATTTAATCTCTTTAGGGGTTGTAGAAAAGGATGCCCGTTATCACCATTAATATTGCTTTGGTAATAGAACCATTAGCCGAAATGATTAGATCAAAACCAGAAATATATGGGATATAATACCAAAACTACAAAGAATAAAATATCTCTATACGCAGATGACATCTTCAATTTATATCACAAAACCGGAGATTAGTATTCCAATCTATTTAATGTTATAACTAAGTTTGGCACATTTTCTGGGTATAGAATTAATTGGAATAAAAAGTGAAATTATGCCTATAACTGGAATAAAATATATTTAGAACAATTCCCACTAAAAAAAGTCACGGACAAACTCAAATATCTAGGAATTAATGTATCTAAGTTCTATAACTGTCTATTTAAATATAATTACCCTCAATTATTAAATAAACTAAAAAAAATATTTTATATTGGAAAACACTACTATATCAATGATCGGTAGAATAAAATGCTATAAAAAAGATTTTTTTGCCACAATGGTTATATTTATTTCAAGCCATCCCTTTATATCTCCCTAAAATGTTTTTTTTTTAAATAGATACTTTGGTTAATAGTTTTATTTGGGACTATAAAAATCATCGAATAAGTAAAAAACATCTATGTAAATCTAAAATAAATGGGGACTAGCACTACAAATTTCTTATATTATTTCTGGGCAGTTCAGATTAAGACTATGAATTTTTGGTTGGTAAATTTAGATCATGAGCCAAGCTGGCTAAAGATGGAAAAGGAAGACTGTTTGCCTTTTTGATGTAGGTTTGATTCTTTTTGCACCAAGGGAAGTACATAAAAAAACGTATGGTGACAACCCTATAATTCATAGCAATAGACGTATTTGGAAACAAATAGTTAAGACCCTATATATGGATAATTTGTCACTTTGCCAATTATGAATAATCCTTTGTTTAGGCCCTCTGTATTGGACAAGGGGTTTAGACACTGGAATGATTTAGGAATTAAAAGGATAGAACACCTTTACAAGAAAGGACAATTTCTTTAATTTCAAAAGTTACAGGATACCTATGGATTGCAGTCAAATAACATATTTAGGTATTTACAAATTAGAAACTATATTAAGTCAAATACACAAGTATAAAAATAGAAAACCAGGATTATTAGATGAATTATTTAATAAACACCCAAATACAAAAAAATTAATAGCGTATATATACAATACTATTTTGGATAGGGAAATCCCAACCGAAATATATCGACAAACATGGGGAAAATGAAAAAGGTTTATCTATAACGAAGGAAATTTGGGAAGAAAGCCTACACGTATACATCGTTGCTCATTAAATGCTAGACATATATTTGATACAATTTAAGGTATTACACAGATTACATTATTCAAAAACGAAATTAAATAGAATTTATTCCTAACATTTCTTCTATTTGTGATAAATGTCAGAAATAAAAAAAAAAAAAAGAAAAAAAAAAAAAAGAACTTGGAAGCTAAACTTAATACATAGTTTTGTAACATGTATATAACTCAATTATTATTGGACAGAATCTTTATAGTTATCTCTGAAGTTTCTTAAAATTAAACTGGACCCAGATCCAAAATTAATATAATTAGGAGTTCCGGATTCAAATCTAATATTAACAGTAAACCAAAAAATTTCTTGGGATTACTGTTTGATAATAGGGAAGAAATTAATATTGAAATTTTGGAAGGAACATTGATCCCCACAATTAAAATGTGGACAGTGGAAATGTGGAGACCTAGCATTGAAAGAATCAGATTTGTCCTAATGGACAAATATGAAATCTTTGAACAGATATGGTCTTCATATACAGAATATTTGAAGGGTAAGCTGTTTCTTGGCATAACAACTCAATGGAACCCGGCAGATTAGATGAAAATAACTCTCTTGGTTTGTATTTTTTTTTTATTTGTATACATGTCTCTATTGATATTGTTATTTGAAATTGTGGTATTCACTATTAAGATTATACTATAATCTCTTTTTTATATATATATATAATACTTTGTTTTAATTAAATATATATATAAAAAAAAACAAGAAATATATATATATATAATATATATATAATATATATATATATAATAAATTTAATATATATTTTGTTCTCTCTCTCTTTCTCTCTCTCTCTATATAATCAAAACAATTATTATTTAATCACTATTCTTATTGATTAAAATCTATTCATTTCTTTTTCACCTTTCTAAAAAATAGAAGTTAGAAGAATTATTCATACCATTCGTATACTTATTGAAATAAGTTTGGTTGTGTATTTGTAAAAGTTGTTATACTGTTGTTATGATAATTACTTCTAATAAAAATATTATTACAAATACCTTGGAGACACAAGAGGCTGCAGCTGCTGGTATCAGGAGCAAAAATCAAACCACTGGAGAAACAGCAGGCAAAAGCAGTATCTTTGAAGGCAAAAAATAGTGAGTGAGTTTGGGCAAGAACTTGCATCAGGACAGAGTGTAGAGGTTCAATAGCCAGCATAAAGAGCTACAAAGGTGCGGTGATTCAGGGACTTGCAGGACCTAGGTGAAACCAGGTGAGGGAAGGAAATGATAGCTGGAGCTTGCAGTGAGTGGGTGAGGAAGTCAGGAGATATTATGCCGGTAGATAGGAAGGGTCCAAAATGTTCGGCGCGGGGATCTTGACTGAAGCTTGAATATTCTGAATGGATGAAGAATATACATATAATAAATCATGAATGTATCTCCCAAATAACGGATTTATTGAGATAATATTTTTTAATCGCACCAAACCTTTTCACATTTTCTTTCTATTTCTACTTCTATCTCAATCTTTCTATCTTTAAAGTAGGAAAAAAAGTATAGAAACATATTATATATATTCTTAAATTAGTATGAATATACATACTTATTAGTTGTATGAAAATATTATAGATGTCTTAAATCTTGTAATTATATAAAATTGCGCATTTATCAACTAATATAATAATTTTGAATATAAAGTTTTAATATAATACAAACACTCTTAATATAAGAAAATATCATGAAATATCATAGAAGTTTGTTAAATGGGTTATTATGTAGTTTTATATTAGGGGGATTTGTTTTGGTAATTAGAAAGAAATAGGTGTGGTATGAAAGTATGAGTATATTGCTTATAATTTAGAATATACTACATACACTCCCAATCATACCAAAATAAATAACCAGGAAATGTATAATATGGATAACATTACAAATAACACAAACGTACAATTTGATAATCATATTATATAATTTGTATATTAATATAAATTTTTACTGCCGCATAAGAGTGTACACTGTATATATTGTTTCTATAATAAAAAACAATAAAATAAAAAAAAAAGATAGGAACTAGTTATTTAAGTAAAAATAAGTTAGCAGATAGACTTAGTTGAAGGAAGGAGAGAGCCTAGAATAAAGAAAGAGGCAGAAGGTGATATGGAAATAAGAGCGGAAAATGTGGCATCGATAAGGAAAATAGTGACAATTGAACTAGACAAGGGAGGAAAATGGGCATTTGGAATGTTGAAATCCTGAGAGAGCAGATGAAAGAACCAGCAAGTGTAGACTGCGAGTGATTGGCAGGTGGTACTAGGTGGGGATGGGACAGAAACGGTGACAGTTGAAATCAGCAGGAGAAACTTTGGACAAAAGGGATGTGCATTAACTGAAATTGATAAAATCAATGTTCATATAATTGGGTTGTAGGTTTACCATGCAGAATAATGAGGCTCTGCTCTAATTTGCATTTGGCCTCACCACCTGACAGTGGAGAAAGCCAAAGCCTAACCGGTCAGTGAGGGAATATGAAGAGGAGATGAAATAGAATGCAACTGGAGATAATGACACCATTACAGATAGGTTCAAAGGTTCAACGGTTTTATTTTATGAGTCACTTACACCAATTTGTGTAGTGAAATGCTTCTTGCCAATGCAGCACATAAAACAAGTTTACAGACATAACAATAAATAAAGAGATTTAAACATAAAAAAAAAACATCCCCCCACAATAGTTCCCATTATGAGTGGAAGGCACAATGTTCAGTCCCCCATCCCTTGACCACCCATAGTCCGCCTATTGAGGCCTCCGCAGTCGCCTTATACGGAAGCCCGATGCTCCAGGCTGTTCTCGCCGGTGATGGGGCTCCGGCATCGGAGAACCTTCTCAGCGGCTTGGACACCTGGAAATGGCCGCTTCCTTAGCTGGAGACCGCGGCTTCCGAAGCCAACAAGGCCGTATTGGATGGAGCTCCACCACCGGCGATCTCGGCGAGAGATTTCCCAGTCTCCCGATGTTAAAGTCTGCAGCGCCGCCTCCCGCAGCTGGCCGCCCTCACTGCCGCGCGCAGCTGGCCGCCCGCAGCGCCGCCCCGCAGCTGGCCGCTCTCACAGACCCGCAGCTCCGCGATGTTTTTCTCAGCATCTCAGCATTCTGGAGTTCCAGTGGGCGGCGACCCGAGCAAGGCATCGCCCGCTTCCGCGATAGCGCGCCAGCGCTGTGCCGCCGCCGAAGCCGAGGTTTTGGGCAGGGTGGTGGGGGGGGGGGGGGGGGGGTGGGGGGGGGGGTCCCCCGGTCCCTCAGGAAACGCCGCTCCAGGCCCGCTGGTAGGACCACAAGGACGGGTCGAAGGTTCATCCCGGAGAAAAGCTGCCTCTCTAAACCACCAGGTAGGGACCCCTGAAAAGTAGTTTTCCCCTTCCCACCCCCCCACATAAAAAAAGACTAAACTCCAAAAAAACAAAACACTAAAACTCACCCAAAATAAAACAAAGAGTGAAAAAATGAACAGCTGCAGGCTGGGCAGCCATACCATACAGGACGCGCCCCTCTCTCCTAGAGCACAGATGTTTAAAAATATGTTGCCTCATCATACACTTGGTCTTGCTGACTCAGAGGTGGTGACATCAAGAGCACCAGGTGCAGTGGATGAGGTTGAGGAGGTCACATGTGAACCCTTGTCCTGACCTAGAAGGGGCATTTGGTCCCTGGGTGGTGTGATGGAGGAGGTGTAAAACACAAGTGTTTGCACCTACCGTATCAGCTGGTGAAAGTTTCCAGAGGATGGAAAGTGTGGTGGGGTTGCGATGAGTAAATCAATGGATTGAACCCTGGGAGAGAAGAAAGGGGTGGAGTCAAGTGCAGCTGGCAGGGAAGATGACGGATGTGCTGGATGCGAAGGCTGATAATGGTGAAAGGTGAGGATCAAGGACCTCCATCTCTGTGCTGTCTCAGTGGAGGGTAAGAGTAGAATATTTGAGGGACATAGGGGGATATGCGAGATGGGCTCCATCAACCACTGGTAGAGGAAAAGCTATGTTTTTCTGACGGAGGAGGACATTTCAGATGTCCTAACTTTCAGGTTGCAAGCCATTTCAATTCCACCTCCCATTCTCCTGTTACCAACCTGTCCTTCACCACTGCCAGAGTTGGGCCAAATGCAAATAAGAAAGCAACACTTTGTATTCTGCCTGGATAGTCTACAACCCGATGGTATGAACAGTTAATTTCCCAACTTCAGCTAACCCACCCTCCCGTATTCTCTCCATCTGATTACCCCCTATCCATGTACCCAGTTTTATTTCCCTCAAACACCTGGTTTCATCTGCCTACTATCCACATCTTCGGGTTCTCCTGTTCCTTCCGCCAACTGCCTCCTACCCATCATCCTTTCCTTACATGTTCCGACTTATCACCTTCCTTACTTACTACCTACTGCATCTGCAGCGTCCTCGTTTCCTCCACTTACCCATTTCCCAGCCACTATCTCTACCTCCATCCTCCACTAGATCCAATTTTTACATGTTACCTTACAATTCCCATACGTGTCTCTATTTACTACCAACCAAACCACATCTCCTGACTTCATCGACCCTCCTTTCTCCTCACCTGATTCCATCTGTCACTTAACCAGCCCCCATCTCATCTCTCCCTCTCACATTTTTATTGTGGTCCTCCTCGCACTCTCAGTTCAGAGTCTCGACCGCACAACGTTGACTATCCCTTTGCATCACAGAGATGCTGCTTGACCTACTGAGTTCCACCAGCGATGTTTGTTTTTTTTGCTTGTGTGAATAATATATTGTGGCTTTGAACAGGTCAAGAAGGGACAGCTGATCTGATACTCACAGCTACCTAAGATATTGTAATCCCTGTGATTTCGCAGTAAATAATTCCTAGTGAACATGGATTTCTATCTGAGAGGTGCAGCGCACAATATATTAAGATAAATGTATTTCCAGACAATTGCTAGAAAAACACATCATACAGATTGTAACTTCCATGAGGATGCAATTAACGTTCTATATACATTACTTCTTTCGCACTTCATTTGTCTTCTTCAGCCAACGTAGAAAGGTTGTAAACCTTTCTGCTTAATTAAAATCCAGGCAGTAAGTAAAAAACGGCACACCCAAAGTACACACCCAGTTTGGATGGGCTCAGGACATGCAGGTTCACAAGCAATACAAACATTTTTGCACAGCAAGTTGAGGGCAAAAAGCAGTTGTGTGCAATCAAGGGATGAGGAGTATGCAGAAATTATAATGCTCTGGTTTGGAGCCAAAAAAACAATCAGGTTCCCAATGGAGGAAGATAACCTTGGGATTTGGGGAATGGGGGTTGGTAACAAGTTTGGAAAAATGTATGCCGCTGACAACTGTTAAATACTGGTGTTAAATATGTCGATTTTCTATTGACCTTTTCTACAATAAAAGGACGCCTTTTTAAATTTATTGGAAAGTTATTCACATTTTCATCTTGCAAAAAGCAGATAAATAAAATAAACACCTAGTCTCAAAAAAAATTTTACTTAACATTTTAAAATTTTCAAACCCACAATATCACAATGCTGAGTTTTAATCATGCATATCAGATGGTTGATACCCACAGAGACTTTATGTTCAGAATCTTTCAGCAAATGTCTATGTTACTAATTACATTTGCTTTCAACCACACTTACATAGAACATAGAAATTAGGTCAGTAGTAGGCCATTCACCCTTCGAGCCTGCACCGCCATTCAATATGATCATTGCTGATCACCCAACTCAGTATCCCGTACCTGCCTTCTCTCATACCCTCTGATTCCCTTAGCCACAAGGGCCAACATCCAACTCACTCTTAAATATAGCCCAATATCTGGGCCACAACTACCCTCTGTGCAGAGAGTTTCCAGAGACTCACCACTCTCTGTGTGAAGAAGTCTTTCTCATCTCGGTCTTAAAGGATTTCCCCCTTAACCTAAGCTGTGACCCCTTGTCCTGGACTTCCCCAACATCGGGAACAAACTTCCAGCATCTAGCCTGTCCACCCCTTAAGAATTTTGGTAAAGTTTCTATAAGATCCCCCCTTAATCTGCCTAATCTCCTTATTAAGTGTGGGGATTATTGTTAGGAAGTTCCAACTACACAGTTTACGTATACAGTGCATTCGCAAGTATCAGACCCCTTCACTTTGTCCACATTTTGTTCGTTATAACCTTTTTTTTTAATGGATTAAATTCATTTTTTTAAATCATCAATCTACACACAATACCCCAGAATGAAGAAGTGAAAACAGGTGTTTAGAAATTTTTGCAAAGTAATTAAAAAGAAATAACTGAAATATCACATTTACATAAGTGTTTACATAAGTATTCAGACCCTTTGTTATGACACTCAAAATTGAGCTTGGGTTCATCCTGATTCCATAGATTATCCTTGAGATGTTTCTACAACTTGATTGCAGTCAACCAGTGGTAAATTAGATTGATTGGACATGATTTGGGAAGGCACACACCTGCCTATATAAGATCCCACAGTTGACAGTGTATGTCAGAGCAAAAATAAAGTCATGAAGACAAAGGAATTGGCCGTTGACATCCGAGACAGGTATGTGTTGAGACACAGATCTTGGAAAAGGTATAAAACAATTTCTGCAGCATTGCAGATCCTGAAGAGCACAGTGGTCTCCGTCATTCTTAAATTGAAGAACTTTGGAACCAGCAGGACTCTTCATAGAGCTGGCGGCCCGGCCAAACTGAGCAATTGGGGGAGGAGGGCCTTGGTCAGGGAGGAGATCAAAAACCCGATGGTCACTGACAGAGCTCTAGAGTTCCTCTGTGGAGATGGGAGAACCTTCCAGAAGGACAACAATATCTGCAGCCACTTCACCAATCAGGCCTTTATGGTAGAGTGGCCAAATGAAACCACTCCTCAGTAAAAGGGACATGACAGCCCACTTGGAGTTTGTCAAAAGGCATGAAAGACAAGATTCTCTGGTCTGATGAAAGAAAAATTGAATGCTTTGGCCTGAATGCCAAGTGTTGTGTCTGGAGGTTACCAGGCACCACTCATCACCTGTGCAGAGAGATCCTTGATGAAAACCTGCTCCAGAGTGTTCTGGACCTCAGACTGGGACTTTGTGACAAGTCTGTGACTGTCCTTGAGTGGCCCAGCCAGAGCCTGGACTTGAACCTGATCGAACATCTCTGGAGGGAGCTGAAAATAGCTGTGCATCAATGCTCCCCATCCAACCTGACAGAGCTTGAGAGGATCTGCAGAGAAGAACGGGAGAAATTACCCAAATACAGGTGTGCCAAGCTTGTAGCGTCATACTCAAGAAGACTTGAGGCTGTAATCGCTGCCAAAGGTGCCTCAACAAAGTAATGAGTAAAGGGTCTGATTACTTATGTAAATGCGATATTTCACATTTCTTTTTAATTACTTTGTAAAAATTTCTAAACGCCTGTTTTCACTTTTTTTATTATGGGGTAATGTGTGTAGATTGATGACAATACCCGTAGAAAAACGCCTGTTTTTTTTCCGCTGATGACGTCACAATGGATCTGCTGCCTGCCATTCTTACGACTGATGTCACATTCCCGCCCCTCCCGTCTCCTCCCGTATTTCAGAGGTCTGGCTGTCGACTGAAGACCAAATATCATGGCTGAAGACAGCGGCACGCCTGGCAAGTGAAGAACGAGCAAGTCGGGCCCTGTACTAGAGCCCTCTGGTCTGTCCTATCGCTGCTGAAAAACCTTTGGAAAAAAACCCCGCTCTTCTTGCTCGCGCTGCGAATGACGTCACCCCCACCACCCGTTGTCGGGCCCTGACTGAAGCCAGGAGCAAGGATCGTGAACCAGCCCTCCACTTTGATGACTCGCCCAACCCCCCACAAACCCTCAAAATCTGCCACACCCCTCTGCCCCCCCCCCCCCCATCCCACCCCCCCCCCACCCCCCCCGCAACGGGTAGGGACGAGTGCGTTTTGCAGCCGGGAGCGAGGGATTATTGTGTTTGGGAACCAGCCCTCCCCCTCATGACGACGAAGCAGTGTCCCCCCAACCCATCAAACTCTATCACACCCTCCACCCCGGCTCCCCTCTCCCCCCCACCCTCAGTGTCTCCCACTGCGCCCCTCTCTGTGTGCTGCTGTATTCACCTCTGTGCCTCTGTGTCCCTCTCTCTCTACCCCCTCCCTCTCTAGTCGCGCCTGTGAGTTGGGGGCTATACTTGAGTTGATAGAGCAGGGGAAAAGGAGTGAATTAATAATATCAATGGGGGTGGTTAGTGTGTGTGTGACGCCGCAAACCGCCTCCTCCCCTCGCGTTGAGAGGACGGGACCCAGCTGGTCCCACTTACTTTAGTAACTATTAAAACTCTGATCTTGGATGTGTGTGGGTGTATAATCACATGTGCTCGAAAAAACAATGCTCTAATGGTAACATCTTTAGATATTCCTGTAAAGATTTATCCCGTGGACTCCGAAATTGTCTCATCTGAAACTTTCATGTATTATTTCTCGAATTATTAATTAAAATGTTCAAAAATCTGAAAGAATTTCGAAAATAAATCCGGTGGCTTTGGCTGATGACGTCACAATGGCTGCACGCTGCGTTCACACGCTGCGAGTGGCATTGCCTGTCCGCGCCACTCACAATCCCAGCCCAGGGCTGCCTGCATCCTCCCCCCCCCCCCCTGCTTACTGTCGCCCGTTCCACCGCTGCCGCCCGGGCGCGCTTTCCCCCCCCCCCACACGACCACTCTCCCTTCCCTCTCTCCCCCCTACCCACCGCACACCTCCCTCTCCCACTCTCTCACTCTCCTCTCCCCGCCTGCTCTCCATCCCCATCTCCCCGCCTTTCCTCCCCCCCTCCTCCTCCTCACTTCCCCCCCCAGTCCTCACTCCTCCCTCATCCCCCTCCTCCTCCTCCCTCTTCCCCTCCTCCCTCCTCACCCCCCCCCTCCTCCGCCCTTCTATCCCCCCTACCTCCTCCTCTCCCCCCCTCCTCCCCCCCCTCCTCTCCCCCCCCCCCTCCTCTCTCCCCCCCCCTCCTCTTCCCCCCCCTCCTCCTCTTCCCCCCCTCCTCCTCTTCGTCCCCTCCTCCTCATCGTCCCCTCCTCCTCTTCGTCCCCTCCTCCTCTTCGTCCCCACTCCTCCTCTTTATCGTCCCCCTCCGTCCTCCTCTTCCCTCCTCCTCCTCCTCCTCCCTCCTCCTCCCCCCCCTCCTCCTGTCCCCCCCTCCTCCCCTCCCCCCCCCTCCTCCTCCTCCCCCCCTCTCCCCCCTCCTCCTATTCCCCCTCCTCCTCCTCTCCCCCCTACTCCACCTCTCCCCCCCTCCTCCTCCTCTCCCCCCTCCTCCTCCTCTCCCCCCCTCCTCCTCCATCCACCCCCCCCCTCCTCCTCCTCTCTCCCCCCCTCCTCCTCTCTTCTACCCCCCTCCTCCTCCCTCCATCCTCCCTCCCCTCCTCCTCCTCTCCCCCCCTCCTCCTCCTCTCCTCCCCTCCCCTCCTACTCACTTCCTCTCCTTCGCCCCTCCTCCTCCTCCCCCCCTCCTCCTCCTCTCCCCCCCTCCTCCTCGCTCTCCCCCCCCCTCCGCCTCCTCTTCCCCCCCCTCCTCCTCCTCTGTCCCCCCTACTCCTCCTCTCTCCCCCCCCCTCCTCCTCCCCTCCCCCCCTCCTCCTTCGCGCCCCCTCCTCCTCCTCCTCTTCCCCTCCTCCTCCCCCTTCTCTTCCCCCCCTCTCCTCCTCCTCCTCCCCCCTCCTCCTCTTCTCCCCCCCTCCTCCTCCTCTCCCACCCTCCTCTCCCTTCCCTCCCTCCTCCTCTCCCCCCCTCCTCCTCTCTCCCCCCTCCTCGCCCCTCCTCCTCCTCTTCCCCCCCCCTCCTCCTCCCTCCCCCCCTCCTCCTCCTCCCCCCCCTCCCCTCCTCTCCTACCTCCTCCTCCCCCCTCCTCCTCCTCAGTCCCCTCCTCCTCCTCTCCCTCCTCCTCCCCTCTTTCTCCATTCCTCCCTCCCCCCCCACCTCCCTCCGCCTCCTTCCCCCTCCCTCCTCCTCCCCCCTCCTCCTCTTCCCCCTCCTACCTCCCTCCCCCCCCCTCCTCTCCCTTCCCCTCCTCCTCCGCCTCCTACCACCCCTCCTTCCCTCCCCTCCTCCTCCTCCCCCTCCCCCCTCCTCCTCATCACCCCTCCTCCTCTCCCCCTCCTCCTCTCCCCCTCCCTCCCTCCTCTCCCCCCCACCTCCCCCCCCTCCTCCCCCCCCCTCCTCCTCCTCCCTCCTCCTCCGCTCCCCCCACTCCTCTCCATCCCCTCCTCTTCCCCCCTCCCCCTCCTCCTCCCTTCCCCCCGCCTCCCCCCTCTCCCCCTCCTCCTCCTCTCCCCCCCTCCTCCTCTTCCCCCCCCCACCTCCTCTTACCCCTCCCTCCTCCACCTCGCCCCCCTCCTCCTCCTCCGCTCCCCCCTCCTCCTCCTCCTCTTCCCCCCCTCCTCCCCCCTCTTCCCCCCCTCCTCCTCCTCTTCCCCCTCCTCCTCTCGCCCCCTCCTCCTCCTCCCTACCTCCTCCTCTCCCCCCTCCTCCTCCCCCCCCTCCTCCTTCCTCCCCCCCTCTCCCCCCCTCCTCTCATCCCCCCCCCCTCTCATCCCCCCCCTCCTCCTCCTCTCCCCCCCTCCTCCTCCTCTCCCCCCCCCCGTCTCCCCCTCCTCCTCTCCCCCCCCTCTCCCCCCTCCTCCTCTCCCCCCCTCCTCCTCCTCTCCCCCCCTCCTCTTCCTCTCCCCCCTCCCTTCCTCTCCTCCCTCCTCTTCCTCTCCTCCACCCTCCTCGTCCCATCTCTCCCTCCTCTTCCCCCCCCTCCTCCTCTCTCTCCCCCCCCGTCCTCCTCCTCTCCCCCCCCTCCCTCTCCCCCCCTGCCCTCCTCCCTCCTCCTCCCCCCCTCCTCCTCCTCTCCCCATCCTCCTCCTCTCCCCCCTCCTCCTCCTCCTCTCCCCCCTCCCCTCCTCCTCCTCTCCCCTCCTCCTCCTCCCCCCCCCCTCCTCCTCCCCCCCCCTCCTCCTCCCTCCTTTCCCCCCCTCCTCCTCCTCCTCTCCCTCCTCCTCACCTCCTCCTCCTCCTCCCCCTCTCCTCCTCCTCTCCCCCTCTCCTCCTCTCTCCCCCCTCCTCCGCTCTCCCCCTCTCCTCCTCTCCCCCCTTCCTCCCCTCTCCCCCCCTCCCTCCTCTCCCCCTCTCCTCCTCCTCTGCCCCCCCTCCTCTTCTCCCCCCCTCGCTCTCCTCTCCCCCCCCCTCCTCCTCTTCCCCCCCACCTCCCTCTTCCCACCCCTCCTTCTCTTCCCCGCCCCGTCCTACTCTTCCCCCCCTCCTCCTCTTCCCCCCTCACTCCTCCCTCTACCCCCCCCTCCTCCATCCTCTTCACCCCCCCTCCTCCTCCTCTTCCCCCCCCCCTCCTCCTCCTCCTCCTCTTCCGCCCCCTCCACCTCCTCTTTCCCCCCCTCCTTCCTCCTCTCCCCCCCTCCTCCTCCTCTTCCCCCCCTCCTCCTCCTCCTCTCCCCCCCCTCCCCTCCTCCTCCTCTTCCCCCCCTCCTCCCCTCCTCCTCTCCCCCCCTCCTCCTCCTCCTCCTCCCCCTCCTCCTCCTCCCTCCCCCCCACGCTCCTCTCCCCCTCACCCTCTTCCCCCCTCCTCCTCTTCCCCCCCTCCTCCTCCTCCTCTTCCCCCCCTCCTCCTCTCACTCTCCCTCCTCCTCCCCCTATCCCCCCTCCTCCTCCGCTCCCTCTCACCCCCTCCTCCTCCTCTCCCCCCCCTCCTCCTCCTCTTTTTTCCCAACCCTCCTCCTCCTCGTCCACCCCTCCTCATCCTCTCCCCCCCCCCCCTTCCTCACCTCCTCTCCCTACCCTCTCCTCCTCACTTCCCCCCCCTCCTCCTCCTCTTCCCCCCTCCTCCTCCTCTTTACCCCCTCCTCCTCTTCCCCCCCTCCTCCTCCATCTTCCCCCCCTCTACCTCCTCCTCCCTCCTCTTCCCCCCCCCTACTCCTCTTTCCCCCCCGCCTCTCCCCCACCCCCTCCTCTCCTCCCTCTTCTTCCTCTTTCTCTTCCCCCCCTCCTCACTCCTCCTCCCTCTTCCCCCCCCTCCTCCTCTTCCCCCCATCCTCCTCTTCCCCCCCTCCTCCTCTTCCCCCGCCTCCTCCTCATCCCCCCTCCATCCCTCCTCCTCTTCCCCCCCTCCTCCAACCCTTCCCCCCCTCCTCCTCCTCCTCCACCCCCCCTCCTTCCCTCTCCCCCCCTCGCTCCTCCCACCCCTCCTACTCCTCTTCTCCTCCTCTTCCTCTCCCCCCTCTTTCTTCTTCCCCCATCCCCCCTCCTCTTTATTCCCCCTCCCCCATACTCTTCCCCCCCCTCCCTCCACGCCCTCTCTCCCCTTCTCTCTCCCCCTCCTCTCCCACCCTCCTCTCCCCCCCCTCCTCTCCCCTCCCCCTCCCTCCTCCCCCCCCTCCCCTCCCTCCACCCCCCTCCCCCTCCCCTCCCTCTCCCCCCCTCCTCTCCCCCCCTCCAACTCCCCCCTCCTCTCCCCCTTCCTCTCCCCCCCTCCTCCTCGTCACCCCCCTCCTCCTCCTCCCCCCCCTTCCTCCTCTCCCCCCCTCTCCTCTCCCCTACCTCCTCTCCCCCCCATCCTCCTTCCTCCTCCCCCCTCCTCTTCCTCTCCCCCCCTCCATTTCCTCTCCCCCTCCTCTTCCTCTCCTCCCCTCCTCTTCCCTCACCCCCCCTCCTCTTCCCTCCCCCTCCTCTTCCTCTCTCCCCCCTCCTCTTCCTCTCCCCCCTCCTCTTCCTCTCCCCCCTCCTCTTCCCCTCTCACCCCCTCCTCTTTCCTCTCCCCCCTCCTCTTCCTCTCCCCCTCCTCTTCCTCTCCCTCCACTCCCCCCTCACTCTCCACTCCCCCCCACCCTCTTCCTCTCGCCCCCTCCTCTTCCTCTCCTCCCTCTCGTTCCTCTCCTCCCTCCTCTTCCTCCTCCTCCCCTCCTCTTCCTCTCACTCCCTCCACTTCTCTCCTCCCTCCTCTTCCTCTCCTCCGCTTCCTCTTTCCCTCTCCTCTCCCAATCCACATCCTCTCCGCCCCTCCTCATTCCTCTCCTCCATCCTCTTCCACTCCTCCCTCCTCTTCCTCTCCTCCCTCCTCTTCCTCTCCTCTCCCCTCTCTTCCTCTCTCCCCCCACCCCCCCCCACTCTTCCGTCTCCTACCTCCTCTTCCTCTCCTCCCTCCTCTTCCTCTTCTCTCCCTCCTCTTCCACTTCTCACCTCCTCTCCCCCCTCCCCCCCTCCCCCCACCTCCTCCTCTTTTTTCCCCTCCCTCCTCCCTCTTCCCCTCCCCTCATCCCCTCCTCCCTTACCCCCCTCCCCCCTCCTCTTCCCCCCTCCCCCTCCTCTTCCCTCCCCCTCCTCCACCCTCCTCTTCCCCCCCCTCCTCCTCCTCTTCCCCACCACCTCCTCCCACCCTCTTCCCCCCCCTAACCCCTCCTCCTCCTCCTCTTCCTCTTCCCTCCTCCTCCCCTTCCTCCTCCTCTCCCCCTTCCCCTCACTCCTACAACTTCCCCATCCTCATTCTCAGACTCTTCTGCTCCCCCCCCCTCCCCCCCCCTCCTCCCCCCCCCATCCTCCCCCCTCCTCTTAGCCCTCACTCCCCACCCCCACTTGCCCCTCACCCCTCCTCTTGCCCCCCCCCCTCCTCTTGCCCTCGCCCCCACCTCTTGTGCCCTCCCCCCCTCCTCTAGCCCTCCCTCCTCTTGCCCTCCCCCCCTCCCACTTCCTCATCCATCCCCATCCTCCCCCTCCTCTTCCCCCCCATCCCCTCCCCCCCTCTCCCCCTCCCCCTCACTCCCCCCTTCAATACCCCCCCCTAATACCCCCTCCCCCCATCCCCTCCCCCTTCCCCCTCCCCCTCCCCCTCCCCCTCCCCCTCCCCCCCTCATTCCTTCCCCTCCCTCCTCTTTCCTTTCCCCTCCCTCACTCTTTTCCTCCCCCCCCCGCCCCCCGCCCCCCCCCCCCCCCACCCCTGCCATGGACGTCATTTTGAGATGTCTTCACCCAAGTTCAAGCTTTCTTTACCCACAGAAAAGACAAGGTGTGCTCAATCTATTCCACGTGGTAGTCCATCCCCTCATCCTTTCAAGACACTGCATATACGAAACTGTTTAGGCAACTTTTGTCCACGAAGCTCACATTAGGAAAAAAAACGAAAACCCATTAATTGCATCTCTTTATCTGTCTAATTGGTCACTGCATGAAAAACTCATTAAGTACGCCAAACACAATTTGCCACTAACTAGTCCATGTTGGATGTCTTTGATTAATTCAGACTTCCAATTTTTCCCTAATTTTACCACATATTATGGATTCTCAGCATTTTTCCACACCATTTTTTGGCTAATTATCTTTTATGAGCAGATTTATCCATTAATACAGGGCTTACATTTGTTGGATGAATTGAAGACTATCCACTTTGCATATCTAAGGGATTGATTATTGAGCCCTGTTCTGTGCCCTTAATTTCCATTTGTTTTTTGTCGAATTTATATCAGCTTGTGGTCCCATTACAATTGGAAAAAAAAACCCAAGTTTATTTTTCATTGTTATTGCCAATCTGTTTGAGCACCTGGTTATTCCGGATGATTTCACTCCTAGTTCTTCCTTCTTTCTGTTTTCCTGCAATACTTTTGCTCTCATCATCTCCTGATCTAAAAATAGAATTCCCCCCTAAAATGAAACTGACTGCATAAACCCCGATCGTGTGGAACCTTGCAATATAAATCGTTACTCTGAAATGTTGCCACATTTCAATGTCCATTTCCTGAATAATATTCTCACCATACTTACTTATAAACTACCTGATGTTATATACTGGGACTTTTAGACTACCCTTGCTCCCATTCCTCCAACCATGAATCCCCATATCTTAGCTCCAGCATAGTTTTTCTTGCCTTGACAATTACTATATTTTTTTCTCTCTAACTCCTCATTATCATTCCTATTTTGCACCCCAACCTTGTTGAATACCAAAATACCTCACAATTATTTATTCCGCATATTCATTGGTTTTTTTTGTCCTTCTCAAGCTTAATGTTACTCCTCCCTCATCCTGTTAAGCTTTCTCCTCAATTTCTTCTCAAATAATTGAAGTCAGCCTTGTCAATTTTTGATATCCCAGATGAAGAAAGAGCCATTAGTCTGAAGAACATATATTGCATGCTCAGGTTAACTAATGCTTATTACAATAGTCTAAAGCAAACACCTCTGGCTAAAAGATTGTTGAGTACCATTGGCAGAACTTCACAGGCTAACAGACCACTGCATTGCAGAATGTTGAAACTGCAATGAACTGAAGACTCCCGTGCAAATACTGTCAGAGGTGAACAGAATCATATCACAATAGTCTATATTCAAATGTTCTAAAACGATCAATTAGTGGCCCATCACTGGATTCCTGGTGAATATTTACCAAGCATGAACCAAGCATATTGAAACATTCCTTAGTTTTTTAATGGACTGTGAATCTTAACCTTTCAATAGTATCATGGACATGGACATAACATGAATACTTCCACCCATTTAATAATTTATGGACTGGTACAAAAGAAATCTTTATTATGCACGAAAAAAAGGCAATTTTTTTCCATTCACAAATAAACTAATACTAGTTTTGGTGAAGAGGAGATGGTGGGCAGCAGTGTAGGCGAAGTTTCTTCGCATGTCCAACCAACTTCTCCCAAGATGTCAATGATAGAAATATTTTGACTGGGAAACCTGAACAAATTGGGCTCCAAGGAGTGTTTGGTTGGAAGGATAGAAAGAATGGTACTGGGGAATGTGAAAAAAAAGTTAACATTTGGAGTTGTTGGTTTGTGGTAGATTGAGGACAAAGGGACTTCAGATATAGTGAGAGTTAGGATATAGAAAACAGTCTTTAACTGTTGGACATCTGATGGTGTACGTTAGGGAAAGTGATATAGCGATGGGATCATTTTTGCAGTTAATACATAGGAAAGGATTCAGAGGTTGAGACAAGATGTTATTGAGCTGAGGTGATGAATTGTGGAGAAAGGTTATCAAAAAGAGACCGGCAGAAGGTGGAAATGGCATTAACTTAGAGGAACATTCATGAAAAAAACGGGATCTATTTGATTGAAGATCACTGCCACCAAACTCAAATGTTTAGTTTTAGTTTTATTGTAATGTACAAGTGAAAAACCTTTGTTGCAAAAAAAAAACTAATCCAATTTGAGAAGTCCCCACCGGTGGGCTAAAACCAGTTCCCCCAAAGGTCCCACACATAGTATTGGGGTGAGGATATGCTTTACAATGATATAAAACTTGGTTGGCATACAGAAACAGAGAGTGGGGATTAACTACCCTATCTCAGAATGGCAGGCAGTACAGTTGGGCTAGCGCAAGGCTCCGGTGCAGGTACTGGCATCTATAAAAAATATACATCAATGATTTGGATGAAGGGAATCAAAGTACCATAGCAATTAGCAGAATAGACCCAAAGCAGGGGTGGCAGTGTGAACTGGGAGGAGGATGCTATGATGAAACCAGGGTGACTTGGACAGGTTGGGGAGTGGTGGCAGGTACATGCAGATGGGAACGTTTTAAAAAAAATGTGGAGAAATGTTGAGGGTTTATAATCCACTTTTGGTAGCAAATACAGAAGGCAGATTTACTAACTATATGGCAATCGAAAGTTGGGAAAAAGAGGGGGAAGTACACATATCAGCAGCTCTGGGGGTCCTTGTTTTCATCATCTATGGAAAGTAAAGCAATGCAGGTACAGAGCTGGCAGTGAAGAAAAACGAATGGCAATTTGCCTTTATATAACAAGAGTATCAAGTATAGGAGCAAAGAGGTCCTTCTGCAGTTGTACAGAAGCCCAGAGTGAGACCACAACCCTGGAGTATTGCGTGCAAGTTTTTTGGTCCCTCTAATTTGAGGACGGAAACATTCCTTTGTGGCTGATTGAGGGAGCTGCAGCATAGAGTTTACATGTTAAATTCTCAGGGGATTGCGGGACTGTCAATATACTGGAGAGAATGAAGCAAGAGCAGCAGGGTTTGTACACTCTGGAGTTTAGAAGGAGTGTGATAGTGAGGGGATCTTAATTGAAACCATATAGAAGATTTTAAGAGTTTTGGACAACCGGCCTGAGGCAGGAAACGTTCCCGGATGTTGGGGGAGTCCAGAACCATAGAGGGCCACATTTTAAGAATAAGGGGTAAGCCATTATAGAATTGATACGAGGGGAAAACCTTTTTTCTCCGTCCTTCTTTCTCCAACACAGAAAGTATCGGTGAGTATTTGGAATTCTCTCGCCCATCATAGTGCGGTAAGGCAGTTCTCTTTCTCCTGGATGCTTTCAAGAGATAACTGGATAGGGTTCTTAAAAAGATAGCAGAGTCGGTGTATATGGAGGAAAAGGTCAAGAAACGGGGAAACTGATTGGGGATGATCAGAGAACTCAGCCATGATCACAATGAATACGGTAGCCTGGCTGGCACGAAGGGCCAAATGGCCTACTCTAAACTCCCGCACCATATTGTCTATTGTCTAATACAGATTCAGAGCAAGAAAGATCACAACACCACAACCTCACTACTGTAATCCGTTGTTCACGGATCTGGGAATCTTAATACATCGAACGAAAACCAAAGTAGACTGGGTGATCGTTTTTGTTGAAGACCTTTCACTCAGTCCGCCAGAAACCAGACCCAGGATATCCCGGTTGTTAAACACTTTTAATATCCTCCCCCCTCCCATTCTCACACTCCTGACTGGCCTTGTCTGTCCTAGGACTGTCCACCATTATCAGAGTGAGGCTAAAGTTCCAAATTTGGAGTAACAGTCATCTCATATTTCTCTGGCAGCTTACATCCCAGTGGTATGAAATGTTGAATTTCTCTAACAGGGTGTTTCACTAAACTTCATGTAGCCCCAAGGGGAGGCATTCTCTCTTTCTCCATCCC
>CM069135.1:18459556-18518857 GCA_035221665.1 Okamejei kenojei | reverse complement strand
CATAGATAGATAGTATTTACCATATTTTCAGACTAACCCCCCCCCCCCCCCCCGCCCCTCACAATTGAATCTTTTGGCAGACACGCACAGCCCAGCAAGAAACATAATGAAAGGATTTCTGATTTCAGAGATCACGACAGAAAATAATTATGTATTTTTCGTATATTGAAACACTGGCCGGCAAGGTGTAACAAAAATACAAATGGTGACAATGTCACAATAGGTGCGGAAAACATTTTTAAGCTTATTTCACAGCCTCCATTTATCCTCGTTTCTTGCTCTCCTGATTTGACACTTTTCTATTAACGTTTGAAAAATTCCAAATTCAAGTGCAGCAAGAGGGAAATCTGTTTGAACAATAATGTTACAATATTCAGGAACTTTTGTTTCAACAGTGGGAGAGCAAGGGTTTGCCATTCCTGTGGAATGTGAAGAAAAAAACATAACTTCAAAAGAGGTCCATTGATATTCTAATTTGTTCATAAACATCACTACATATCAAACTAGCACCATTGTGAATCAGTCTTAAATAATTCATTGGATGGTAAAATGGATTTAAAAAAGAGCTAATAAAAAGGAAGAATATAGATTATGCATTTTGGAACATAGAAATCATAGAAAATAGGTGCAGGTGTAGGCATATGGCCCTTCGACCTGCATGCCATTCATATGATCATGGCTGATCATCCAACTCAGTGTCCTGTACCTGCCTTCTCCCTATACCCCTGACCCTTTAGCCACAAGGGCCACATCTAACTCCCATCTTAAAATATAGCACAATGAACTGGGCTCAACTACCTTCTCTCTCTGGCAGAGAATTCCACAGATTCAACACTCTCTGTGTGAAAAGATGTTTTCTCATCTCAGTCCCGCTCAAAGACTTCCCCCTTATCTTTAAACTGTGAGCCCTTGTTTCTGGACTTCCCTACATTGGAACAATCTCCCTGCATCTAGTCCTGTCCACCCCTTTGCTGCATTTTGTAAGTTCTATTAAGATCCCCCTCCCAATCTCTAAATTCTAGCTAAGTACAAGCCAAGTCTATCCAGTGTTTATTCATATGAAAGTCTGACATCCTAGTAATCAGTCTGGCACTTCTTTGTACTCCCTCTATGGCAAGAATGTCTTTCTTCAGATTAGGCGAGACCAAACTGTACGTAATACTCCGAGGTGTGCGTCTCACCACGACCCTGGACAACTGCAATACAACCTCCCTTGCTCCTATACTCAAAATCCCTTTGGCTATGAAGCTAACATACCATTCGCTTCTTTCCACTGCCTGCTGTAACCTGCATGCCTACTTTCGAAATGATCTACTGGTGTACCCTGACAACCAAGTCTCGTTGCATCTCCCCTTTTCCTAAATCGCCACCATCCCAGATAAGTAGTTCTACTTTCTTGTTTTTTTGCCAAAAAGTGGATAACCTGCACATTTATCCACATTATACCTGCATCTGCCATGCATTTTCCCACTCACCCAACCTCATCCAAGTCACCTTGCATCCTCCTCGTCATCCGCTCACAGCTAACACTGCCCCCCACTTAGTGTCATCCGCAAACCCTGCGATGTTGCATTCAATTCCATCGTCCCAGAACATTAATATTATATTGTAAATAGCTGGGTCCAGCACTGAGTCCTTGCCGGTAGCCCCACTAGTCCACCTGTCGTTGTCTCAATCTGAAAAAGGACCCGGTTTACTCCTACTCTTTGCTTCCTGTCTGCCAGCCTGTTCTCTATCCACATCAAACTGAACCCCCAAACCGTGTGCTTAAGTTTTGCATACTTAATCTCTTAAAGTGGGACTAGTCAAAGCCTCTGAAAGTCCAGATAAAATTAACCACATCCACTGGTTCACCTTATCCACTCTACTACTTATACATCCTCGAAAAATTCTATTAAGACTCTCCAGACTGATTTACCTTTCATAAATCCATGCTGAATTTGTCCAATGATTCTCCACTTTCTAAATGCCCAACCTGCGCAATCCCAATCTTAATAATTGACTCTAGCATTTTCCCCACTACCGATGTTAGACAAACTTGTCTGCGTTAATTCCCCATTTTTTCATCTCCCTCCCTATTTTAAACTGGGGATTACAGTATCAGCATACCTCTTGAGATCGTCAGCGCAACTACTTCCAGAATCTCAAGAGTTTTGAAAAATTATCTCTAATTGCAATCCACTATTTCTGGGGCTACTTCCTTAAGTACTCTGGGATGCCAGCATGTCTGGCCCTGGGATTTGTCGGCCTTTTAATCCATTCAAATTTTACCCAACAGCCACTCCGGCTAACTCTGGATTCCTACTCAGTATATAACCACTATTACCATATAACAATTACAGCACGGAAGACAGCCCCTCAGGCCCTCCAGTCCGTGCCGACGCCATCTTGTTTGCCCTACGACCCATCTCTTACTCGTTCAGCCATACCCCTCCCATTCCATTCACGATCCAATATACCCTATCCTCTTTACTTTTCTAAAATGTTAAAAATCGTATCCTGCCTCCATCAAACCACCCCACCCTCCTGCTGGAACTCCATTTCCCACCCAGCCACCACCCTCTAGATACAAGAACGTTGCCCCCTCACGTTACCCCATAACTTCTGTCCCTTAATTCTCATGCTACATGCCCTCTTCTTTAGAATCTCCCTACTCTCAATTGGACAAAAGCTATCCACCGTCAACTCGTCTATCCCTTTTCATCATTTTTAAAGACTCAATCAATCCCCCTTAACCTTCTGCGCTCCAAAGAATAAAGCCTAACTTGTTCAACCTTTCTCTGTAACATAGTTGCGTGGAACCCTGGCAACATTCTAGTAAATCTCCTCTGTACTCCTCACCTATTTTGTTGACATCCTTCCATAACTAGGCCGACCAAAATTGTACACCATACTCCAAACTTGTCCTTTACCAATGCCTTGTACAATTTTTTAACATTACTCCCAACTCCTATATTCAATGCTCTGATTATAAAAGAGGCCACAACCAAAGCTTTCTTTACCACCACTACTCTAACATGCGATTCCACCATCAGGGAACTATGCACAGTTTATTCCTAGATCCCTCTGTTCCACAGCAATCCTCAATTTCCCTACCATTACATGTACGTCCTATTTGATTTGTCCTGCCAAGATTTTAGCACTCACACTTATCAGCATTTAACTCACATCTGCCATCTTTCAAGCCACTTGACTCCAAATGGCCCAAATCTCTCTGTAGACTTTGAGAATCTACTTCATTACCACAATACCACCTATCTTCTAGTAATCATCTGCATACTTACTTATCCAATTTTCCACCCTATCATCCAGATCATTGATGTACATGACAAGCAACAGTGGACCCAACACAGATCCTGAGGCACCCCCACTGGTCACCGGCTTCCACCTGACAATCAGCCATCCACCATTACTCTCTGACATCTCCCATTCCAGGCCCTGTTGAATCCATCTTGCTACTCCGCCATAACACCCTAAGATTGAACGTTGCTAACCAACCTTCCATGGGGGAACCATGTCAATAGGCCTTACTGAAATCCATATCGACAACAACCACTGCTTTCCCCTCATCAATTTCCCTAGTTTTATCGCTTCAAAAAATTCCAAGAATCTTTGGTCAAACATGACCTTCCAGGCACAAATCATGGTTGAATGTTCCTGATCAGACCCTGTTTTATCCAGATGCTTATATATATTATCTCTAAGTATCTTTCCATCAAATTGGCCCACCACTGACGTCAAACAATAGGTCTATAATTGCTAGGTATATTCTTTCTGGACCCTTTTTAAATCAATGGAACAACATGCGCAGGTACGCCAATCCTCCGCACTATTCCCGAATATCCTAATGATATTTGAAATATTCTGTCATAGGCTCCTGCTTTTCTACACTAACTTCCTCAATGTCCTAGGGAATATCCTGTCAGGACCGGAGACTTATCCACCTTAATATTTTTCAAAATGTCAGTACGTCACCTCCACATTTGCAAATCTCATAGTCCATAGCTACTCTAATTTTTTCCCTTACCTCACAGAGTTCAATATCCTTCACCTGGTGAATACTGAAGAAAAATAAATTGTTCAATATCTCCCCCCATCTCTTTTGCTCTGCAGATAGCTTGTCCATTCTGGTTCTCTAATGGTCCAATTTTATCCCTCGTTATCCTTTTGCTATTAATATAGCTGTAGAAACCCTTTGGATTTTACTTTCACCTTTCTTGCCAAAAGCAACCTCATATCTTTCTTTACAGCCTCCTAATTTCCTTTCCTTAAATTGTCTTAGTTACATGAGCTTTATACTCCACCTAGCACCTCATTAACTCCATGCCTCCTATAATTACAATTGTAGATATCTCTCTTTTTTCGCGAAACAAGTGTACTAATTTCCCTTGAAAACCATGCTCTTTTCCCAATTTTTACTATTTCCTTTCAACCTAACAGGGACATAAAAGATTCTGTACTCCTTACAATTTCCCCTTTAAATGTCCCCATTCTCTCTACATCTTTCCCATGAAACAAAGTGTCCCAATTCACTCCTTTAAAATCCTCACGTATTCCCTCAAAGTTACCCTATTTTTTTCCCTCCAATCAAATAATCTCTCCACCTCTAGGTCTGTCTGACTCGCTCCACAATTATATTGAAACTAAAGGTATTGCTGATCACTGGTCCCGAAGACTGCTCACAAACCTACCTCCGTCACCTGTCCCTGCCTCATTTCCTAACAGGAGGCCAGCACTGCCCTTCTCTGGTCAGTAACCCTCTATGTACTGCTGCAAAAAACTATCCGCACACATTTTAAAAACTCCACACCATCCAGCCCATTTACAGAATGTGTTTCCCAGTCTATTTTTGGGAAACTTGAAATCTCCCACAATCACTACCTTGTGCTTACTACTAACTATTCTGCCATCCCTTACATATTTGAATCTTCCATTCTCGCTCCCCATTTGCCCGCTCTATAATACACCGCTAAAAGTGTTTGCTACACCCGTTCCCCCACTTCTCATTTCCCCCCAAATAGCCTCCCTAAGACGAACCCTCTAATCTATCCTGCCAAAAGCACTGTCCGTAATGTCCCTCTGACAAGCAATGCAACACCTCCACCTCTGGTCCCTCCAACTTCTCTCACCCTCGGAAGCAACAAAATCCTGGAAGATTTAGTTTCCAATCACATTCCTCCATATGAATTGACCCGGGTCCCCCTGCTAAATTTCGGCAGATTATTTATGCTTCTTAGTGAAGACAAACCAAATGTAGTTTAGTTCAATTGGTCTCTGTGCCATGTCCCCCTTGTATCCTCCATATCATTTCATTGTTTCTGACTGCAAGGGACATACCTTTGTTTTCAACTAATTGTACATTGTATATCTTATTATCATTTTTCTGAGTAACTTATATACCTGAGAAAACAAAAAAGCGTTTCTCACCAGTGTACATTCAGAGTTTGTTAAAAAATAAATAGAACAATAAAAGAACAAAAGTACATATAAATTCCCCCAAAAATGAGTACATATATCAATCGTCAGTGGCACGACAAAGGCTCTGCTTCAGTGTGTCCAGGTTGGGTGTTTGGGTGCCGATAACTTAGGCAGGAGCAATGTCCGTTTATCAGCTTTATAACCTGCGGGAAGAAGCTGAGGACATCCTGCTGGTTCGCAAGCTGATGCCCCTCGTACCTTTTTTCCCAGATGGCAGGATTGAGAACTATGTGGATGCGATGGGTGGTAGGGTCTTGATGATTGAGATGGCTTCTGCTAATACATCTCTTCCCTGTATAATGTCCAGCAATAAAGGGAGTGGGGCACCAATAAATCCTGCAGGCAAGTCTTCACAATACTGTCCAGTTGGTGCCGTTCATACGCCTTGCAGCTCCACGAACCAGGAGGTGACGCCCATAGGTTAATGTGCTCTTCGATTGGTTCGCCGCCTATAAAAGTTCGTAGGTGTGCAGTGGGAGACCTGCTTTCCGTAGTCTTCGGAGAGGGTGTAGTCGCTGCTGGCTCTCCTTTACCATTGCTTGTTGGTGTTGGTCGTGGATGTCAGTCATCTGACAGGTGTAGTCCATGACCTTCACACTGCTGTCCTTCTCCACATCAGCTCCATCGTTGTGCAGAGGTGTAGCGCGTTGGTTTTTCGCACTCCTGATAAGTCAACCACCATCTCCACTCGTTTTCCCACGTTTGAGAAATAAGGTTGTGGGATTTGCACCCCACCTGGTGAGCAGCTCCACTCCTCCTGTACTCCGACTCATCTATTCAATGTCTCTGACGAGACCCGACCACTGTTTTCTCTTCACATACTATAAAAAACTTTTTCATTCAGTTATTTATGTTCCATGCCAGTTTTTCCCTTCCATAATCTATTTCCCTTTCCTAATTAAGCCCTTTATCCCTCCTCTCTTGTACTGAATTTCTCCCAGTTCTCTGTTAGGCTGCTTTTCTGGCTAAAGTTGTATTCTTCATCTTTTGTTTTGATACTATCCCTGATTTTTCCCTGTTATCCACGGAATGCATTAGCCTTCCCTGATTTTGCCAAACTGGGATTAACAATGTTGTAGTTCATCATGCAGACTTTTAAGCCTTCCATAGCAATAATCCACCGTCAAACCCTTTAAGAATCATTGCCAGTCTATCTGGCCAATTCCCACATCTCATACCCTAAAGTTACCTTTCTTTAACATTCAAAACCCTTGTTTACTATATCCTAAATGTAGACAACTCAACCATATTATGGTCCAGTCTTGCCCAAGGGGCCACGCTGAACAAGGCTGCTAACTGAGCCTTCCTCATTGCTCAATACCCAGTGTAGAATAGCCTGTTCTCTCGTTGGTTCCTCTACATGTTGGTTTAGAAAACTATCCCGCATACATTCCAAGAAATCATCCTCCTCAGCACCCCTGCCAATTTGATTTGCCCAATCTATATGTAGATTGAAGTCACCCATTATAACTGTTTTACCTTTGTTACATGCATTTCTATTTTCCTGTTTGATGGAAGAACAAATGCAGAAATACAACCAATATCAAGAAAAAAACAGAAGAAAGTGGATAAATATGTATTGGAAGATTAGAATGCAGCTTCTAAAGTGTTCGAGTATTAATTTGATTAAAACATGAACCCACATTTTTGTATGAAAGAAAACATGAAATCATGTCAGATTTGACTCCATTGTTACTCCAATGTTAAGCCTTTCACTATTTGTAAGTAAAATTCATTGTAGTTTCTTTGACGGAAAATTGCAATGCAATGAAATTATGCATTATCTTTCAAAACACAAGTGATTGCACTTTATAAGAGCAATTAGTTTGTTTTTTCCGTAACAGTGCTGGCTACTCAGTAAATTTAAACAATTGCACAAACTATATTCTGTAAATAAGGCAATCACTAGTATTCTGAATCCCAAAAGAAAATAAAGGACAACAAAGCCTGCTTCCAACAACATCTTAGAATTCAGAAACTCCAGTTTAAATGCTTCTTGCTTTGAATCTTACGTACTCTTCTAAATGATAACACCTTCCCTTTCACTACATTGCAGGACCATCATTCCAAGTCAGTTCCGAAATGTTTCTTGTGGGAATGTGCAACTCTTGCAACATATGTCTATATCTTCTACTTGGTTCTTATTTCCTTTACTATCTTTCGCAGCATTGTTTAGGTACTCGTCACTTCCGAGGCATTTTTGTTAAATCACATTCTTTTGCCATTTTTTTTTGGGAATAATTCCCCACATTAAGGTACCCTGCGTGAATACACTTTGTCAATACTGGTTGCAATGCCATTGTGAATCAAACTAATTGTGTTCGTTTCTAGAGAAATAGCGTGCTGCATCTATTTTGAACTGCATACAGTTTCATGTGTGGAGAGAAATGAGTGTCCTCGCTAGGAGATTATAATAATTTTACACAGCTAAAATTAAGAAATTGTGACAAACACCCTGGCCCATATCCCCCTACCTACCTATCTATGTACACTGTATAAATGTTTTCTTAATGAATGCGATAGTATCTCATCAACTCCTTCCCCAATAGGGAGGTTTTCTTACCATTGTAACAGATGTCTTGCTACGACATACCGGAATACAGCGCAAACATTTTGATCACCATTACTAAAAAAAATCTGTAGCATTGGAGGCAATCAAAAGGACTGATACACCAGACTACTTCCATAATTAAACCAGCAATTCCTCTCAAGAGAGGTCTAGTTTTCTATTAGGTTCAGAATTCTTTGATGTTAAGAAGAATGCGAGGGGGTGACCTTAGTGCAAAACATATCAAATCCCGTACGCTTGAACGGTAGATGTTGGAGATATTCTCCACTTCAGGTAGTCCCACACACAAGGAAACAAAGCTACAAAATGAGGTAGGACCAGTTATTTAACTTTGTCTTGTGAAGAATTTTCTTCTATCATATGGAAGTAAATCACAAGAATTCTCAGCCACAAAGGTAGTGAAGGCTAGATCATGAGAAATATCTTTTAGATGGTTGATAGATAAATATTGCAAGGAACATTGAATTGAAGTTATGGGGAACTGGCATGGAAAGGTGCTGAGATTACGCATGATCAAACTGAATGGAAGAGCTTGAAGTGCTGGAGTTTACATTTCTTCTCATTTTCTTGTGTTTTCGTGGGGTTATTTCTTGATGATCTCATTTTAGTGAAGTAATCCACTGTGATTTTATCTAACTGCTTCCTTGTCATGCCCTTCCACTATTACATAATTTCAGCCATTAACAAAGACTTAGTTTACAAAATACACTAATAGAAATATATGTTTGGCAGATACTATAACTGTTTTACTCTCCACTGATGCTGATTGATGCATCATTTTGTGTTTCTCATTTCAGATTTCTCACAAAACTTTGAAAAATTATTTTGCTTCTTTACTTCATTGAATCTATTTTACGTGTTTATGTTCAGATAATCTGATTTCCAATTGGCCCTCAACATTTTCTCTATATTTCTTTCAAGGTCCATTAGAGATCACAATTCAATCTTGGATGATCTGGACACTTTATCATATTTCATGAGTAACAATCAATTTTCAAGAGTCAAGATTTAAGCACGAAGGAAAAGGAAAGTTCGTGGATTGTCCCATGTAAGCGGAGATTATTTTTTTTTATATATATAGAGAAGACAGCTGCCTAGACAATTCCGTCCTCGCGCAACTGTCAGGAGAGTGCTGTGGTTATCAATATTAATCCCTTCAAGAGTCCTAACCACCGCGCAGGATACATTGTTTTCTATCATGAAGCCTCACACATACCCACACCCTAAAGATTAATCAACGACAATGCAATGCCTGGTCTTTCTCAGCCTGATCACAGTGTCTCCTTTACTAACTGTTTATGAATGAATCCACAGCAACACGCACATGGTAAAAATCAATCTTTATTCCATAGGCAAACAGCAACTCATTCAAAGAGCCAGTCTGCTCGCATCTAGCTCTCTGGTGGGGGGGGGGGTGGGGGAGAGGAGAGAGTGAGAGAGAGAGAGAGAGAGAGAGAGATAGAGAGAGAAGAGAAATGGCATGAATTAATAAGGGTTAATCTACATGAGGGAGTCATGGTAATCTACATAGAGAAGTAAAGCCATATATAAAATATAGTTTAGTAGGTTTTCCCAAGTCTTTTAATGTTTTTTGTGCAATCGTGAGAGTCCCCGCTTGAAAGAGGATCTATTTCATCCATCCCGATATGAGATGAAACAGGAGATTTCACTCAATGACCAAACACTTATTTTCCATTTTGTGTTCCCCCTTTTTAATTATATGGCAGATTCAGCAATTCATCTTAAGTTCCACTCGATTTATGTGCTTCACACAATACGTTTGAAGGCATTTGATGTTGTAGATCATTAAGTATTTAACATTTTAGTCTTTTAGCTGTGAAAAACCGTGCTGCTAATTCCGTTGCGTAGAAATCCTGTCTGCATGCCTATTTGCTGGCAATCGGGCAGTTTTTAGGCAGTCTCTTATATTATACTGTTTTCAAAGTTGTTTTAGCCTCAAGTCAACTTCTCATCGCGGGCCTGTCCGCTTTCTGTTCACGGTTGGGCTGACTCTGATCCCGTACCGGGTCATTCTCTGTCTTTCCCCCCCACTGGACTGAATGTTCCCGGTTAGGCTGAAGACGCTCAGCCTCTGTCGGTGGCTCTCTGGACCTGTCCGCGCTTCACGCTACTAGGCCCCCACCCGACGTCTGTGCTTGCTGCTTAGGGCCTGCTGTGGTTCTTGCACAGGTCCCTGCATACATTCCAGGAAGCTAGACATCCATTCTTCGGTTGACCCTTACTGCCCCACCTGTTTTCCTATCTCTTCCCTGAGCTACTTTGCTTCCCTTTTTTCCTTTTTGGCGCCAATTCGAAAACCATTCGGCTTGGTGCGTTCGACTTGGTCTTCCAAATACACAACTTCTATTTTTCACTTTTTTAAAATTTATTTTTTTTATATTTTTTCAAATATTTTTATTATAGAAACATAATTGTTAAATATTTTTATTATATGAAACATATTTATGAAAATTTCTAAACGAATGCTTTTACAAAAACCAAAACTACATATCATTAACTATACTTCTCATAATATTAATAATATTTGATAATTTATTACTAACATTTAAATTTACGGACTGTATGCTTCCATACGCTTTTTTCTCTAATTATTTTTTATAAAGCAGAAAAGTAATCGAGCTAGAAATAAGAAAAAAATATGAAAGCGAACACGAGTATTAACATGTTAATCCGTCATTGGAGATTAGGCATTATTTATCATATATATTTCTTCATTCCATTCTAATAATTCGGGCCTCAATCAAACCCTCGTATACGAGCGTTTTATGACTCTGTAATATTCAATATATGGAGACCATATTCCTCTGAAGAGATCTATCCTGACTCCATTAGACAAGCTTCAATCTCTCCAGATGAACAGTCTCCGCCACTCTGCATTCCCACATTTTAGATTGTAGGGCCTTTCCAAATTCTAATATTAATTTTTCCATTATTAACCCATTAATCAATAAATTTCTTTGAATTTGTGTTCACTAATTGTTCTGTTTCCAGTATACCTAGTATTATTAAGCTTTGAATCAGGTAGCAAAGTTGGATATAAACAATCTTTCGAAATTAAGCGCGCTATCATATTTCCAATCCAAATTTTGTAATTTTATACAGTTTAATAAATGAAATGTGACAAATAGGCGGCATTTCTAAATGTTGACTATATATCAACATCTAGCGAGATACTTTTGCGGAACAGTATATGTAAATGGATTTGAAATCTAATATACGTCAATTAATATTTTATAACTTGGATAAGAAACTTGGTATTAGGCATTTAGCGATCCCTGATGTCAAAAAAACAAATAAAAATATGTAGTAAACTATCAGTTCCCTACTTCTGGTCTAATAGTTTGGCATAAATCATTTTCCCAAGATTGTCCTCTACTTCTATTCTGTTGATGGTACGCATCAAACCTTCCAATAAAGATTTATATATGATATGAATCACTTTTTTCTGTAATTTTCTTCCCCCCTTCGTATGTTTATTTCCAACATCATCTAATATTTCACTGTCTTTTCTATTCTCTGAGTTCTGCGTATTTGCTTAACATAATCTCTAATTTGTAAATATCTAAAGTAATATCTTTGTGAGCAGGTGTAAGATCATCAATTTGTTGTACCATTCTTGAAATGAAAGAAATGAGTCTTTCTCTCCGCTAATAGAGATCACCAGATCTTACTATAATCTCCATTATTTTTCATATGTAAGAAAAGCTTTATCCGGCGATCATTGAAGGTTTAAACGTAAGCATTATTTACAATGCTAAGAGATAGTTGTATAAGATTTTAGTTTTAATGTTTTCATTTATTATTGCGGCAAATGAGCATATTCGCACTTCTCTTATGTAAATATGGGATATACCACTATAAGTTTTCTAGACTAATGATTAATATTAGCGAATATTTATACGGAACTAATTATTCAAAAGGAGAACAATCTTCTATTTTCTCATATTAAAACCAAGTTGGTTGGGGTTATATGCTATTTCTTCTAACGCAAAAATTCAATATTTTTAATAGTTAACTGCCCAATAATAAAACAGTAGAAATTTGGTAAGCTATGACCTCCGTTTATTTTATTGATTTACATAAATGTTTCTTATTTATTACTACTGGGCACTTATAATCCCTAAATGAAGTTAGTGATTAATAGGTGTCCACTTCTTTTTAAAGACATTTAGGGAGTATATATCGGGAAGTTGATTGGAAAGGTATAATAATTCTGTGGAAGAAACGACATTTTTATTATATTAATTTTGCCTATCTTTGAAATAGGTTAGACGAGTTTTCTAAATAAGGACAATATAAAAATATTTCTTATTAAATTTGTTCAATAATAATGGGGTAAATTAGCTTTAAATAATGGAGTCAAATTCTTTTTGTTATAGCGACAAATTCGCCAGGAGATATTTAATTTTTCATTTGTTATCATTTACAAAGGGAATTGTTGTAATATGGGTGACTAATTGTTTAGCCGGATAATTGGCATAAGGTTCACTTTTTATTCCAGTTAAATCTAATATACTCCTGAATAGGATCCCAAATTCAGTTGATCTGACTATTTTAAGCAAATACGGAATACTAGTTTCATGTTATATTGTGATGTAAGTAAGTCATCATCCGGGGCGATATAAAAGCATTTTATTTTTAAGTTTCTCAAGTATATCGGTTATCCATACATATTCTTCTGATGTGATCTTCACCTCAGAGCTAGCTGTTCATTGCAGCGCGCAAACATAAAGGGAATAAACGGCAAACCTTGCTACACAGGGGAATCCATCGAGATGAAATTTTGAAATTAGGTGGAAAACATTTGGTTTGTTATTCATTCCCAAAAACAACTCTAACGGCCTGCGCGAATTTAATATATACGGCAATTTCATCCTAGCGTTTCACATTTATAAACTTTTCTCTTGCCCATATGCCTAAAGCTTACCATAGAGCCGAGAACATATAAGGCCATTTGCGATATCGCACTTGATACAAAGGATCTTCTTTACTCTGCTATCTAAACTAAATCAACAAAACAAACATAAACAACTACTCGAATTCGTTACACCTAATATCTCTTTTCGTACATATATTTCAGATATTGGAATATAACCACGTCTGCAAATTATATGAAAGAGTGATCGTACTTTGGTACATAGATCCTTTTTGATCAGGGCGAGAAACTCATTTATTAACAACTGAAGGCTTAAAACTCTGGGTGCTAATATTTTCTAGGTTAATATCTTTGAGCACTCACAAGTACATTTACAAGAGGCTATCTCTTTCTCAAATTATCCCTGGTTCATCCAAGTCTTTGTTTGGTTTTAGGTAAAAGTGTTAATAGTAGATTCATCTTAATGTTTCCTGGTAGTTTTTGCTGTATATATATATTGTTCATAATAGATAATTTCAAACGTGGTACTAAACTGATCATAATATAATTTTATAAAATTCCAGAGCGCAATGCCGTCTGTCCGGCTGTGTGTTTACCCTTTTTAATGACATCAGAATAGATTCATCTAGCGATGTTCTTTTCAGTCGCAGTGATATCATGCCATTCAATAACCTCTATATTTTGTAGCACAATCCAACCGCTGTCAGGTACATTTTTTTAAGAATGCTTTCAATTCACAACAAGTACAAAAGAATATAAAAAAATATTTTATTTATTCATGTTGTTTTCGCAGTGTATAAGTTTTATAATAATTGGCATAAATCTTCTGCATTAATATCTTTATGGCATGTGATAAAAACAATTCGCCTTTATGTTGACACTTTCATCCATATGGATTCATTTTTTCGTGCTTCCAATTTTCGGCTAGGTGACCGAGTCCGGCACATACATTGTTTGCGAGGTTCTACAAGCAAATCAAACTGTCATTGTTTAGGTATGGTCTGATAAAGAGTTAACGACTTGGTCATATAAATATTTTATTTAATTGTTTATATTTCAATGCTGCAAGATTTTAATAATGTAAGTTATAGGCCAGTATGGATTCATGGGCATTCTGTCATCATAATTGTTTAATCTCCTTTCCGAATCTTGCTGATCCTTACCGATTCTTTTAATTACTGAAGACCTCGAGGACTTGAGAGGAGAATCATGACATTCCCCGTAACGTAATGAGTCTTTAAATGTTCTTCCCATATAAAAGGAAGCCCCAGACAGGTATGATCTTCCGGTTTATCATTTATTTCAAAAAAAACTCTTAATTAGTTGCTTTGATATATTCCCTGGAGTAATTTTATTTTCTAAATATTTGTGGGTTAAATCTCCACTGTTCTGATTTTTGTAGTTTACCATTATATTTTTAATCTTGAATTGTTAATGGTGCATGATCTGAAATTATAATATTTATGATAATTGGATTGATAAGTAAGTGAGATAAGTTTAGCGTACCACCAAAAAATAATTCTATTCTTGAGTAAGTTTTATGTACTGACGATGGTAAAAAGAGTATTCTCGTCCAGAAGGGTTTTCAATTCTCCAAACATCTTTGATATTAGTTAGTTTCATATATGCAATTTAATAAAATCACTAGAATGTGATTTAGTTTTCCTTTGCCCTGTAGATCTATCTAAATATGGATCTAGCATACAATTAAGTCTCCTCCAATTATTAGATTGTGTTGTGTTAATTCCGGGGATATTATTAAATACCTTACTTAAAAAAAACAATGGGCTATCGAAATTTGGTTCCATATACATTAACAAAAATCGTTTTTTGTTTATTTAATTCTCCTATGATGATAATGTATCTTTCCATCTTTATCAGTTATAGTTGTATGTATGTTTAAATAAATACCTTTACGAAATTAATATTGCTACGCCTCTTGAATTATGCGTAAAAGAAGAGTGATTACATTTTATCTATCCATTTGATAGCTTTTCAATCTACTGTTCGCATCTTTTTTTAGATGGGTTTCTGAATAAAAATTACATCAGGTTTATTTGCCTTTAAATGTAGCAAAAAACTTTTCCTCTCTTATCTTATATCGTTATTCCCTCATTCCCTATTATTTTATTTTTGATCTTGCATCCTTTTGACTGATGGAGGTCTGCAATAGAGGTCTATGGTTCAGCACATCAGACCACCTTACACCCGAACATCGAATAGATGAATTTTAAGTCTCGTGCATGTCTCTCAACGTATATATCTCCATTGATCTCCTAATATATAACTCCATTCAAAATTGAAAACGAAAAGAAATCCTATAAATAGATTTTTTGAGAAAAAGAACAAAGGATAGATTAAGAGGTTAGTAATGTGCAAAAATGTATGAGAGGAAAAACTACATCTAGAGTTGTTGCAGTTAGTGCTAAGCCATACTAGCATGGCTAACCATCTACCGACTTCCGTCGTTGATGTTGTATCTCTAACCAGCTCCCAGGTTTTTGGGAATTGTTATTCCATAAAATATTTTAACGGGGTATTGCATTAGAAAAAAAAAAGAAAGGGAAAAAAGAGGAGTAAAAATAGAGACTTATTTAGTAAAGGCATATTTAAATTTTATAACAATTAAAGGTATAGAAATACAATATTTAAAAACTTATTTAAACATTCTAAATTATTATAAACAAAGAGGAACAAAAAAAGGAAAATATCAAAATACATATTTTGAACTTAATTAAAAATCTAACAATTTTAAACAGAAAAAAACACACAAAAAAATTAAAAATAAAAAGAGGAAAGAAAAAAATCATCCAACAAAGAAAGAAAACAGAAATTAAGAATGAAATGAAAAATTGCTGGCAAAAAGAAAAATCTCCAAATAAAATCAATCCTAATTTTAACTCTATTCATTCCAACATAGAAAATCATTAATTATTAGTAATAGTGATTAATATTAATTCAGTAAAAATGGCGTTAGTAAAAATACCGCGGTGAGTCTGTAATATGTGTTAGTATTTATATTAGTAGTGTAATGATGTTAGTTATTAGTATCCAAATGAAGTTTTTTCCCGATCCACTTCTTTCTCCGACTTCCATCCACGGTTGCCCAGTTCAGTCCAGTCCTTGCATTGTTTTATGGAGTCTTGCGAAGTCTTGGAGATTCTTGTTAGGCATTCTTAAGAGTCAATGTATTTGAAAGTAGCTGCTTCTCAGGTCTGGATCTGGCGCGCAAATTACATCGCTGTTGCTGGGTTGGAAAAAAAATGCTCCTCGTTTTTGAAGGTAATCTTTAGAGTAGCTGGATAATTCAGCCGTATCTTAAGTGTGCCACTCCTCATCATAAGACTTTTAGCCTTGCTGAATGCTTTCCGTTTCCTGGAAACTATTTTTAACTTTTGTTTTCGATTCTTCTTGGTGGCCTTGTTCTTATCTTCGTTCTTTTATCCTCATCGCCAATTGATGTGTATTTGGATGCTTTGAACCATCTTGAATAAAGGTCGGGGACGGGAGGAATATACAAGCTTCTCTTCTGCAGGACGCCAACTCCAGTCTTTTTTTGCTCACGCGTACTTTCCCCAGACATCGTACAAGACATCAATTACTTATCCTAATTTAGCCCATACCTAACACTCCTCCCCTTTAACTTGGGAGGCAGGTAATACCTTTTCGATTACTATACACCGCACTCCTCTCCTTTTAAGTCCATTTCACCTGTACGGTATAATGCTCTTTTCCCTACTATTGTGGCGCTGTGATTTTAATTTATCATTTGTCCTTTCATTACAGTTTGACTTGACATCTCCCACTCGATCTTCCAATGGAACCACTTGGGAGATCGACGCTTTAAAGTCAAACTTGGTCTCCTGATGCAATGCTGTCTTGTTCTTCTACTGGAAGTAAGACAACCAGCCGCCTAACATCCCTGTGGAACAATTGTGGCTTGGATCCTCTCCCTTCCCCTGCGTGGAATGCCTTGACCTTCCTTTCAAAGCCTTTGTCAGAGGAATGGAGTAACTTGGAAAGATTCCGTACATTAACGTCCTCTCACGATGCCTTTGCGGTCTGGATTGGAGCTGGCGACTCTGCCCAGCTTGAATTGCCCCCTCAGTGCACTTTGGTCACTTATACCAGACAATGTGTCCAGCAGTGACATTTCTCTGAGTGGTGTGCACACTTGCTCCATATAAACAAGTTAGGACCAGCGAGTTAGCTCTTCCAAAACTTGTTCACCTCTGACTGCATTGTTCTAAGTCTTTTGTAGGGGTAGTTGGAAAAGTCAAAAGTATTGATGTCTCCGCACTGAGACGTGCGGCCAAGCAGAAGAGTATTTGGTGTGATGTACTCAACCCAGTCTTCCCGGATTTGTATCCTGGCGTCGATTGGACGTTCATTTGACAGGTTGGCTGCCATGTAAAGAGCTGTTTGAAACTCACTAAAACTGAGTGACGATTCTTTTCCAAAAACCTTGGAGCGCTCTCTTCACAACACGCACAGCAGCTTCCAGCAGCGCCATTTCTGTGTGGAGAAAGCAGGATGGATTTTCCACATCCACTCTGTTCAATTTTTAGCTGCGTTCTCCTCCAAAGCTGCTCTGTCCAGGTTGTCCAAAAATCTATATAGTTCTTCTAAGACTGGTTTTGCGCCAATAAAAATTTGGTGCCTGGATCTGACCAGATCTTCTTGGGGGTGCCCACGGATTGCTGTGAATCTTTGATAAGCCATCAGAAACCCTTCACTTGATAAGGTGTTGACTAACTCTGTGTGGATGGCTCTGCTGGCCATACAGCAGAAGAACAACTCCCCAGACTTTGAGTTTACCCTCTTCTTGACATTCATCGTGTATGTGGGTAGGGTCCAAAGAGGTCTACTGTTTGTAAACTCAAAAGGAGCAGCAGGTTTAGTTCTTTCAGGTGGCAGTTATCACTCATTACTTGTTGACATTTCTTTGCCTTTGCTTTCTTGCAGATTATGCAGTGATCAACGACTTTTTGAGCAATTCTCCTTCCTTTTTACGACCCAAAGCCTTTCTTCTCATGTTAAGCAAGGTCCCAGGACCACTCCATTATGACTCTCCCTGTGAGCCTCCTGAGCTAGCAGCATGGACGCCCAGGCATCAACGGGCAGGATGGGAAACAGCAACTTTATCCTCTTCAAAGCTCTGCACTCTGCCACCACAAACCATCAGCCCAGAATCTTGGTCTTTTATAGGCTACAGTCGATCCATTGTGGTGCTTGGGAAAGTTGTGCCCAATTGCACAGCACAAAAAGATGTCTTTTAGAGCACTTTCACGTTTCTCTTACTGTAATGACTCCTGTCAAAGTGATGGGCCTCCCACTTTGGATTGTTTAGGGCTTTGTTCTTGCCAAGAAACCTCTTCGCTGCTCTCCAAATCCCATGCAACTGTCTTGATCAGTCGAGTTAGGAATGCTGAACGCTTGACATTCAAACAAGGTTCTGAATAGCTGACCCTTGCAGGTGGTCTCTTTGGGTTTGTTGGTTTCGGTTCTTGTTTCTCTACTTTGGCTCTTGATAGTGCTGCAGCAAAAGCTTTCTTCTGTAACTTGTCGATGTTCTCTCTGGCAGTGGCAAGCCAGTTCTTTAGCTGATTTTTATTGGCCACATCACTCACAGGCAACACCAGGGATACTTTGGTCCATTTTGCCACTCCGAATACTAATTAAGGTCTTGAGGGCTGGCACCTCTGGTGATTACATCAGCAATGTTTTGTGGGCCAGGAATTCCACTGCCAGTCCTGAATGTTGGTGCATTGTTTGAATCTCTCCAATCCGATTGGCGATGAAATGTCTGAGTTTTGATTTGCTCTTGTAGAAGCCCTTGACCAAGCCGCATCTTTTTCTTTCTCTTGGAGAAAATGATTCCACCATAACGTGGAGCATATCCTCTTCAACAATGTAGCCCAGACAAGAGCCTTGTTATCATCATCATGCATTTTGGTTTGGTAGGATCATGGTTTTTGTTTTGCTTTTCTTTAAAGTATTCACTGTCCTCCTTCCTCCACTTTCGCCACACAGAACCCAAGGCTTGAGCTCAAACCCACCAGCTTTCAGGATTCGTTCCACAAAGAGATCTACTGTTGTAAACTCAAAAGGAGCAGCAGGTTCAGTTCTTTTCAGGCGGCAGATCACTTATTACTTGTTGACATTTCTTTGCCTTTGCTTTCTTGCAGATTATGCAGTGATCAATGACTTTTTGAGCAATTTCTCCATCCTTTTATGACCCAAGCCTTTCTTCTCATTTAAAGCAAGGTCCCAAACCACTCCGTTATGACTCTCCCTGTCGAGCCTCCCTGAGCTAGCAGCATGGACGCCCAGGCATCAACGGTCAGGATGGGAATGGCACTTTAACTCTCTCTCAAAGCTCTGCACTCTGCCACCACAAAACCATCAGCTTCGCCCCAGAAATCTTGATCTTTATAGGCTAGAGTCCAGTCGATCTGTTGCGGTGAATCTTGGGAAAGTTGTGCCCAATGCGCAGCACAAAAGATGTCTTTTAGAGCATTTTCCTCATTCTCTTACTGTAATGACTCCTGTCAAAGAGATGGCCTCCCACTTTGGATTGTTTAGGGCTTTGTTCTTGCCAAGAAACCTCTTCGCTGCTCTCCAAATCCATGCGACTGTCTTGATGGGGGCTCTGTGGACCTGTCCTCTGACTTCACGGTACTAGGCCCCCACCCAACGTCTGTGGCTGCTGCTTGGGCTTAGCTGTGGGATGCACAGCCCTGGATACATTCATAGAAACATAGAAACATAGAAATTAGGTGCAGGAGTAGGCCATTCGGCCCTTTGAGCCTGCACCGCCATTCAATATGATCATGGCTGATCATCCAACTCAGTATCCCGTACCTGCCTTCTCTCCATACCCTCTGATCCTATTAGCCACAAAGGGCCACATCTAACTCCCTCTTAAATATAGCCAATGAACTGGCCTCAACTACCCTCTGTGGCAGAGAGTTCCAGAGACTCATCACTCTCTGTGTGAAAAAAGTATTTCTCACGGTGTCAGCTTACTTTCCAGGTAAGCTGACACCGTGCTTGGTGACCCTTACTGCCCCAGCTTGTTTTCCTAGCTCTTCCCTGAGCTATTGCTTCCCGTTCCAACCTTTTTTCTTTTTGGCGCCAATTCAAAACCATTTGGCTTGGTGCTGTTCCACTTGTTACAAATATTACTTCTATTTTTAACTTTTGTTTTCGATTCTTCTTGATGGCCTTGTTCTTTACTTCGTTCTTTTATCCTTGTCGCCAATTGTTGTGTATTCGGATGCTTTGAACAGTCTCGAATAAAGGCTCGGACATGACGGAATCATACAAGCTTCTCTTCTGCAGGACGCCACATCCAGTCTTTTTTTTGCTCATGCGTACTTGCCTCAGACATCACAAGACACCAATTACTTATCCTAATTATCCCATATCTAACACTCCTCCCCTTTAAACTTGGAGGCAGGTAATACCTTTTCTATTACATACACCGCACTCCTCCCTTTTAAGTCCATTTCACCTGTACGGTATATGCTCTTTTCCTATATTGTGCGCTTGGGATTTTAATTTAGCATTTGTCCTTTCATTACAGTTTGACATGACAGTAGGGTTTATTTTAAAACTCCAGTAAAGGTGTGCAGCATTTATTACTTTACTGCATCTGTGATCACATAAAAACTAAACTGGCGGGCTGGTCCAGGTAAGTACGTGCAGGTGCCGGTTCATTAACTGGGAGAAGGTGTTGGTAGGTTTGCCGATAGATGCCGTTGTCAATACTTATCAGGTACGAGCGTGGCTCTGCGGTTGACCCCAGAATAAACTCTGAGGCAGTCGGAACCTTGGAGTGATCACAAACGGACAACCTGTCCCTTGTTGAGCGGTTAAAGCGGTGAGCTGATTTTATCGTAGTATTTTCTATTGTATGTTACAGCGGCGTTGGAGGTGGGAATGGACAACTGACAGTGCACGAACTTGTAGTTCTGGTAGTTGCTTGGCGAGAGGCAGAGTGGAGCGGGTTCACAGTGACGTGAGCCGTTTGGCTGCAGATCCCAGGAGAGAGTCGCGGACGATGTTCCGTAGGTTGAGTAAGTTGAGATAAACATCAGAGCCAGCCATGTGTGAGCGTTCCATTAGTTCCTTTGCACTTTTTACCGTGCGCTCAGCCAGGCCGTTAGACTGTGAGTACTCTGGGCTACTGGCAATGTGGTGAAAGTCCCAATTCTTCGCGAAATTTCCAAAGAGCTGACTGGAGAACTCCAGATCCATTGTCTGAGAATAGCTTTAGAGGGTGCTCCGTGGATAGAGAAGTGGCAAGTTAGTTTCTAAATGACCATGGCTGAGGTCAGGCTACCGAAGTAGGTCGATTTCGAACCATCCTGAGTAGGAGTCGACTAAAACCAGGTATTGTTTGCCCTGCCACTCAAAGATGTCGGCTGCTACTGAGGACCAGGGTACGTCCGGTGTGGGGTGTGGGAGAAATGGTTGTTTCTGTTGGTACGGGGTCAAGCTATTGCAGATCGGGCAGGCAGCAACCTTCTCGAGAATGTTGTTAGCCATGTCAGCTTTTGCATGCTGAAGGGTTATTTCTGCAGCGGGATGGCCCCCATGGACAATGTCGAAGTACTTGCTGTGAAGAGACATTGGGATGACTGCCTTATGTCCTTTCGATAACCAGTTCATCGCGGACAGGGTAAAATGGGTGGACATCTTGTGGCAGGTGTTGCTGTTTGGCCAGCCGCGGCGGATGACAGTGGCCAACGATTGTGTGTTTCACCTGCAGCTGTTTGTGACACGAGGATGTCTAAACCCGCAGATGGAAGGCAGGAGACCATCATAACCGTGTACCCCTTGTGCTAATCATGACAGGTGGTTTTTGCAGGTTTGGTGAGGTGCCCGTGAGAGGGTGTCAGCTAAGTGCATGTTCTTACCGCGTTTTGTAGGTTAGTCTGATGTCACATCTCTGTAGCTCAATCGTCATGCATTGTAAACGCGCTGGTGCCGTGTGGATCGGTTTACTGAGGATACTGACCAGGGGCTGATGATCTGTTTCGACCATGATCGGGTTGCCAAAGATAAAGTCCTTAAATTTCCTGCAGGCAAAGGTTACTGCGAGTCGCTCCTTTATGATTTGAGCATAGCGCTGTTCAGTGTCTGTCATGGTGCGGGAGGCATAAGCAACTGGTCTGGAACCCTTTCCGTTGTTTTGTAGGCAAGCAGTGCCCAGTCCATACTGGGAGGCATCACTGGTGAGGGTGACGGGTAACTTGGCATCAAAGTATGCGAGGGTTGGAGCGCAAGACATTAGTTGTTTGAGGGTTTCAAATGCCCTCTGCTGGTTTTGGTGCCAGGACCAGAGGGTATCCTTGTGGGTCAGTTGTCGCAGTGGGGCTGACAGCTCGCTGAAGTTTGGGATGAATTTTCCCAGGTAGTTTACCATACCAAAAAATCATTGTGGAGATGTCACGTCCGTAGGTGCTGGCATTTCGTTGATGGCAATGCTTTTAGATGGGTCTGGCCTAAGTCCGTTGTTGGTGAACACAGTGGCCCACATAAGTCACTTCATCGACCTGAACCCTGCACTTGAGAGGGTTGAGTTTGAGATTTTCCTCCCTGGCATGATCCAGAACCTGCTTCAGGTTTGAGTCATGTTCTTGTGTGTTGCACCTGGCGATCAGGATGTCGTCCACGATTATGTAACATGGACAGCTAGCAAAGAGTTGTTCCATAGTACGCTGGAAAAACTCACTGGCTGAATTGATGCCAAATGGCATTCATAAAAATCGGTTGCTTCCGAAGGGCATTGCGAATGTGGTTAACATGGAGGATCCATGGTCTAGTGGCATTTTTCAAAATGATTTCTTTGCATCTAGGACCGAAAAGACTGTGGTTTCACCCAAGTTGGCAGTGACTTCTTCCACCATCCGCATCGGGTTGTGTGGCCGTTTGCTGGCAGTATTTAAATCCTTAGGGTTGGAAACATAGAAACATAGAAATTAGGTGCAGGAGTAGGCCATTCAGCCCTTCGAGCCTGCACCGCCATTCAATATGATCATGGCTGATCATCCAACTCAGTATCCCGTACCTGCCTTCTCTCCATACCCTCTGATCCCCTTAGCCACAAGGGCCACATCCAACTCACTCTTAAATATAGCCAATGAACTGGCCTCAACTACCCTCTGTGGCAGAGAGTTCCAGAGACTCACCACTCTCTGTGTGAAAAAAGTCTTTCTCATCTCGGTCTTAAAGGATTTCCCCCTTATCCTTAAGCTGTGACCCCTTGTCCTGGACTTCCCCAACATCGGGAACAATCTTCCTGCATCTAGCCTGTCCAACCCCTTAAGAATTTTGTAAGGGTTGATGCAGATCCTTCTTTCGTCTTTATACTTCTTGACTGCTGCAGCCATGGAGACCCAGGAGGATGGGCCGTTGACAGGGGCTATCACACCCATTCTGTCTAGTTCAGCTTTGATGTGGTGCTTCATTGCGTGCGGGATTCAGAGAGGAAAACGAACGACAGGTATGACTTCCTGTACTATGCTGTATTCTGTGGGAAGCTTGCCCAGCTGCTTATTAAAAAGGTCTTTGTATTGTTCGAGTAGTTGTTGGGTGGGACTTTGAGAGGTCGACAGCTGGTACACAGTTTTGCCGAAGAAGACTAGGTTCATATTGCGACATGCATCATTGCCCAGAGGGAGGGGCACTTCCCCTCTAACGATGAAAAATTCCAGGTTGTAAACTTGAGACGCTAGATGGCATTGTGATGTAACCGTACCAACTGGTTGCAATTCCCCCGCAACAAATGGATTTAACTTTGAGTTTGTTTTCATGACAGTTTCGTTGTTGTGAATTCTTTGGAAGTCTGATAGAGAGATCACATTACATCTCGCTCCAGTATCTACCTTAGCAGCAACCCTGGTGTTGTTGATGCTGAGAATTGTCATGGGATCACTGTCTGTAGACGGTGAATTGGGTATACAAGAATGTATGTTTTGGCTGACTTCTTGCAGGTACTGCAGTTGTGGTTCTGCTGGAACTGCTGATCCTGTCGGTGCCTCGTGGGAACGTGAGAGCTCAAGCGCATAGAGAGATTGTTGTGACTGGGCCCTGTTGGTATGGGTGTGGCAGCATCGGATAAAGTGGGCTTACTTTTTACAATAGTGCCAAGTTTTGCCATAAGCGAGGCATTGCTCACGAAATTTTTGGTGTGAGCCACCGCAATTACCACAGCTATTGACCAGATGATCAGTTACCCTCCCTGGGGCTGTGAGCGGTTGTCAAGGGGTTAATGTTTGTCATGGGGACCTATAGAAGGCATGGACGTCGTAGGCAGAGAGTGGCCCCTGTTCCAAGGCTTTGGTATGGCTGTCAGTGTATTCTGCAATCCAGCAGGCATGTTCAACCTTATCTAGTGTAAGCTCCTCAATCCGGAGTAATTGATTTTTCACCTTGTCATTCAGGATGTAGGATTCAATCGTTTCGCCCTCTTGTTGGCGGCGGGAAAAAAAACTTGTGGTGCGCCATGATAACGTTAGTGCGCAATTGGCACAGGTCTCTGAACTTTCAGAGAAGGCAGACCGGGTCTCTGATGGACTCTGCCAGGGTCACAACATGTGTCACCGCATCGGTATGTTCTGGGGCCTAGTGGAAATCCTTTGCCCGCAGGGGAGCCTCTATGCCCGCTACATTGAGGAGAATTGATGCAAAGGTGTGGGGTGCAGCTCCAGGGTGGGCAGCATCTATGAAAATCCCGTAGTTCACTGTCGAACACCAAAGGATCTGGTCTATGGAAGGAACCTTCCATCGTTCAATGTAAAAAAATTAACTAAAATAACTTCAGGCAAAAGAGTTGGACACGTGATTCAAGACTCTGACACCATCTTTATGAATGGTCCAGAGTAAAAATCAATAATATACCATAGGCAAACAGGAACATTCAAACAGCTCTGCTGGCTTGTGTGTGTGTGAGAGAGAGAGAGCGAGAGAGAGAGAGACAGTTAGCTGACCTTGTCTTATACCGTAATACCATGTAAAGGGTGGTATGCACATATGTGTGGTGAAGGCTATAAATGGCATGAATTAATAAGGATTAATCTACACTGACGAAAAAAAGTCACCTTTTACTAACCAAGGCACAACGTCGCATTTGATGGAGCAATTGCCTCACAGCGCCAGATACCTGGGTTCAATCCTGACCTCAGGCGTTGTGTGTGTGGAGGTTGGACATTGACCCTGTGAATGGCTGGGTTACCTCTGGGTGCTGTTTTCCTTCCACATTCCGAGAGACGTGCAGGTTTGTAGGTTAATTGGCTTCTGTAAATTTTGTGGGAAGGAACTGCAGATGCTCATTTACACCGAAGAAAGACACAAAATGCTGGAGTCATTCAGTAGGACAGGCAGATTGCTCCTAGTGTATAGGCAGTGTATGAGAAAGTGGAATAACAAAGAACTTGTGCATGGACGATTGTGGGATGTGAAACCACATTTTTGCCAGGTTTCTCCACAATAATCTTGCAGCCTCTCTGCTTTCTTGGTAAACGACTCAACATAAACACTAAAACTTCTTTGCATTTTCAGTGACATTTCTACCTTCAAATCTGAATTCCAATTGTGGTTACAAGTGTGCTCTAGGTGGTCAAAGTCATTGTAACTCGAGATCATTCCAGCCTGTTTCCATTTCATCCTGACCTATCTCATAGTTTGCTACTCATGATTGCATTAGTGATGGCAGTATTACATTAGTATTCTGAGGGTGAACTGGTGCCCAAGATAACATGCCTCCATGACTGCCGGCCAGTGGCACTAATGTCTGTGGTGATCAAGTGCTTTTGGATTTTTGTCATGGTGCACATCAACTCCTACCTCATCAAGAACCTGGATCCACTATAATTTGCCTATTGCCACAATAAATCAACAGGGAAAGCGATCTCACTAGCTCCCCACTCTGTACTGGACCACAAGGACAAATAAAACACACACATCAGGATGGGGGCCCAACACCGTCATCCACACCAAACTTATTATTAAGTTCAGGGACTGGATCCTTGAGTTTCTCATCAATAGAACACAAACTGAATGAATTGACAACATTTCCTTCTCAATAATCATCAGCACAGGGACATCTCAAGGCTATGTGCTCAGCCCCCTACTCCAGTCTCTCGAAAAAAAACACATGATTGTGTAGCTGGATACAGTTCCAACAATATTTAAATTCACTAATGACACCACTGTCGTTGGACGATTTATGTATGAGTCAGTGTATAGGATGGAGATGATCATCTGATTGAATGGTGCCAGAACAATAACCTTGCTCTCAATGTTAGTAATACTAAGGAAGTGATTGTTGACTTTAGAAGAGGAACACCACGGATCCACAAACCTGTCTTCATCATCGGGTCGGTGATGAAGAAAGTTAACAACTTCAAGTTCCCGGGCATGCATATTTCTTCAGATTTGTCCTGGACCCAGCACATTTATGCAATCATAAAGAAAGCCCATCTTTCCGTGGAAATTCAGTATGTTAATAAATACTCCTTGAACATCCACAGGTGTAAGGTAGAAAACATATTGACTGGTTGCATCATGGCCAGGTTCGGCAACCTGAACGCCCAGCAATGAAGGCGATTATAAAAAGTGGTGAACGCTGCCCAGTCCATCACTGGTAGTGACCTTCCCACTTTTGAAGGGATGTATATGAAGTGCAGTCTCAAAGAGACAGCCAACATTAGCGAGGACCCACACTATCCTGATCACACTCTTATTTCACTCCGGTCATTGGCAAAAAGGTATAGGTGTTTAAAAACTGTAATGTAAAGGTTCAGGAGCAGCTTCAGTCTGTTCGAATTGGTGGACACACTTCATCCTCAGTAACAATTAGTACGGGAGCACCTCAAGGCTGTGTGTTCAGCCCCCTGCTTTATATCCATGACTGCTTAGCCGGACATAGTGCGAACTCCATCATCAAGTTCTTCAACGTCACCACTGTTGTTGGGCGAATCACAGATGGGGACAAGTCGGAGTATAGAAGTGAGATCGACCGACTGACCAAATGGTGCCAGCTCAACAACCTGGCTCTCAACATCAGTAAGACCAAGGAACTGATTGTGGACTTTGGTAGGGGAAGGATGAGGATCCACAATCGTGTTCACATCAATGGAACGATTGCGGAGAGGGTAAATAACTTCGAATTCCTGGCGTGCATATTTCCGAAGATCTTTCCTGGACCCAGCACACCGATGCAATTATAAAGGAGGCACATCAGCGACTACTTTCTGAGAAGATTATGGAGATTCGGTATGTCAAAGAAGATTCTCCTAATTTTCTGCAGGTGCACGGTAGAGAGCATTCTGATTCGTGGCCCAGTTCGGCAACTTGAACATCCAGGAGCGGAAAAGACTACAAAAAGTTGTGACCACTGCGCAGTTTGTCCATCATCGGCTTTGACCTCCCCACCGTCGAAGAGATCTATCGTAGTTGCTGCTTCAAAAAGGCAGCCAAAATCAACAAAGACCCACACCATCCTGGCCACACACTAATTTCACCATTACCATCAGGAAGAAGGATTCAGAAGCGTGAAAACTGTAACGTCCAGGTTCAGGGATAGCTACTTCCCTACAGCCATCAGGTTATTAAACACAAAAACAAATAAGCTCTGAGCTCTGAACTGGAAAATACTATATTATTATTGCACTATATTTGTTATTTATTGAACTATGTTTACATATTCACATATTTTACTTCGGAGTCGCGTGAGTGATTCCGTGAAGACCCTGCCAGTTCGCGTGCGCGAAGCACCGGACTGGCAGGGCGTCGCTTCCTGCCGGCGGTAAGTTTAAACCTAGAAGGTAAGTTTCTTTTACTTACCAGGGTTTCTTGTTCGAGCAAAAACCTCTCTTCACAGAGGTTTCCTGCAAAATTTATTGTGGAGTCCGGCGAGTTAAGCCGGCTATGGGCTGTGGGGATAGCCAGTAAAGATTGGGTTTCTTTTTCTTCCGGTGGCGCTATGGAGCCCTAGAGGATAGTGCCAGCCAGCTCCGTAAAAAATCGGAAAAAAACGGGGTTTTAAAAGACTTACCGGCTGTCTGCTACACACTGCCTCCCGCTCCAAATATACCGACTGTGCCGAGTGACGTCATCAGCCGCGCGACTAACTATGTCGACGCAACGGAGCCCTACCGACAAGAGTAAAACTCGTTCAACCCGACAGAAAAGCGGCAGAAGGCCGAGGTGAAAGCCTCGGATTCGAGTAGGACCAGCTCCATGGAAGATGTTTCCAAGAAAACAGGCACAAAAGCGGAAGGTGAGGATTTGAAAACTTTTATATCTCAACAGATGGCTGTTTTAAAGCTAGAATTAAAGGAAGAAATGAAAGGTATAAAGGAAGAATTAAAGGAAGAAATATGTCAAATAAACAATCAGATGGATCAGATGAAAAATCAACTGAATGAATTTCAAAAAGAAACAATGTTAAAAATTGAAAAAAAGGTCAAGAAAGTATCGGAAGATTTGAAGAAAGAACTTATTGAAATGCTTAATGATATGGAAAGTAAGATGGAGAAAAAACTTGAAAAGGTTAAAAAAGACTTTCAAAATAAGATTAATCCTATTGAGAATGTGCTGGAACAACAGGCAGCTGGCATGAAGAACCTTGAACAGATAGCGGAGGCAAGTACTGAGTCTACAGCAAAGCTGATAAACAGAACATGAACGTCTAATGACTTTGCTGACTAAAACAACAGAGAAATGTACTCAGCTAGAAGGCTATCAGAGAAGACAGAACCTGAGGATCGCAGGGATTCCTGAAGGTCGCGAGAAAACACGAAGATCTTCGAGAATTCACTGCTAAACTACTCCAAAATGTTTTATCTCTGGATGAAATGCCTTTATTAGCTCGTGCACATAGAGTCAGCAGACGTCAGACCAGTATAAATGCCCCCCCAAGACAAATGATCATAAAGCTACAATATGATTTTGTTCTGGAGGAGATTATGCGGAAAGCTGCGAGAAATAAGAATTTGACATTTGAAGGACAAAGGATCAGTATCTATCGAGATTACCCTCCAGAGGTTGCTAGAAAACGGAAGGCTTTTAATGAAGCCAAAAGCCTAATGAGGGGTGTAGAAAATCTGAGATACGGTTTGAATTACCCAGCCATTCTAAGAGTTACTTTTAACACAGTGGAGCATTTCTTTAATACCCCAGAAGCAGCCTTGGATTTCGCAAAGCAGTTCAAGCCTTGAAAAGTATCTACAAGCAAACATACTGACTTTTACTATTTTTAGAGACCCAACATGGAGTCTCAACACTATCAGCAGCCTTGGATTTCGCAAAGCAGTTCGAGTCTTGAAAAGTATCTACAAGCAAACATACTGACTTTTTCTACTTTTAGAGACCAATACGGACACTCAACATTTGTGAGATTTCATATGATAATATGGGACTAGAAGTAATGGACAATGCCGTACGGAATTAAGAGGAAAAAACTGGATTTGGAAGACGTTTTCTGGATACTGACAATTAGTCTTAACATATAACTAATATAAACAAATAACACACATACTAAAAATCACAACGCGGTTTTATTATCACTATGATTATTATTAATAAGATTGCTCACTTTTGCTAATTAATATCACTAATAATTAATAACTAATGTCTCGTTAATGAATGGAGTTAAATTTAGCTATGGATCTCATTTGGAGATCCTTTTTTTCTAATAATAATTTTTATTTTGTACTTTAAATTATATCCTTAATGTTTAATACTGCTTAGATTTCTAAGTTAATTTTAGATATAGATACCCTTATATGACGATTACCACCACTTTTTTCATTCCTTTAATATTTATACCCCCAGTTAAAATATATTGATGGAATAATAATTCCTCAAATCTAGGAGCTGGCCAAGTTAATAACAACAATGCCGGAAGTCCTTAGATGGATAGCCAAGTTAATATGGCTAACACAAACTACAAATACTTTATTTGTAGTTTTTTCCTTCTTTACACAAACTATTATTTCTTTAACTATTCTTTACTATCCTTTTATATCTATTGTATTTTTCAGTTTGAATGGAGTTACACATTGGACCAATGGAGATATATTCGTGAGGTATATAAAAGAGATTTAAAATTCATCTATTCGGTGTTCGGGTGTAAGGTTAGGTCTACTGCGCTGACCCTTAGACTCTATTGCAGATTCCCACAAACTTAAAATGCAAGACTTAAAAAGAAATACGGGGAATGAGGGGATTAACATTTTGCAGTTGGAACGTTAAAGGTATTAATGAACCAATAAAGAGAGGAAAAATATTGACACATTTAAAGGCAATTAAAGCTGATGTAATTTATATTCAAGAAACCCACTTAAAAAAGACGCTGAAAACAGGTTGAAAGCTAAATGGATAGACAAAATATATCATTCTTCTTTTACGCATAAATCAAGAGGTGTAGCAATATTATTTCGTAAAGGTACTTTATTTAAGCATACATCAACTATATCTGATAAAGATGGTAGATACATTATTGTGATAGGAGAAATAAACACAGAAAAAATGATTTTCATTAATATATATGGACCAAATTTTGATAGCCCTTTGTTTTTTAAGAAAGTACTTAACAATATTCCGGAATTAACACATTATAATTTGATAATTGGAGGAGATTTTAATTGTACATTAGACCCTTACCTAGACAGATCTTCAAAACAAAGAAAAACTAAATCACATTCTAGTGATTTATTAAATGCATATATTCAAACGACTAATATTAAAGATGTTTGGAGATAGAAAACCCTACTGGTCGAGAATACTCTTTTTACTCACCAGTACATAAAACTTACTCAAGAATAGATTATATTCTGGTAGATGCAAAGCTTATCTCACTTACTTACGAACCCAAATATCATAATATTATAATCTCAGATCATGCACCATTAACATTTAAAATTAAAATAAATGGTAAAAACAGAAAAATTGTGGACAATGGAAACTTAATCCACAAATTTTAAAAAATAAAACCACTCAGGAATATATTATAACTCAAATTAAGATTTTTTTTGAAATAAATGATCAACCAGAAATATCTCGCTCTTTATTATGGGAAACATTTAAAGCATATCTTCGAGGAATTATGATTTCTTCACAAGCATTCCATAATAAAAAGATTCGGAAGGAACAACAGGACTTGGAAAGGGAGATTAAAAATCAATTAGATATACAGAATGCAACAAAACCAGATATAATAATACATAATAAAATTGTAGCATTGAAATATAAATTAAATAAAATATATACTGATCAAGTTTTTAAAATTTTATCAACATACTAAACAATTACAGTTTGAATTTGGAGACAAACCCCAAAAATTATTAGCTCGACAATTAAGGAAAATTGAAGCTGAAAAAATTATACATAGGATTAAATCACAAAATGGTGATTTATTAATACAACCTAAAGATATTAATGAAAGATTTATGCAATATTATAAAAAATCTATATATACTGCTAAAGCGACAGTAAATAAAAACAGAAATAGATGCCTTTTTAAAAATATGTAACTTAAAAGGTTTGGATTTACAAAATAAAGAACTATTAAATGCTGATATTTCAATAAAAGAAATCCAAGAATCTATTAGATCATTAAAAAATGGTAAAACACTGGGACCGGATGGTTATAGGCTCGGGAATTTTATAAAATTTTTCATGATCATATGGTCCCATATTTGAAATCATTATATGAACAGATATATACACAACAGAAATTACCAGATACGCTGAACGAGTCTATTATAACACTTATACCTAAAATAAATAAAGACTTGGATGAACCAGGATCATATAGAGCAATAGCTCTATTAAATACGGATCAAAAGATTCTAACAAAAATATTAGCACAAAGATTAAGTACAGTTGTCAATGAATTAATTCATCCCGATCAAACAGGATTTATATCTAAAAGATATTCCTCATATAATCTAAGACGGTTATTTAATATTATATATTCGAAAAGAAGTGATAAAAAAGATTTAGTAGTTATCTCGCTGGATGCAGAAAAAGCTTTTGACCAAGTGGAATGGCCTTATTTATTTTCGGTGATGGAAGCTTTCAAGCTCGTTGAGAAGTTTACTACTTGGATTAAATTGTTATATGCAAACCCAACAGCTAGAATAACAACAAATCATATGTTATCTACTAAATTTAGTTTATCTCGAGGTTGTAGACAAGGCTGTCCTCTATCACCTTTATTGTTCGCGCTAGCAATAGAACCTCTCGCCCAAAGGGTGAGATTACATCCGGAAATACATGGATATGATACTAAAGATACTAAGAATAAAATCTCCTTATATGCGGACGATGTATTACTTTATATCACTGAACCGGAAATAAGTATCCGAAAATTGTTAAAACTAATAACGGAATTTGGATTAATCTCAGGATACAGTATCAATTGGAATAAAAGTGAACTTATGCCAATAACGATGAATAATTTACAGATATTACAACAATTTCCTTTCAAGATAACAAATGAAAATATTAAATATCTTGGCATTTTCGTTACAAAAAGATTTGATTCTTTATTTAAATCTAACTTCCCGTTATTACTGAACAAATTAAATAAGAATATTTTATACTGGAAAAAGGTTACCTATTTCAATGTTAGGTAAAATCAACGCGATAAAAATGATTTTTCTCCCACAATTATTATATTTATTTCAATTAATTCAATTAATATAATAATAATATATCTCCCTAAAATTTTTAAAAAAAAATTAGACTCCCTAGTTACTAACTTTATTTGGGATTATAAGAACCACAGAATAAATAAAAAACACTTAGTAAAGCTAAAATAAATGGGGGATTAGCATTACCAAATTTTATGTTTTATTACTGGGCAGTTAATATCAAAAATATGAATTTTTGGCTAGAAGAAATAGATAACAAACCAAACTGGTTAAAAAATGGAAAAAGAAAGATTGTTCTGCATTTGAAATTAGTTCTATAATATTTGCTAATACTAATGTGACTAAGAAAAATTTATAGTGGAAAACCCGATAATAGAAAACGGAATCCGCATTTGGAAACAAATAAAGAAAACATTAAAATTAAAATCTATACCGTTAGGTCTTACCATTGCCAATAATTTTACGTTTAAACCTTCACGATGGATAAGGCTTTTTTACAATGGAAAAATAAAGGAATTTTAAACATAGGGGATCTTTATAAGAAAAGCTCTTTTCTTTCATGTCAAGAGTTACAACAAAACTTATGGACTACAAAACAATGAATATTTTAGATATTTACAAATCAGAAACTATATCTCTGCAAATACACAAGAACTTAGAAATAGAAAGACTGAAATTTTAGATGAATGCTTGAATAAACATCAAATACAGAAAAAATGATATCATATATTTATAATATTTTATTGGAAAGTGATATCCCATCAACGGAAACACATAGACAGATTTGGGAAAATGAATTAGGTCAAATAATAAGCTCAGAAATATGGGACGAAAGCTTACAACACATACATCATTGTTCGTTAAATGCTAAACATGTTCTTATACAGTTTAAAATTCTACATAGACTACATTATTCCAAATCTAAATTACATAATATATTTCCAAAATTATCGCCTATATGTGATAAATGTCAAATCTCAGAAGCAAATTTGTCACATTCATTCACTAATTGTATAAAGATTGTAGAATATTGGAACGAAATATTTAAGATAATTTCGAATGTTATTAATATTACTATGATTTCTGATCCAAAGTTAATGATACTTGGAATACTTGAAACGGACCAACTAATTACAATGAACCAAAGAATTTTTATCGACTATTGTCTAATAATTGGGAAAAAAATTAATACTAAAATTTTGGAAAGGCCCTGCATCCCCAACAATTAAAATGTGGAATACAGAAATGTCGGAGGACACTTCATTTGGAGAGATTGGGCTTGTCCTAATGGACAGGTTAGATCTCTTCAGAGAGATTTGGTCTCCATTTATTAAATATTTACAGGGTCATAATGGCACGGCACGAGGGCTTGACTGAGACCTGAATATTAGAATGGATGAAGAAACATATATAATAGTAAGATTAAACAAGAACTTACCAGTTCGAAGTTTGATCGTTATTTTATGAGGAGTTACGATGAGGGATTACGTGAAGAACCCGCCTCACGCTGGCAACGGCATACTTCAAAGCAGCGGCATGAAAAACACAGAACACCAAAAGCCGGAGTAACATAGTAAGGCTTCACAAAAAGACTTAGAACTACCATTTGATCATTTATTTTATGAGGGCGGGAGTGGAGGGCACGTAATCCCTCATCGTAACTCCTCATAAAATAACGATCAAACTTCGAACTGGTAAGTTCTCGTTTAATCTTACTATTTTACTTCGGAGTCACGTGAGTGACTACGTGAAGATTTTAAAGCTTTCTGTGTTTTTTATGTCGTAGAATTAATCCGTACGACAGTCCGGCTAAGTAAAAACACATACATGAGAAACCAGACTAATGTTAGATCATTTCACAATTAACTTTTTTAATGGTTTAAAGACCATATAATAACCCTCCTTATATCTGAGGGAAATGATTACAAGCGATAAAAGATAGAAGTGACTACACAACTGATTATAGCAATTAATAGTAAACAAAGCAGGTGATTATAGTGCTACCAACACCGCGTGTCCAAAGCTTGTCATAGTGATGGTGAACAGGTTTATTGTAGAACTTTGAAAAAGTTTCTTCTTTACTCCACCTGCGACTTTTAAAATATGCTCGAGAGGTACGTCCCGCCCCTTCGCCGCGGACGTAGCTGCCGCGCTGGTGGAGTGAGATTTTGAACACATCAGTGTCTACTCCCGCTAAAACCAACACCTGTTTCACCCATTTTGAGATAGTTTGAACTGAAGCTTTTGTGTGTGGTTTTTTGCGTAACCATTAACGTTTTTTCATTTCCTCGAAGGTGTCAGTAACTTTAATATATTGGTTCAAATGTTTAACCACACACAAAGTAGGATCAATATGATAAGCTTGAAAGGTTACCTTTGTTCCAGATCTCCCTGGTCTGCTTTGTTTGATCAGATCGTAAACAAGAACACAACATTATCTGTAGTCACATGCATACAGTCTAAACGCAACATTTGTAAAGTTTGCACTCTTTGAGCTGAGACCAGTGACATTAACATAATTAAATTTCAATGTCAATCTTTCCAATTGTCAACCCTTCAATTGGAGTCCATTGTCTAAGTAGCGTAAGTACAATGCTCACATCCCAAATCTCTGTGTATCTTGGTTTGGGGTGGATTAATATTAAAGATTCCTTTCATGAATCTAGATATTAATGGATGCGACCCAATTGATCTCTGATCAGTCATAAGTCCTAAATAGGACGACAAGGCACTGCGTGCAGTGTTAATGGCACTGTAACTTAAATGTTGCTCAAAATGCAAATTGGCAAGGAATTCCAAACATTTGCAATATTTACAGTATCATAAGAAATATTTGACTGTGTGCAAAAGTCTTCCCATTTCTTAATATGTGTCATATATTGCTTTTGTGTGCTATCTCGCCATGATGCGACTATAACTTCCATAGTTTTGTCCGACAATCCAGCTCCTGTAGTGGTCCTGGTCAAAACCTGCAGATTAAATAAATTCATATATGCATACAATGGGTAAATTTTCTTTAGTTACCGGATTAGTCAAGATATCACTAACAGTTAGGAATCGACATATATGGTTCTTTAATCATATTCAGCATTACTGGAACCAAGGTTGAGTTGGCCAATTTGGAACTACCAACAATCCAGAAAGCAGAATCTTGTTCTATCTTCTTCAGGCATCTCTGAATCAAAGCAAATGGTGGAAAAGAATAAAAGAACATCTTTCCCCAGTGTAATGAAAAAGCATCTACTGCTACTGCATCTGGATCGTGTTCCCAAGACACATAAGTAGGCAATTGATGATTAAGCCTAGATGCAAACAAATCAATTTCTGGCAACCCCAAATCGGTTCACAATATTCTTAAATATTGCTGGCTTAAGCATCCATTCCGTATTATCTTTAAAAATCCTGGACCTTTCATCTGCTACCACATTGTCCTTACCTGGAATGTAGCTTGCTGAAATCCATATTTGGCGACCAATACACCATTGCCATATCTCACTGACCAGACAATCACATGTGATTACTGATCTAACCCCCCCCCATGTGATTTAATGTATGCACAGCCGTTTTATTGTCTAACTGTATTAACACATTGTAGACCTTGTTTAGCACAACAATATGCTTTAAGTCCATAAAAAAGCACCCAATAACTCCAAATAGTTAATAACCATAAGCTTGAAGAAAACGCTTCTTCTTGAGCTTTCCATCTACCTCCACAACTGGAGACGAATCTGTAGCCCCCCATCCGGACCGAGCAATAGCATACGTTTGTAAAACCATTTCAGGCTGTTCAATCATCTCACCCATATTCTTAGCAGCTTGTGGGACATTTTCAACCCACCATTGTAATTCCAACACGGCTTCTTTTTGTTAATTGCATAGGCCTGTCAAAGTGACCTGCCTTCTCTTTAAGAGCCCTTATTTTGTCCCTTTGAAGATTTTGATAATGGTAATGGACCAAATTCCACTGCCGGAAATGCTGCTACCAGTTTACCAATGGTTTTTCGCCACTTCTCGGATGGAGGGATAAGGTTTGTGAAATGAGGTAATTACAAGTCATCAAAATGTCAATTGGCCTTCTCTGTGACAAAGTAAACTAACATAGTCACTGAGTTAATTTACAAACCCCAAAAAGTTAATTGTTTGTTGCTGGCTGCAGCTGGGGACTTAATTGGATGAATCAAGAACCCTAGCTTTTCAAACAAAGCTTTAGTAACTGAAACTGAGTGCTCAGCTGACTCTTGAGTATCATTAATGATCAGAATATCATCTAGATAAGCCATAACAATGTGTTTCTGTGCTCTTAATTGGGCTAAAACTGGTTTTCAACAGTTTTGTAAAGAGTCTAGGAGCCGAAACTCAATCCATTTTGGTAAAGCTTTAAACTGCCATAATTGTCCCAGCCAATTAAATTTTAAGTACCTCCTGAAGAATTGATGAATTGCTACAGAATAATAGGCATCCTTCAAATCAATCTTAGCCATATAACACCCTGCTGAGATAAGATATTTTGCAGTACTGAATGTCTCCATCTTAAAATGTTTGTATTCTACAAATTTATTTAGATCTGTAAGGTCCAGAATAATTCTGCAACCACCATCTTTTTTATCTCTTCGAAATATATATTAGAGACAAATTGATGCTTATGTTCATAAGTCTTTTTTCAATTACGCCTTTTCCAGATAATTTGTCAATTTCCACATTAATCTCCATTCTTTCCTCTGCAGAAAACACATAAGCATAAGCAGGTTTATTCTGTACAGGAGGATTAACCCCTTCTTTAAAAATAATAATGGCTCCCGAAAACTGCTTGTAATACATATCGATCAGAAGTAATGTTAAGCCAGGCATTATAAAATTTTTGCAATCTCCCTCCAACTGGAGAGTCATCCACAGTTTCTTTAAGGATATAAGTCTTTAATACCTCTCCGTATGAGCGTGGTGGTCTCCTTCTTCCCGAATACAGGGAAGCACTCGCCTGCACAGCACGATAGTATTTTCGTGACAAATTTCTGCCTCTATAACGAAAATCGAAACCCCTTCGGGTCGAAAAAAAAACCCTTCTTTGTCCAAAGACAAAAGGTTTAACATTGCTAAAATATTTAGCTTCTTCATCCAACTCTTTCAGCTGTTTCGGCAGATTTTCTCCAAACAAATACCCAGGAGCTTGAACACCACTTTCTTGACACAGGCTTGCAAACCTAGGGTGAAATATGGGCCGAATCGCCATTTTCCTCATACAATTAATTTCATAGAACGAATTACACAATAAGCCCAAAGTATCCTTTTGAATCTTTTCCATTTCCAGATTTCCATTTGCCTGCCATAGGCCGTAATGGCAGCAGAAATTAATTTGAGCACCTTTTGAAACTTCACTTCTTGGGCTCTCATTACTTGGAGTCATAGACGTCCATATCATCGGATTCACCGTAGGCACTTCCAATGAGGCACAATTTCTTGGAGCTTTATATAATTCTGATGTTTTCATTCATCACAGAATTGTGAAGTTGGTGAGATACCATATTATTTATGTTGGCAGCTAGGTTTTCTTCCATAGCCTCACCACTTCCTTCAGGTATAGCAAAATCTTGTGCTATCCCAGGCACATTAGGCCTTTTCTTTTTACTTTGTGGTGTGCTTTCAAAAGCCATATAACCACCAGCAGGGTCTGCCTTCTGCAGCCCTAAATCAATAGCGATATCACCCCATGAGACTTCTTCCAGCCCAAATCCTGGGTCGGAGTATCATATTCCCAACTTGGCCCACAGCCATATTCATCATATTCAAACCACTCAGGGATTTTTTGGGATTCATCTGGGTACTGTGACCTTGTCTCATAATTGTTTGGAGAACTTTCTCCATATGCTCCATTTTTAGCCACATAGTTTTATTGTCTGGAGGTCTTTCAGTATCAGAGTCATCAGAAACCACGGGCCTCTCAGATTTCTTTTTGCATTTTTTAGGAACATTTTCCTCCGTGGTTATTATTTCTGGAGAATCTGGAAACTCACTATCGGGTAAATCGGCGGCCAACGGTATCGGAACCGGGTCCGCACTAACTTCGCGTCCCGTATTTTTACTTTCACCCCGGGAAGATCTTTTTACCCGCGAAAACTTCTTTCCCGATTTCTCCATTTTTCTTTAATAATCAGTGCTCAATCAGCACGTTAACGTGGCTCTAAATTTTACTTTTGGTTTCGTTTGCTGGAGCCACCCAGCGTAACCTAAAAAAAAACGCCCCGATCTAACTGCACTTACCTGCGGGCCGTTCCGACCGCTGCGAGGAGCTGCTCCTTACTGCAGCTCCACCTTCTGCCGTCAGCGTCGACGTCATGCCGTTACCAGCGTGAGGCGGGCTCTTCTTCACGTAGTCACTCACGTGACTCCGAAGTAAAATAAATCATGAATATATCTCCAAGGACGAATTAATGAATAATATTTCAATCTCCATCAAACTTTCAACACTCTCTTTTCTATTTTCTATTCTTTATTTTTTCTATCCTTAATTAGAAAAAAAGTATAGAAACACATTATATTAAATTTTTAATATTAATGTGAATATAGATATCATTACTTGTATGAAAATATTATTGATGTCTTGTATTTTTAATTACATAAAATTGTGTAGTTTCAACTATATAATAATTTAGAAATATAAAGTCATTAATAATACAAACACTGTGGGGTACTATCCCGAAATTAAGGCGAGGAGCCAGGTGTAGGGAAAGTACCTTTTTATTCAGGTCTCTCAATTCGTCAGGAAGTCCAAAAAGAGAGCAAGATGGCACCCAAACCCTTGCCTTTAAACCCTCTGGTTAAGGGCCGCCTCTGGACTGCACCATTCCCGTGCCGAGGGGTTTGACTGTTAGGATGGCCCGACCCTTGGGAGCCGCCACAGGACCCCCCCCAGAACCTGAGGTACGAAACGCACCGGCGGGCGCACAGCACGGCCGGACTGCGTGCGGGAGTGCGGGAGCACAGGTGGAGGGACAGGTGGAGGGACCGGTGGAAGGACAGGCGGAGGGAGCCGTGAGGGAGGGCGCCCTCGAGGCGAGGTCGGGCAACCAGCACATCTGGTCAATGTCCAGATGTGCCGGCTTCAACCGGTCAATTGACACGGTCTCCGGGCGGCCCCCCATGTCCAACACAAAAGTCGTCTGCCCGTGTTGCAGCACTTTGAATGGGCCCTCGTATGGCCTCTGAAGCGGCGTCCGGTGGGCATCACGGCGCAGGAAAACGTAGGGGCAGTCCCGGAGGGCTGATGGCACATGCGGGCGAAATGTCCCATGGCGGGACATCGGGACGGGTGCGAGGCTGCCAACTCGCTCGCGAAGGCGCTTTAGAGTGGATGAGGGAGTTCCTTGTTGCCCCAGTGCCGACGGCATGAACTCCCCGGGCACCGTGAGGGGCGATCCGTAAACGAGCTCCGCCGATGATGAGGCCAAATCCTCTTTGGGGGCAGTCCGGATACCCAACAAGACCCAAGGCAACTGGTCCATCCAGTCCGGGCCGGAGAGTCGTGCCTTCAGCGCTGACTTGAGCTGCCGGTGGAACCTCTCCACCAGTCCATTGGCTTGCGGGTGATAAGCCGTGGTGTGGTGTAGCCGCACCCCCAACAAGTGAGCCATGGCCGACCACAGCTCGGAGGTGAACTGTGGCCCCCGGTCCGAGGAAATGTGCGACGGCACCCCAAAGCGAGCAATCCAGTGCGCGGACAACGCACGAGCGCACGTAGCTGTTGAAGTATCAGCCAAGGGAATGGCCTCCGGCCACCTAGTGAAACGGTCCACCATAGTGAGGAGGTGGGTAATGCCCCGGGATGGCGGAAGAGGCCCCACGATGTCCACATGGAGGTGGTCAAATCGCCGGTGAGGTAGGCCGAACTCCTGGAGGGGTGCCCGAACATGCCGCTGGATCTTTGCCGTCTGGCACGGAATGCAGGTTCGAGCCCAGTGTCCAACCTGCTTGCGCAGACCGTGCCACATGAACCGAGCAGCCACCAGTGCCGTCGTCGCCCGGATTGATGGGTGAGCCAGCCCGTGGATCACGTCGAAAACCCTCCGGCGCCAGGCGGCAGGGACGATGGGGCGCGGCTGACCGGACGACACATCGCACAAGATCGTCGCCCGTCCAGGACCGAGGGGGACATCCTCGAGGCGAAGGCCGGAGATGGCAGTCCGGTAGGCGGGCATCTCAGCGTCCGTGAGCTGCGCATCCGCCAGGGCAGAAAAGTCAATTCCTGGTGCCACCGCGAAAACGGCGTCGATGGCGGGGCGGGACAATGCGTCGGCCACCCGGTTCTCCTTTCCCCTCGACGTAGCGAATGGATGTCGTATTACTCCGAAATGTAGGCCAACTGCCGCTGCTGCCGTGCGGACCAGGGGTCGGAAACCTTTGCCAGGGCGAAAGTGAGTGGCTTGTGGTCCGTGTACGCGGTGAACGGGCGGCCCTCCAGAAAGTAACGGAAATGGCGCACCGCCAGGTACAGAGCCAGGAGCTCGCGATCGAATGCGCTGTATTTGGCCCTGAGCGCGGTTGAGGTGACGGCTGAAGAAGGCGAGGGGCCGCCAAACCTTCGTCCGTCAGTTGCTCCAGCACGGCACCGACTGCAGACTCCGAGGCGTCCACCGTGAGAGCTGTCAGGGCATTTTCCCGCGGATGCTCCAGCAGTACGGCCCGAGCAAGGGCCTCCTTCGCGCCGTCAAATGCTGCCACCGCCGCGTTGGTCCACTTGACGCTCTTATGCTGCCCACCCCCCAGAAGTTGATACAGTGGCCGCATGATGTGGGCTGCGGATGGCACAAAACGGTGATTAAAATGCCACCATTCCGACAAACTCCTGCAGGCCTCGCACCGAGTATGGACGGGGAAACCGACGGATGGCGTCGACCCTGTCCGGCAGGGGAACCACGCCTTGCGAAGTCACGCGGTGGCCGAGGAAGTCGATCTCTGTTACCCCAAAAACGGCACTTGGCGAGGTTGACAGCCAAGCCATGCTCGCTGAGCCGCTGACAAAGCTGCCGGAGGTGGGCGCAGTGCTCCTGCTGCGAGCGGCTGGCCACCAGAATGTCGTCGAGGTAGACAAAAACAAAGTCCAGGCCACGACACACCCCGTCCATCAGGCGTTGGAATGCCTGAGCAGCATTTTTGAGGCCGAACGGCATCCGCAGGAATTCGTAGAGGCCGAACGGCGTGATGATCACCGTCTTGGGTACATCCTCCGGGTGGACTGGGATCTGGTTATAACACCGTACCAGATCCACTTTGGAAATATAGTAGCCCCAGCCAAATGGGCGGTGAAGTCCTGTATGTGGGGGTACGGGGTATCGATCCGCGGTTGTTGCGGCATTCAGCCGCCGATAATCCCCGCAGGGTCGCCAGCCCCCGCTTGCTTTAGGGACCATGTGGAGTGGGGATGCCCATGGGCTGCTTGAAGGGCGGACGATCCCCAAGGACTCCATTGTGCGGAATTCCTGCCGTGCCAGACGTAGTTTATCCGGCGGCAGTCGGCGTGCTCGTGCGTGGAGAGGTGGGCCAGTAGTCTGAATGAAATGAACCACCCCGTGACTGGGGGTTGAAACCCGAAACTGTGGGGTCAGTATATTCGGGAACGCGGCTAATATCCGGGCGAAGCGGGAATCCACTGACGACAGGGGACGTCCCACCGGCTCATCCAATCGCAGCGTGATCGGCTCCATCGTGGCGGCGTTGACCAAACGCTGACGCCTGACGTCCACTAGGAGGGAATGTGCCCGGAGGAAATCGGCACCGAGCAACGGCTGGGGAGACGTCCGCAATGGTGAACTGCCAGGAGAAATGACAGGAGCCGAACACAATCGGGACCATGCGCATTCCATACGTGCGGATGGGGCTGCCATTCGCTGCGGTGAGGACGGGCCCCCGCTTACCGGAACGAATGTCGGCCAGCGAAGGGGGCAGGACGCTCAGCTCTGCCCCGGTATCGACGAGGAAGCGGGTCCCGGAGCGCCGATCCCAGGCGAAGAGTCGGTGGATCTGGCCGGCAGCCGTAGGGACTATTGGCAGCCGGCCCAGGCGTTTCCCGGGAACGTGCACGGCTGACAGCATCTCCGTGCTGCGGCGCCCCAGCGCGGGTGGTAATAGCACAGCGCTTCCTGTTGGCAGCGCTTGGAGCCTGCTGGCGCTGGACTGCAGGTGCAGTACCCGATGCGGCCGCGGGGGGCGATCTTAAGGGCCTCCGGGATGCAGCTGCAACTCCTTCCACAGCTCCCCCGCCCCACCGGAGGAAATCGGGAGCTGCCGGAGTGACGTCATCGGAGCGCGCCGTCTGCGTCGCGTCAGCGTGCCTGGCAAACGGGCCAGCGCGTTGACGTCATCAGAGCGCGCCGTCCATAGCACGTTACCTTGCCTGGCAACGGCCAGCGCGTTGATGTTATGATGTTATCATCCACAGCGCGTCGGCGCGCCTACCGAGGGCCCTGAGGTCTGTGAAGGAGACGTCCGTGAGCTGCAGACGGATGTAGGCCGGCAGCAGATGCAGGTAAATATATTCGAACAGTAGGCACGGCGTGTGCCCATCCAACAGCGCGACCATCTCCTTGAGGAGGCTCGATGGCCGTCGGTCGCCTAGGCCCTCCATATGAAGGATCCTGGCAGCGCGCTCCATCCTGCAGAGACCATAAATTTCAAGCAGGAGCTGCTTAAGGCCGCGGTATTTCTCGGTGGCCGGAGGGTCCGCAATGAAGTCTGTGACCTCTTCAACCGTATTGTCCCGGTCAAGGGCCCCACCAGATAATAGAAGCGAGTGTCGGTCGGCCGTTATTCCCCGCAGGTTGAATTGGGCCTCCGCCTGCTGAAACCAGATGTGCGGGCCGGGTGGTTCAAAAGGTAGGCAATTTCACCAAGACCGGTCCAGAGACAGGGCCGGGTTGGCATTTGAGGGGGAAGCTTTGCTCTCCATCATGACAACAATGGAACGTCGGGTCACCAATGTGGGGTACGATCCCGAAATTAAGGCGAGGAGCCAGGTGTAGGGAAAGTACCTTTTTATTAGGTCTCTCAATTCGTCAGGAAGTCCAAAAAGAGAGCAAGATGGCACCCAAACCCTTGCCTTTAAACCCTCTGGTTAAGGGCCGCCTCTGACTGCACCATTCCCGTGTCGAGGGGTTTGACTGTTAGGATGGCCCGACCCTTGGAGCCGCCCACAACATCTTATTATTATGAAAATAGAATGAATATTATAGAAGTTCGGTTAATATTGTGTATTATACAATTATAACATGGGGGACTTGTATTTTGAAATCAGTGGAAATATGGATATTATGAGTAGTATGAGTATATTGCTAATACTAGGAAGGTACTATACACACTCCCAATTATACAAAATAATTAACCTTGATATGTATAATTGATAATATTATAAATAATATAAACAGTATCAATTTATCATAATATTATATATTTTTTATCGTTTGTATAAGAGTGTACTTTGTAATTACTTTGTTTCTATAATAAAAAAATTAAAAAAAAAAAAAAAAAAAAAAAAAAAGATTGGGTTTCGCGATAGCAGCTGCTGACAAGGCAGTCAGTGGCTTCCAGCCTGCTGCAATGCTGTGGAGGGGCAATTCGAGTAGGAACGAGGTAATAAACGCCAGAGTCACTGACAGTGCGGTCAGCGGCTCACAGACAGGGTGGTCCCCAGGCATGGGTGAGATTGGAGGAGGAGAGAACTCGTTCAGCCTATGGACTCGGGTGTGTCGGGCTGCAAGGGTTCCTCTCTTGTAATAAGGGTGGGGTTTTTTTTTGCATGCATGCTGTTGTCATTTTAACCCTTCACAGGTGAAGCTCCACACTACAAAATTAAATTAGTGACAAGACTGCACCGGATCTGTAATAGCGCGGGCCTATGGGACAGGTCACACCAGCAGCGCCTGGGACAGGGATGCTTCATGTGTGACAGCACCGGCCTACGGGAGAGCCGCGCCAGCAGCACCTGTTGACAGGGCTGTTTAATGTGTGACAGTGCCGGCCTGTACGAGAGGCTGCGCCGGCAGTGCCTGGGACAGGGCTGCTCAAGGTCTCCCTGTTGGAGTGGGAGACCAGGACGGGTCAGTTTACTGCTGATGCCGATCTGTCGCAGCATTGGCCTGCGGGAGAGCCGTGCCAGCAGCACCTAGTAGAGGGCTGCTCGATAGCACCCTCATTAATGAGGCGCGTGCAATGGGTCAGCTAAGTTCTGACTTTGATGGTGAGGTCGATCCAAGCGAAGAACGGCAGCTGCCAGATGTCCCATCTCTGGCAGCATGATTCGCTGTCCCGTCAGAGTCAGGAGAGCCACTGGGAGAAGAGCTGGCCTCCACGATAAATTATACCGAATTTGTGTGACAACGACGAATCTGTCACAGCACTGGCCTATAGGAGAGCCGCGCCAGCAGCACCTAGTAGAGGGCTGCTCGATAGCACCCTCATTAATGCGGTGCATGCAATGGGTCAGCTAAGTTCTGACCCCGACTCTGACAGTGAGTTCGATCCAAGCGAAGAACAAAACCCTCTTGTAGGAGGAGAGCATGCCGGGTCAGTGTAATTCTGATGCCGAGGCTGTATAGCTGTGGAGCATACCCAAAGGGAAGAAGGGCACGTGTCAGAGGTATCATTCCTGACAACAAAGTTTGCAGCCCAACAGAATGTTCCATCCTGGTATAGGTCCATTGGGGACCGCATCGTCGCAAGTGTCCTCAGGGACCTGCGGAAGCACCTGTTCAGGGCTGCCTACCAATCGCCCTCTCTGAGGAGGGGAGTACGAAAGATCAGATGTAATTGACTCCAGCTTCTAAAGATGTTGGTGGAACATACTGGTGCACATGAATGTCGGCAGTGAACAGTGCTAGCAGGAGGATATGAGAGTCATCCGCTGAACCTTCTATTCAGGTAAGGCCTATTCTACAGGGAAAAACCTGGCAGATGGATCAATCAAGGCCAACGGCGGGCAAAAGGTTCATCGGTTTCAGTACGCACCCGAGGCGCTCATTGGCAGTAAGTGTTCACTGAAGCTGGTTGGTAGCATGACAGCTGGGCAGATGTTCCACGAACCCTATCAGTCCTACTCAACAAGGTGGGTCTGGCACTTCCGAAACATAGGTAAGTGGACCACTCAAAGTTTGTAACATTTACACTTGTTTTGTACAACAACACAAATGATAAAAGCATTTGCTTAGATGTTCGGAAATCAGGCCAGAGTTATCGTGCACCCATGGAATTATGGCAAGAGTGGCCTGTTCATTATGAAAAATGGTAAACTTGCATATGAACTTTCCGAATAGAAAAACTTTCTTTACTGGACTAACAACGGATTCATGAGGATCCATTCTATGCAGTTCCCATTACAAAGGTTATCAAAGGGCAATGATAACTGTACTAATAACAGTGGGAACATTGACTGAATGGGATGCACTATTTGCCCAGGTTATTTGGAAAATTGTTGGAGTTGGTGTTTGGAATCAGATTTTGAGGGCACTTGTATCTTGTTTGGATGATATTCTAATGCTGTATTTTTTGTTGGGGTCATTGGTTTCAGCCTCAAACTGTGTTTGGGAGGTTGGGTTCATCCACCAGTTTAACTTAAGTTGTTACCAAATAGACTTGTTGGTCAATTGGGATTTACCTTTAACTATATTAATTAGCTGTGACTCCGCCCTGTGGCAAGATTGGAGTTAATAGCAACCTGTTATAAAACTGACTTCTATTCATCAAGAGTAAATGGCAATAGAGTAGCTGTGGTTCAGCTGTGCAAGTCCAGGAACTGACATGGTGCAAAGTAGCAACCTCTCAAAGGTCATGTAGATCATTGTTAACAACCTTATGCTATTGTCAGCTGAAGCTACCTAAGTCGCAATGATGCACAAACATTATTCAGCATTGCTCTAATAATTTGGTCATTCAAATTTCAGTTATTTACAAACTGATGCTTAGAGCTCTAAGGTGGGAAATTGCGAATATCATCTCTAGTTGGAGGTGGAGGAGATGTGCATGAGTTACCAATTCTTCACTTGTTGGTATCAACTAAATATATACATGGATGGCGACACATGGGTTAAAGGGCTATTGAGCGAATATACATAATCTACTTGCTCAACTTTCAAGTTGCTACACTACGGTGGTGGCATATGTTAGTGGCATATTGCAATCAAGTAAAAGTATCCTGTAATTAATTTACCTAATCTCTTTTGCCACTGGTGTATCATCAAGTTCAGATCGATGACAACACAGAATTAGGTATGGGTCTCAAAGTATTATGAAAGTATGATTCAATGATACATCGAATATCGACATGTTGGTTTCATGTTTATTCACTGATTGCAAAAATATGTGGCAGAACAGTGCGGAGAGATACATTCTCGCTACAAGAAGGAGGAATGTTTCTTTTATGTCTTCATTTTGGCCTCATTGGTTGAGTCTTGAAATAAGTCAGCAAGATCTCGCTTTAGGTTTTCGTACTGTCTGACTGGCTATGCCGCCATGTTTCCTGCTTTCGTCAGGCATATTAATACAACCGTATACGTTTATTATACAAAACAAAAACTTTGCTGCTGCAAACTGTGGTTCAGAAATAAGGCCTCTGCATAATAAAAACAATTTATTGACTTACACATTCTGAATGGACTGCCTTATGGCTCAGGTTGTCACATCAATCCATGGATGTGCTTACTGCCGAGTGCAGGGATAGCACCAAAAAAGCAGTACATTTCCTATTAAGGGGATCAGAAGCGGTTTGTTTAATGTTAATGTTACATTTAATACGGTACAGATTACTGACGTCTTCCAGTTCATTCTTAAATGGTCTGACAATAATTCAGTTATAGAGCCACTACAGCTGCTGCAAATGGGAACCACTCTATTGGGTTCAAACCCGGATATCGAGTTGTAAAAGAGATCTTGACACAAGTTCTCCCAGTAATAGTATATGCAGTTTGGATATTGAAAAATGTGTTAACAAATACTTCACCAGGGTGTTCGAACTACATCCTTAGTCATGACACGAGTATCAGCACAATGAGGGAAACATTGCAAATGGAGTTGGCTGCAGATGCCAGTACATTTTACATTTCTGATCTACACAAGCAGAAACAGACCAGGGGTGGTAGGATTTCAGATCATATTTCGGCATACCCCACGGACTCACGTCCATGTGTGAGGGCAGGCTTGATATATATTATATCAAGGCCACCAGAATCCTAAGAAGTGTGGAATCAGCATTGTCTATAAAGCGACAAACAACACAAGGAAAGGTCGGTTTCAGACTATTTCAAGGTGGCTGTAGCAGGTTCTGCTTTATGCAGGTATTAACACTGACAATTTTACATCTCATTCCACCAGGACAGCATCAACTTCAGCGGCCAGGGCAATGGATGTTCCCATCGACCATGTCCTCACCAACGCAGGATGGTCCACTGAATTGATTTTAAATTTTTTTTTACCATAGGCCGGTTACTGACCCGGGCTATTTTCCCATTCTGCTTTGCGTCCACTTTTGCCTCCCTGAGATAGAGGGGTTGCTATTGATTTTCTTTATTAACATAAAACCATTATTATATTTGAATCAATATCATGGTTAATGTATTGTTGATTATTCACTCATCCCGAGTCAATCGATGCAGTGGGACGCCGGGATTTGAATCTGTGGCATGAAATCACAGAGCTTTGAACCCTTCACGGAATCACTCACGTGACTCCGAGGTAAAATTGTGAGATTAAAATGAGAACTTACCAGTTTGAAGTTTGATCTTTATTTTATGAGGAGTTACATTGGTGATTACGTGCCCTCCACGCCCAACCCTCTTTCACAAAGATCATCTGGTAGTTCTCAAGTTGCTGATCTTACTATGTTACTTAGAGTATTGTTATCTGTGTTTTCACACCGCTGCTTTGAAGATTGACGCGCATGCGAACTGGCGGGATTCTTCACGTAATCACCAACGTAATTCCTCATTAAATAAAGATCAAACTTCAAACTGGTAAGTTCTCATTTAATCTTACTAATCTGTAGCGTTTGCAGCAAGTAAAGAATTTTATTGTCCCATCCGGGACATATGGACAATAAAACTATTGAACAATTGAAAACTGCAACTAAAACACCGAACTATGAACTGGCTTGGTTGCACTAGGGGCTTTGGGCTTTGTTTTCATTTTGCATTATATTGGGCTTTTATTTATTGAACCTCTTTTTTTTGTTTAATTGTTTATTATATAAGCAATTGAGTACCGTTTGTGGTGCTGCTTCAGGAATAAATTGTATTGTTCCATTTCGATATATGACAATAAAACACTCTTGACAATTATATGGGAAAGAGCAGAAGTAACAAAAATCTCTATTCTCAGAGAGGATAGAAGGCATCATCCAGATTTCCTTTTGGCCCACAGTAGAACAAGCATAGGGATTTGCTCCTGCAGGCTTTCTCAATATTCAGGCAAAGCCTACACTCATTTATAATATACCTCAGAAGGACCTATCTTGCAATGTCCTACTATGTGCACGTGGCAATCGGCCTGTCTGATCTCCATGGACATTTTGCAAAAGAACATGTCTTCTGCGGAAACTGTTTTCCACTAACTTGTCTGTGCGAGTATTCTCCCAAGCGTTTACAAGGTGGAATGCTGGCAGCTGTGTGGTCTTCATACAAATCAATTCAATACTAAATGTTGACTTGTACACGGCACAGGGAACCCCAACAAAGCTGCTCTGAACTTAGCAAATTAAGATCCAAAACTGATATTACCAACATTAGAATGCACCCGAGTATGTTTTAAGCTCATTAAATGTAATAAAGGAGTTTTCATAAAAAAGTTATTGAACATCTGTATTTCTTTTAGAAAGTAAATGAAAAAAGGAAAGAAGGCAAAGGGAATGAAAGTGGATAAGTACGTTTGACTTGCAGGCAATTTTCTGATTCAATAGGTTCAAAAAGAGTAAAGTAATAATTTAGTGCTTTAAATGATTTATATTAAGGAATTGGTCTAAGTATTGGTCTAGAAACCTGGGGTAACTTACCTGTTCTTCTTTAAAATAGTGCTACTATAGCTTTGACATCCATCCACGTGTGCAATCTGATGCTTCGTTTTAAGACTGCGTCTGAAAAGCAGTAAAATGGCACATTCACCACTGCATGTACAATACAGTTATAAATTGGCAGTTCTCCCCTGACCAGCGTGGATTTTCTCCGAGAGTTCCGGTTTAATTCCACACTCAAAATGCATACAGGTTTGTAGGTTAATTGGCTTGGTATAATTGTAAATTTTCCCTAGTGTATGTAAGATTGTGTACATGTGCAGGGATCGCTGATCGGGACGGACTCGGTGGCCCGCAGTGCCTTCTTTCCCCGCAGTATCTCTGAACTAAACTGAACAGTTTTGATATCATACCAAAGTTGCTTTATTGTTAAAAAAAGAGTAGATTTCCATCTTCAATGCCATTATAAATGCTGAAAATATGCTGAAAATGAAAATGTACCAACACTATTACTGCAAATTAGGGCAGGTGCACAAATGCATGCTATCACCAGTCTTACCATCACTGGATGTAGATGTTTTAAGGATGAGAAAACAAAGAAAAATATCCAAACATAGTTATATAAAAAAACAGAAACATTTGGAACAAATGGGAACACAAATATACCTTAAGGTTTTTGTTCAGTATTTCTAAACCATGTAGGTTCTTTATGGTTTATTAACAGAACTGTTTCTTCTGGCAGGGGGATTGCTAACCGAAGCATACGGAGTTAGGATAATTCACATTTTTAAAATACAAACATAGCAGGTTATTATGATCTGTAATGTCCTGCCTGATAAAGTGTATGAAGTAGTAAATTCCCTAAAGGGAAATGGAGAAAGCAAGTTGAAAAAAGAAATACAAGAAATGGGGAAAGAACTCGAGACAGGGCTCTGTATGGCTCTCAACTAACAATATAGACACTATAGGATGAATGCTCTCTTTCTTGTTCTGTAAGTATGTACACATTTCACAACCTTTGAAGCCATCCAATTAAACTTAAAATGACTATGCTAGAAGCCTTTTATTTTCTTCTGTCAATCACAAAACCGTTTTGTAAAGCAAGCCATACTTTCTTCTCAACAGCAGATAACATCAATCTCTATAATTTATCGTGTGATTGCATGTCAATCAAAATATTGAAGAGCTATGAAGTTGAAGTGATAAAAAAAATTGCTATGCCATTATTCCATTATATTACGAATGGTAAATGGAAAGTCAAATGGGGTTAATTGTTTGAGATCATGCTGTTCAGAAGAAATCTGCGTGAATTGAATATCAATTTCTGATAAAGCACCTGGTACAGCTGATAGGAGAAAGTAATGACAAATTTACCTCTCAATTAATTTTTGTTGCTGATATGCAAAATCATGTTTTCTTTACAAAAATGCATCTTCATCATACCATTTTTACCAATGGAACTTTGCCAAAAAATTCAATTGAATTGTGCTACATATTTCAGCATTGTGCAAATGAATGTGGAATTTTACTTCCGAGTCACATTACGTCTAACGCATTGCGCAACAACTGATTGGCAGGCGCGTCGCTCCTCCAGCGGTAAGTAAATCCTGCAGGTAAGTTTTCAAACTTGCTCTCAGGTTGTGATTTTGCTTGCACGAGCTCCTACAGAGTTCCTGCTGGATGACAATCCGGGGCAAAATCCTGACGAGGAAATCCGGCTTGGAGACCGCGGGGAATCCCAGCTCAGGGAACCCCGGCTACGGAGACCGCGGGGAAACCCGGATCGTGGAAACCTGGCTATGAAGATGCGGGGAAACCGGCTCGGGGAAGCCCGGCTAGGGAGACCACGAGGAAACCTGCTTGGGGAAACTCGGCTACGGAGACCGTGGGGAAACCCGGCTCGGGGAAACCGGCTACGAAGACTGCAGGGAAACCGGCTCGGGGAAGCCCAGCTACAGAGACTGCGGGGAAACCTGCTCGGGGAGACTCGGCTACGGAGACCATGGGGAAACCCGGCTACGGACCGCGGGAGTGCGGGTAGCCGGCGGTGGTCGGGTTCTCTACCCGAATCGCTGACAGTGCGGTCAGTGCAGCCAAATGGAGGTCTGAGGCCTGGACTAGGCAAGTCAGGCCAGGAGGGTTCTCCTCCGACATTCATGGGTACGTCTTTGGACGTTTAACGCAATTGGAGCATGGATAGCGTCCTCAGGCGTTTATCCCACAAATATGATGCTCCATCCTGATATAGGTCCGTAGAAGGGGCCATATCAGCACAGGTATCCTCAGGGGCCTGCGGCAGTACCTGTTTCAGGGCTGCTAACAAATCTACCTCTCTGTGGAGGGGAATGCGAGGGGTTAGTTTGTAACTGACTCCAAACTCGGAAGTCTGTCCCTGGAACATACTGTAGTACATGCGTATGGCTCAAGGGTTGCGATATCCTAACTATCCGATATCCTAAGGAGTTACTGCAGGAAGAGTTGGCTTCGAGCCATTGGGGAACAGGTGATGGCTGTAAGGTACCATACACCTGAAATTGTTCCTGAAAGTGTGCTGGCAGTGAACAGCGCTATCTGGGGTGACATTGAGAGGGTATTGAAAACCTAGGAAAATGAAAGCAGCTGCCGAATCCTCTCTTCGGAAGACCCATCAACAGGTAAGACCTGGATGAGGAAGCAAAAAGCTGTCGGAACTAATCAAGGTACCAAACGACGAGTAAAGCTTCATCATTTCGGCGACAACACACCCCACGCCCCCATCGGAAAGTAAGTGGTTCACTGAAGCGGTGGTGGCAGCTTGAAAGCTGGGTAGAGGTCTTTCAGGTTCAAGGCCTAAGTCGGTCACAGGAAAAATATGGAATCCACGCACCCCACCAGTACTACTCTCCAAATCAAGGACGGAAATAGAACCCGCATCAGGGGCCTTTGGGCTTTCCATAAGACCAATGGTAACCATGGAGGTAGGTGGTCTGGTTCTTTTCCGAAACACAGGGTATGTGGTACCATTACAAGTTGGAAATAATTAACACTTGTTTTTTCTGTACAAATGACACACTGAGATTGGTTTATATGCACAAGCATAACAAGGGTTCCAAGCATGGCTTGGAATTGTTGGCCCAGAGTTGTCTTTCGAGGAACGCTCACTATTATGGCCAGGATTGCCTTTCAAGAGAGGATCGGAATATGGCCAGAGTTGTCCTTTCTAAGGGAGGCTCCAGAATTATGCCCAGGTTGCCTTTCGATGGCAGGTGCTCAGTATATGGCCAGGTGCCTTTCGGACAGGCTCGGAAATTGGCCAGAGTTGTTGCTCGAGGCAGCTTGCCATGCTATGCTGGCGTGGCATTGTTCATTGTGTAAGATGGAGGATGTTTGGTTTAACTTTCCTTGATTTTTTTAACTTTTTTGGGCATGTGCAGTATAGGCATTTCAGAATGGAAAACTTCGTTACTGTCTAACAACTGTTTTCCATAGGAACGTTATGGCATGCATCGATTCAAAGATACATACTATTCAGTTCCCATTACAGGATCACGGAGATATTTGAAATGTATCTGGTGGGGCAATGATATACAGTTAATGCTTGCAAATGGGCTCTAACTCTCAGCTCACAGGTTATTTACCAATTACTAAATGGTGCTTGGCTGTCAGAGCTCAGAAACCATTGTTATGGATGATATTCAATATCTGGATGATATTCCAAATGCTGTATTTGCTACAATTAACTGTTTCAGCCGCAAACTATATTTAAGAAATTGGGTTTCTCATCCATCCAGTTGATTTTAGTTGATACCAACTTAGAGTTTTTGGTTTATTGGGATTATTACCTTTAACTACTAATTTATCTGTGACTTCCACCCTGAGCATTGGAATTAATAGAAGCCTGTAACAAACCTTGTTGCTATGAAGCAGCCTCCTATTCATCAAGGTAATTGGTAATATAGTAGCTGTTGTTCAGCTGATGCAATTTGGGGCCTTTGTATTATTTCAGATTCACAACGTGCAAAGGAATATACCTCTCAAGTACTATATAGGTCATTATTAACCAGAACTATGCTATTACCAGCTGAAAAACTACAAGTCACAATGGTGGACGAACAGTATTCAGCATTTGCTCCAGGTAATTTTTGGTCAGTAAATCTTCCATTATATTACAAACTGATGCTAGTGCTCAAAGATGGAAAATTACGGAATGCCATCTCTAGTTACGGAGGTGGATTGGGTATTGCATGAGTTACATTCTTCAGTTATTGGTATCAATACCTATAGGGACACTGGGTGCATTCTTATGGTTAAAGATTTTGCGATTATGCATAATCTGCATGCATACTCCAAAAGTTGATACACTTTGGTGGTGGCATAATGTTAGTCTACAATAGGTGCAATCAAGTCAAAGTATCCTGTGATAATTTACCTAACCTAATTTTGGCGCTTGTGTAGCTCACGTTCGTAAAACCAATGACAACACAGAATGGATGTTAGATCACCAAAAGTTAGTTGAATGACATTGTGGCCTCAATGGAACACTTAATATCGATATGTTTGCACCAGGTCATTCAACCAGTTGAAAAAATATGTGGATATCAGTGGCAAGAGATACATTCTCGCTACACTGGGGACGAATGTTCTTTTATGGTCTTCCTCCCATTTTGCTCTCATCAGTCGGGTCCTTGCTATTTAATCCAGCAAGATCCCGCTGCTGGCTTTCGTACTGCTGCTGACTGGCATATGCAGTATGGTTACCGATATGTTGGATAATAATAGAACCTATATAATGGTTATTCGAACATAAAACTTGCTGTTCAGCTGTTTGATCGGGAAAACCAGCCTCTGCATGATAAAATAAATTCATTGACTTGCCGACACTGAAAAGACTGTTCCTGCGCCTCGGGTTGTCCGGACCATCCATGTATGTTTTTTTTTTTTGGGCCTTTTACTTTGAGAGTGCAAGGGATAGACCAAAAAAGCAGTACATTTCCTCTTCAGGAGATGAGAGCATTTTGTTTAAATGCTAATGTTACATATTATACGGCACTGTAACTGATGTCTTGGAGTTCATTTTCAAATGGGTCTTTGACATATAATAAGTTTATAGTGCCATTAACTGTTGCCAAAAGTGCCTTCTCATCATATTGGCTTGCCAAGCAAGTGAAACCCACTTCTGTGGGTCTCACCCTTCTGATATCAGATTTATAAAGGATGTATTTATACAAGTTCTCCAGGCCCACGGTAAACGGAAGTATAGGATATTGACATTGGGTTACCAATACTTCACAGGGGGCTCAGATACATCATAATCTGTGGCTCGACTCGCATAAGGTAGTTATCTCATGGCGCTGGTATCAGTGCAAAGGGTCCAGTCACTTCATAAATGCGCTGGACAGGATGGTTACATTCTGCAAATAATTATAAAATTTTATGTTTATGATTTAGTTAAGCAGAGCAAACCAGGGGCGTCAGGTCTCAAACTAGTTTTCATGGCATATCCCATGGACCTTTGGTTATGTGTGGTCTCACATTTACAACAATACGTCATGGTCATCAAGTGCCTTAGAGGCTCTAAACTAGCAATGTTTAGTTACAAAAAACTCATAAGAAGGTATTAGTTCAGACCATCTCCAGGTGATTATGCAGAAGTAGGTTCTAATATTTTCAACTCTCACTCCACCAGGGCTGCTACTACATCAGCAGCGCGAGGTATGGATGTTCCGCTGGACCATACTAGTCGGCTGCAGGATGGTCAAATGAACGAATTCCCAAACATTTTATAACAAACCCATTGCCAGACCGGCGGTATTTGCCAACCCTCTTTTTAGGTTCTGTTTTATAGTTTCATCCTGGATGAGTAGGTCATATTGCTGCATCATATTGTAATTAAAAGCTATCAGCATGATGTAAATCTATGTCTTGTATGAATGCATTATTTATTTTCACTCGCCTTGGTCAAACTGATGCAGTGTGTGACGCATTGATTCGTATCCACGGCATGAAATTAACAGAGCTTTAATTTCTTCACGTAGTCACTCACGTGACTCCGAGTTAAAATAGTAAGATTAAAGAGAATCTTACCATATGAAGTTTGATCTTTTATTTTATGAGGGAGTTATGATGAGCGATTATGTGCCCTCGCTCCCAACCTTGTATCATAAAGGTCATCTGGTAGTTGTAGTGCTCTTAATTCTTACTATGTTCAGTGCAACAACTATTATCTGTGATTTTCACACTGCTGCTTTGAAGATTGACGCGCATGCAGGCTGACGGCCTTATTATCATATTCGCTCATCGTAACTTCTCATAAAATAAAGATCTCACTTCAGACTGGTAAGTTCTTGTTAATCTTACTATTTTCTCAGCGTGAAGTCCTTGCATGGAGGTAGTGCATGCTGATATCTTGGCATACCTCTGGCAAAACTGAGCACTGTTGCGAAAATATGTCACTTTCCATTCAAAACAAGCATAATCAGGCACAAAAGGACAACATGTGCTGGTGTAACCAGCAGATCAGATGAATCTCTAAAGAATATGGAATGCTCTTTCCAGCTGTCTTCTCCCCCTTCAACCTCCACCCCCTCCCCTACAAAACAGTCTGAAAAAGGATCTTTGACAGATATGTCGCCTATGTTGGTTCTTAGAGATGTACAAACCTGCTGAGTTACTCCCACACTTTGTTTTCCTTTGAGTATTCATGGAGTATCTGCAGTTCCATGTTTTCTATCATGATCAGGGATAAATTGGTTTTGTTAAAATGCAGTTCTGGGGTGTGAGATCTCACATGTTCACTCCACAATTCAACCAAAGTTCCTGCACATACTCCAAGGTCTATGTGCAATCCTCAACTCCCAAACCCAGAAAAACCCACTTATAAAACTACACAAACTTTGATCTTGGCAACCACATTTGTACTTGGCGACTAATCGCAGCCAACCATCAAAAACATAGCTCTGCTGTTCATGTCCTTGCTCTCAGGTTTCTGAAGACAACCTCTATTCTTTTCTCAAATCTAAAATGTTACACTTTCCCTTGTGCATTACCCAAAAAGCTACAGTGCCTCTTAAAACTATGGGTATTTTAATACTATCTCAACTTCTAGGCCTCCTGTATTATCATGTGGCTTCAGCATTTTAAGAAACACCACCGCCCCATCATATGGTTCAAATCATGCTATTGAGCCGCACGGGGAGTGTAAACAAGTAGTGCCTCCAAAATTTAACGTGATATGTTAAGTTATCAGCAGGGCCATTGTTTGGTAGTGGCAAGCATGAAAAACCATGTTTTAATCCTCCTACAGTTAGAAAGCAATAATAAATAAACTCTTTAATTATCTCTTTAAACAATGCTTCATTTATTCACGGTTAGAATTTGTATAGACATTTATTAGATACATTTTTTGATGAGCCTACGTGCATGGAAATTATATTGGAAAATGTGTGCCTGCTTAATGCCCCGTGCAATTTTTATTCACTCTTTGGTTATGTAGCAAGGAAATATGGATGCAAGAAATTGGTATAAAAATTGGTAATACGAGATTTTCTGAACGTTTTCAACATTTCTATTTTCAATATAGTGTTATTGAACATTATTATTTAATGGTAACTACACAAACCTTTGATCTTGGCAAACCACATTGTACTTGGCACTGTTCGCCAGCCAAATAATCAAAAACATAGCTTCTCTTCTGTTCCGTGCTCAGGTTTTGAAGACGACCCTTATTCTTTTCTCAAATTCTAAATGTTACTTTTACCTTTGTTGCATTACCCAAAAAAGATACAGTGACCTCTCTAAACTGATGTATTTTTAATACTATCTCACTTCTAGGGCTCCTGTATTACTCACGAGGCTTCAGCATTTAAATGAAAACACCATGCGACCATCATAGATTAATATGGGGGGCTTCAATTCATGGCTGTTGAGCCGCACGGGGATGTAAAAAGTTGTGCCTTCAAAATCTAAACGTGATATGTTCAGTTCTCAGCGAGGGCACATTGTTTGGAAGTGACAAAGACATGAAAAAACATGTTTTTAAACCCTTACAGTTAGAAAGCAATTATTAAATAAAACTCCTTTAATTAACTCATTTAAACATGCTTCATTTATTCTACGTAGTAGAATATGAGAATTTATTAGATACATTTTTTGATTGAGCCATACGTGCATGGAATTTTTGTTTTAGACAAATGTGTGCCTGCTTAATGCCCCGTGCCCGTGCAATTATTATACACTCATTGGCTTATGTAAGCAAGGAATATGGATGCAAGGAAATTAGGTATAAAATTGTAATACAGGATTTTTGAATATTTTCAAACATTTTCTATTTTCAATATAGTGTAATTGAACATCTATTATTTAATGGTTAAGATAGAATAGAAAGATAATCAACAAAGGCGGGCACTTACTGATTTCCTTTGCAGCTTTCGACAATCTGAAATATTTTAAGACAATTGAGTTTGACAATTGAGAGGCGGGAGAGAGTGAGAAGGCGAGGGTGAAGAGGAGGGGGGGGGGAGAGAAGAGGGGAAGACGTGGGAAGGGGGGAAGAGAGGAGAGGGGGAGGATGGGGGGTGAGAGGGGGGAGACTAGGGGAGAAAGGAGACGAGGTCGGGGAGGGGATAGGAGGGTGGGGTGAGGGGGGGGAGGAGGCCAAATGGGGGGGGGAGATGGAGGGGGGAGAGAGAGGGTGGAAGGCGGGGAGAGTAGGGGGGTGAGAGAGGAGGGTGAAGAGAAGGGGTGTGAAAGAGGAGGGTGAGAGAGGAGAGAGGTTGGTGGGGAAAAGGAGGGGGAGAGGAGGGGGGCCAGAGGAGGGGGGAGAGAGAGGCTGGGGAGGGGAGAGGAGAGCAGGAGGGGAGGAGAGAGAGCGAGGTGGGGGTGGGAGGTGGGTGAGGAGGGTGGAGAGGAGGGGGGGAGTGAGAAGAGAGGAGTGGGGAGATGAGGGGGGAAGAGGAGGCGGAGGAGAGCAGGTCAGTTGGGTGGCTGGGCAGGTGGTGGCGGCAGCGACCGAGGAACATCAACCAAAGGGACTGCGATTAGTCGGCTTCAATCAGAGGTCCGACTTGCCCTCTCTTTCTTGAATAAAGGGGGGGGGGAGGGAGGAGGGGTGGGGAAGTTGACGTCACTCGCAGCTAGTGAGGCAACGATGCCAGGCCATGCAGTTCATTGTGACGTTCATTCAGCGAAAGGACTGTCATTTTATTTCAAAATGTTTTGTCAGGATTTTGAACATTTTCATTCATAATCATGAAATAAAGCATGAAATTTTCAGATAAGGCGATTTTGGACTCCAGGGAGGAAAAAATCTTTCCAGAATATGTAAAATGTTACCGTTTAGTGCATCGGTTTTTTTGGAGAAGATGTGATTAATTATACACAAACAAATAAAACACACGAGCAACACATCACATCCAAGATCAGCGTTTTATAAAGATGTATAAGTTAATAGTTAGTTATTCGGGCCCACAGTTCTGGTTGTCCACTAGTTTCCAATGCCCATGCCAATGCTGCAATACACATGGCAAATAATTCTGTTGCATTCTTTTGTTACCAGAATTCACAAATACAGTGTCTGCCGGGAAAACAGGAATCAAGATAATTCAATTGATCATTTGTTGCCTTGCATTGAACATATGGTTGCACATGATATCTCTTCAAGGTTTCTCATCACCATTGATGTGATCTATGCAGCCCAAGATCTGTCGACATGTAATACTATCTCTCTATG
>CM069135.1:18391614-18459056 GCA_035221665.1 Okamejei kenojei | reverse complement strand
TAACTTCATCCACACAAAGGGGAGGTGGGTGTTTGGAACATGCTGCCAGAGGAAGGTAGTTGAGGAAGGGGAACATCCCGACATTTAAGAAACAGTTTGACTGCTACATTGGAGAGGAAGGTTTGGAGGTATGGACCAAAAAGCAGGATGCGTAGCAGGAATATTGGAGGGTTGTGGGCAGTTGCGTTGATGGGCCTGTTTACACTGTATCACACTTTTGGACAATTATACCTCCACCAGGCTATGAATGTTCAAATTAAGTGGTCGAGTTTTATTGCCCAATTCTCAAGCATAGAAACATAGAATATATGTGGCAGATAGGCCATCTGCCCTTCGAGACAGCGACTTGCTATTCAATATAATCATGGCTATTCATCTAGAATAGTACTTCTTTCTGTCGTTTTTCCCCATATCCCTTGATTTTGTGAGCTAAATGTAACTCTTTTGAAACCATCCAGTGAATTGGCCTGCACTGCCTTCTGTGGCAGAGAATTCCACAGATTCACAATTTCCTGTGTGAAGAAAGTTTTGTCCTCTTCGCGTCCTAACTGCCCCCCCCCCCCTTTATTCTTAAACTGTGACCGCTGGTTCTGTACTCCCCAGCTCAGCCAGATAGACAGAGTTGATCGTGGATTTGTTTTTCCCATTTGAGGAGTAGGGGAAGATTCAAAACAAGAGGCATGACATGAGAATTAAGGGACAGAAGTTTAGGCGTAACGTGAGGGGGAAACTACCTCAGAGGGTGGTGGCAGTGTGGAATGAGTTCCAGCAGAAGTGGTGGAGGCAGGATCGATTTTTACATTCTAAAAGTAAAGTGGATAGGTATATGGACGTGAAGGGAATGGTGAAAAAAAAGGTTTGGTCTGAGTGCAGGTAGATGGGACTAGGGTAACAAATGGTCGGCACGGACTGGAAGGGCGAGGAGGGGCCTGTTTCCGTGGCTGTAATTGTTATATGGTTATATGGTTATTAGTCGCCTTCATCCTTATGCGCTCCAAGGGAATAATGTAACAGCCTGTTCAACCTTTCCTATATCAGGATTTGAGTCATGGCAACATTCCTTGGAAATTCCTCTCTGCACCCTTTCCAACCTTTACAATATCTCTTCCTATAAAAGGGTGACCAAAACGACGAGCAATATCCACATGTGGCCTCATCAATGTCTTCTACAACTGTAACATAACCAAAGGTTTGGATGCTCTATCCGTTTAAGGACGAGATGACTATTGCAGCACCTGTTATAATGCCACATACTGCAGTCACAGTGCATCTGGCTTTGATGCGGTGTCAATCAAAGAAGCTTGATTTTGAAAAATGCTGTGGCTTTCTGAATGCTAAAGTTGCATTGATTCAGGATTGTGCATAAATTCTGGCCTCTTGCTCATCTAATTTATTTATTTCATATTTGTAATGGGCTGCTCAGACGTTAAATTTGTTATCTATACCCGTCTCTAAACTTACCAACATTCTTTCTAATAAAAATCTCTCTGTTTTGACATTTTAACTGTTAATAATTTTATGTCATTCAGAGTTGGGGCTAACTTTTGTGTGATGACAATGCATGCAAATTAAAAAAGTTGGTGGACCAAATATATTTTAACATTATATATCGAGTTTGGAAAAGTAGGAAATAGGAATGATGAATGATAAAAGGGTGATGCATTTGGTAAATCTTTATTCATTGTATGAATCTATATTAATAAAAGTTATGTGATTAGGAAAAAAGAAAGAAAAAGTTTCTGTTGCCAAGAATAGATATGATTGATTAGGTGGGCGAGGGGCAGCAGTTCAATGGTCGGTTCAGTGTTGCATTCGTGGTTCTGGATGTTTCACCATTGTGTGGAAGGTATAGATCTAGTAGGCAGCTCCACATTTTTATCAGAAATAAACATCTGAGCGTTATGCAATTAAATAAGGCTATGTTTGATGGCCAATCTGCTGATGCTCTTTGTTTATTGGACTTAGGTTGTTTTGCTTCCAATTGGTGTGCAGTGACTGTTGAGTCATCTTAGTCAAACTTAATATTTATTTATAAACATGCCAGTTCAGGAACCAGCTGGGAAACTTGGCATCAATCGCTCATGGAGAGGGCAATTGGACAGAAAAACAGTTATAGTTAAACAGGATTCAACATCTTAAATCGATTTTACTACCACTGCTGATACTAGGATGAACATTTAATTTTTAGATCTTGATGATTTCGTATGGCAATGCACTTGAAGGCGGGAGGACAGCTCCTTCTAACCATAACAAACCATTTTTGCCAGACTACCCCGCTGGTGTGAGCAGTTATAGTTAGGAAATGCAGAATCAAAATATGTGCACATATAATCTAGATTTTTACTATGTTGTGTCCATGGGTATGTAAGCTACATATTTAACTGGACTGCCTTGATGCTCACAACCACTATTGGGGATACATCCAAATTATTGGCAGTTGATTGGTGTTTTGTGTAGCTTCCTGTATCCCTATGCACAATTCTTATTCTTTTGCAGTTGATGTAAATGTGAATCTTTCTAGTTATAAAATTATAATTGGAGTAAATCTGAAGCTTTTTGTTCTCTTTTGGTTGCTGCTCTGGCTTTATAAAAGGATCTGCTTCAGTGCTCCAAGCAAGCTGACATATCTTGGAACTGTTAATCCCTTCATTTTTCTTAAAAAGACACGTGAAGTGCCAGTTATCTGCTTGTTTCAACGTAAATAGATCAAATCCACAAAGGTCTAAAGCCTAGCCAAGCCATTTTTTCCTTTTTTCACTTCTTATAATGTTGTTATTTTTAAAAGCTTTCATGCAGACAAGGAATACTTTATGATAAAGATTGCTGGAGAGGAGTGTGATCTGGATGTGCATGATTTTGCAAAAGCTGATGTACTGGTACAGCAACTAATAAAGAAAATTGAGCAGAATGCAATTAGTTATAGCTGGGAGAATAGGTGGGGGAAGGAGGAAAGTTATGCTTTTGGCATTTATGAGTAGCACTGCACTTTATATAATATTGATCTCCTTATTTAAAGAAAAATATTTTAATTTCTGGATGCAGTTCAGAGAAGATTTGATTTACCAGACTAAATACTTGACATGCTCAGGCAGATTGTCTTGTGAAGAAAGGTTGGATAAACTTCTGCCTGCTGGAGTTTAAAAAAGTAAGAGAAAAACCTGGAACTATGAATCTGTTTAAAACTGGGTGAAGCATTATTTTATTTCAGAGTGTCATGAGTCTTTGGAACTCTTTCCCTGGGGGTGGGAGGGGGGGGGGGGCGATCGCAACCTTCACGTGGTCCGCCCTGTTTCGACAAATGCAATCAACTGGCGTGCGCAATCAAGTAAGATCAAATAGAACAAGTTGTCCTGCAACTTTAGGCTGTGCACGCCATATGCAAGAAGAGAAAAGGAACTCTTTCCCTCAAATGGGATAAAATTAGAGCCTTTGAATAATTTTAATGGCAGATGTAGATGTGTTTTACTTCATGAAAAAGCTGTCACTGAGAGCCAAGAATGTCTTGAGGTCACAATCAAATCATCTCATGACCTTACTAAATAGCTGAAGAAGCTCAAGGGGCTCAAGTGATTTCTTGCTACCTAATTTGTATATTCATGTTTGAAATACATGTTATCAGAAAATTGTAAAATGTTACAGCATTCGTCATTGTGATTTGGATCTGTAGATCAATGATTACCTTGTTGCTGGTGCCATTTAAAATGAAGTTCTGCGAGACTGCCATCCCTGAAAGTTCCCATTACTTTCTGACTAATCAGGCACCTTTACCCTGACAGTAATCCAATGAAAAAATAAATTCTACCTCAGTTATTTCCTGGCTTGACCATTCTGATGTGTAGGTGCTTCTGTGCTGAGTCCACATGTCAAATATTTCAAGCACTTTGCTGGCAACTTATAATGGTGAGAAAATATCAATGTGTGGGCACCAAAATGTAAGAAATTAACTTACAACACATAAAGCTAGAATAAGGAAATTAAAATTCCAGAACTGTGTCCTTCAGTTTAACTTGCTAAATCAGACTGCAAGTGGAGAACCCATTTTCATTATCAGTTATTAAACAGAGAATGAATGCAGATTTAAGGATTTCTTGGAAACATTTTAAAGGGAAAAATTCTTAATAGATTTCTGCAACACAACACATTATAATCTGGAACATGTTGATTGAACATGGGAAATATTGTAATTTAACTTTCAGATGGGGATTGCATAAATTTGTGAGGATGTACGATTTGAGCATTAACTCCAGCATGGTTCCAATCATTCAATCAATTCAGTGAGCCAGCACAAATATGGATGGATAAATAAATGCATTCAGTTTTGTCTTCTATGATTTTGTAATATATACCTGAAGACAAAAGCCACAAAATTATTTCTTACAAGAAAGATATGGCTGGATGTGTTTTTATCTTAATGAATTTCAACTGTATATTGTATTATTAGCACAGATATCAGTTCAAATTTATTTAGATATATTAATAGAATATTGACTGGCCTTGAGGGGGATACGACTTTATATTGCCTGAAGTAGATTCATATTGCCCGTTAATAGGTCGAAGACGAGTCAGGCAATATGGATCTAGTGAGGGCAATATATGTTGTATCTCCCGAAAGAGGACAGTCAATATTGTATTATTACCCATTATCAGACTTCTAGTGAGGAAAATTTTGAACATCTCAGACTCGGCGGACTTCCACGTAAAATTTAACAAAATGGACGCGGCAGTTCTCTTCCTGTCTGCCGTTTGAATATTCTAAATTTCCCACGCAGCGTCACGTTGCCGTCACGTTGCCAAGTTCCCGGATGTGAGACCAGGGGAATATAAGATATATTCCCCGCTGTTTTAAACAGGTAAAGTCCATAGGCGTTCGCAGAAAGGGGAATATAAGAAATATATTCCCTGTTACACCTGCTCTGGCAGTAAAAACGAAGGGAATACAATTTTGTATTTAAAGCATACCTCAGATGTGTGATATGGGTAATAATACTCTTATTGTTTGATCTGTGATCTAATTTGATGTATAATAAGTACACATTTATGTTTTGCAGTGTAAATAAATTGCATCATGACATATTAGACAAGGTATCTTTGGCTCCTCCATGGGATCTCCTTGTTGATATCAAGATCTGTTGCCCTATGTAATACCCATTATACTGTGAGATTTTTGCCGAGTTGTCAGCACAATGCAACAGGCTTAAAAAATCACCTTTAAATTTTCATTGTTTTCTTCTCAGGGAGATATAACCATATAAACCATATAACAATTGTCTGCTAGTTTTTGCTGATTTTCTTTGTTCCACTTACTGGGCTGCTGTATCTTCAGTCTCATCTGGGCCTTTCTTAATCTTCTTTGTCCATCTGTCTCCCCTTTCTGGAGGCACTTTAAAAAATCCACCTGATTGTTAAACTTTGCATATGTTTCCTTATATCTCCTGTCATTCCTTTAATGCAATATGTATTCAATCTGCTTGGAACTTCCTTTGAACCATCATGATCTTATAGTTTCCAGCTCAGAATACGTTTTGCTGCAAGAATTTATATTTTCAGATTTATTTCTAATTTAAATTTATTATAATTCATTATAATTCTGTAAAATTAATTAAAATAAAATGTTGAATCATTAGTATCTCTGAGAGGAAGATATGATGTGCGTTGAAAATGCATACCAGTGCACATTCAAAATCTCTGAAAATTACAAAAAAATAATCAATTTGGTTTGCTTTTGTTGGAATGAGCTTTGGATAATTAGCCTAATTCATGAATACTAATTCATGATGAATTATTTCACATTTTGCTTTCTATACTCATTTTCCGACTGCAATAAAAATATTTTAATTTTTATTTTGAGTGTATGTCCACTTACTAAACATTCTCCAGTTGTATTCATTAATCAGGAACTTATGCCTCCCATGTTTGAATTTCTACATTATAATTGGAAGATGGCATCCCTCCCTTCCTCTCAACATCTCACACGTGAGGAAACCACACGTGCACGCATTTAATAATGGAAAGATCTTGAACCCTTATACTTCGGCTTTAAGCTGAGCACAATACCCTCTGTCACTTTCTTAATCAATGTAATGCCAGAAAAAACATAAAGCATTGCATTGTTTATAGCAAATATATCTAAAGTGCAGTTGCAGTGAAAATATTCTTGTAAGAGACCCTGCAGTTTTATGGGTGCAGGAAAGGATATGTCTTCAAGGAGTGCTCTGGTCAAGGGCCTCGCTCTTTCATGGTTGTGTATTATTCTGCAGATACCCTGCAGGTTACATTCTATTGTGATTGATACCTGTGTTATTCAGTCAATGGATACTGTGCTAGGCAGAATGAGAGCAATGTTAGGTATGGTTAAAACTTCACTATATCTGTTTTAGGAATCATTCATTCCATCTTAATCCATGTTAATTTCTCTGGAATTTGCTTTCAATGTTTAGTTTCATTCTTTACACACCATTTCACCCAGGCTAGGGTTACCAACTCATGTTTGAATGCAGCCAAGAAACAGCTGATCACATTATGCCAGTTGTAGATCACCTGGTTTTATTATAATAATTTTATAAAACAACACAATCAAAAATGTTGGCTGCAAAGGATCTGAACGTGTGGGAAGTGTATACAAGTGTCACTTGATGAAATTCAATCAAGTATGAATTTTGAAAGCAGTATCTTCTTGCACTTATGGAAATGTATACTTTATATGTAAAATAAAATGCCGTAAACTGGTTCACTAGAGCTGCATCAAACAACATAATGCTACTGAGTCACATTGAGACATTAAGAAAAGGTGACCAATGCCTTAGTAAGGTGCTGTAAAGAGTTAGCTGACAATGAGAAACCATAGGCAATTAACTGAACTGAACAAGTCTACAACATGATGAGCAGTTTTAAGAATCTACCTGAAAAGAAGGGCTACAGTAATGTTCACAGAATGAATTGCAGAGTTTGAGCATTAAGTGGTGTGCAAGCTTTAGATGTAAAAATTAATACAGTTTGGCACAGTATTGCAGCACCCATAAAGTTTATGAAGGGTGGTATGGACTGCTGACATGAGATATACATTTTACACGTAAATAGAAACAGTATGAAGTAACAAATCTATAAATCAAGCAACACCTGCGGAGATAGAGACAGGATAAATGTTTCATTTTGCTGACCTTTCATCTGAACATTAAACTAGCATATTCCGACGTATCCATTTGTCAAGAGCAGTCAAAAGTATGTTTCACAATAACGTGTAAAGAACTGCCAAATATGAAATTGAAAGCAGTGTCTGTGGCTCATCTAGAGCAAAAGAAGCAGCAGATTGGGTTTAGGCCAACGTCCATGTTCACACGTCACATCATACTGCAAGAAGGTCCAGATAAGGTTATGTGATGTTGCTTGTTTGTGAAAAACTCTATGTCTGAGGGACGGCTTAATGGGCTGTCCCATTTAGGTGATTTTTCAGTCGCATGAAAAACCGGCAACTGGAATGGCGACTGTCATAGTGGAACACATAAACACATCGCTTCCTTTACCAGCCCTGTATGCAAGCAGGGGACAAGGGCAAGCGGGGGTGAATCGCTGTCTATAAAAAATTCCACACGGTGCAAAGCCAAGGTGAAATATTTTTTGACACCACACTGCGATGAACAGGATGGTTAGCTTTGTAAAAAGATCGGCCTAAAGGACAGTGTTATGGATAAATCCTTTAAAAGAGAGGTGCAGAGGAGAGGGGGGAGAAGTGGGAGAGAAGGAGTAGAGAGACAAACTTTTAGAAGGCCAGAGATACACGGCTGTGAAGTCGGCAGACATTTAACATTACAGTCGGTTATCCTTGATTCTGAAAATACTGCTTACATTTTTTTATTCTTGATTCTGATAACTACTGCTTACATTTGAGCCAATGAAATTCACCAGTCAGCATCGGCTACAACCTACAACTTGAACCTCCGACATCCTGGCAACCCACCTATGGCTCGAGAATTCTCGATGATTCTCCATGGTGGCTTCATTCTAGTCATCGCTAATTTCAAAAATTTGCAGCAACCATAATGAGGCCGCGACTAGTTCCCAGAATGCGGGGAACTCCTCACGACATGAAGGCGGACTCCCCGGCAACCACCCACGAACTCTGTGGCAAACTGCATTGTCTCCTGCAAAAGTTGCTAAGTGGGTCAGGCCCATTAATCCGAGGAACTCATTCAAGTCTTACATTACTTAACACGATATCTTCAATATACATTTTTTTTAAATAATAAATCAATGAGAATTGATGGTTTTCACTTGGATTACTATACATTTCCGGCGTTAGATGAAACATACGTATTGGTAGATAAATACAATACTGCAGTGATTAGAATGAAAATGGGTAATTATTGCATCAGTGCACAATGTGCACCTCACTGAATGATATGGTGCCTAATTTATCTTATGAAATTTAAATTTTCATAAGATTTTCAGCAGAAACTAATTAACTGACAGTTAACAGGGCATAGATGGCGAAGAGAAAAATCTACTCTGGTGACCACAACAATATGAAACAGTTATTAATTCATAATGCATAGGAATTGGAATTACTTCCTACTTTTTTTCCACTTCAGCATCGTAGAAAAATACATTCAATAGATCTCTCCAAAATTATATAAATGGGTTGGTTCAGTACAAGTGAAAACACCAATTTGAAATGGTGTATATAAAATAATAGGACGAAATTTGTGATATGCTGAAGGCAGCGGAAGAAATCTCTGTGCATTAACTCAGAATTGTATGGGCATTTCTTTCAAAAATAATTTATAAAGATAAATCCATGCTAAAAAAAGAATTACCGTTTCTCAAATCCCATTGATCCACTACTATGACAACTGTTATCATGCTCAATGGGTGTAACATATGAGAAAATGTGTAAACCAATGTTATCTATCCATTTGCTTGTCAATTTTGGGTCTGAATATGCAGATAAAAGAGAACATCTGACAACTTCCATTAAAATGCATTGGACATACACCAGGAGATGTATATCTCCCTGGTGTATGTCCAGGGAGATATACATCTTCCAGAGAGGGAATCTGGTGGAAGCCTCTGATTTGGTTGAAGGACGAACAGAGGAAGCAGCTGATTGGGTGCAAACCAGGGGTTTACATTTTTACATTTCTGTCTTCAGGTTTATGGATTCTGGGAGTTAAGGATTCTGGGAGTTAAGGATTCAGTATTTATTAGTAAAGTTTAAAGGATAAAGTTTTGTGTTTAATAAAAATTAAAAATTGAAAAATAAAAATATATATTTAATACAGAGTAATTTGGGAGTAAGATATGTCAGTAGAGATTGGCCCGGGCCTTGCTCAGCCTGCAACATGTGGGAGATCAGGGATATTGGTCGGTTGTCCCTAGTGACTACATTTGCAGGAAGTATCCAGCTGCAGCTCCTGACAGACCGCATTGAACGATTGGAACTGCGGCTGGATTCACACTGGGAGCATCCACGATGCGGAGAAAGTTGTGGATAGCACGTACAGTGAGTTGGTCACACTACAGGTAAAAGGTAAGAGGACAGAAAGGGATCGGGTGGCCAATAGCCAGCAAAGCAGTAGGCAGGTAGTGCAGGGGTCCCCTGCGGTCATCTCCCTCCTAAACAGGTATACCATTTTGGAAACTGTTGAGGGAGATGGTCATCAGGGGAATGCATGCAGCAGCCAAGTTCATGGCACCATGGGTGGCTCTGCAGCACATGAGGGGGGAAAAAAGAGGGGATGGGCAATAGTAATAGGGGATTCAATTGTCAGGGGAATAGATAGGCGTTTCTGCAGCCGCAAATGAGACTCCATGATGGTATGTTTGTCTCCATGGTGCAAGGGTCAGGGATGTCACTAAATGGCTGCAGAACATTCTGGAGGGGGAGGTGAACAGCCAGTTGTCGTGGTGCATATTGGCACCAACGATATAGGTAAAAAAAATGGGATGAGGTCCTACAAGGTGAATTTAGGGAGCTAGGAGATAAACATAAAAGTAGGACCTCAAAGGTAATAATCTCTGGATTTATTACCAGTACCACGGGCCAGTCAGAGTAGAAATAGGAGGATCTTGCCATAGAGGGTGTACAGTGAAGGTTCACCAGGACTGATTCCTGGGATGTCAGGACTGTCTTATGAAGGAAAGACTGGATAGACTCGGTTTATACTCTCTAGAATTTAGGCGATTGAGAGGGTATCTTATAGAAACTTACAAAATTCTTAACGGGTTGGACAGGCTAGATGCAGGAAGATTGTTGCCGATGTTGGGGAGGTCCAGGACAAGGGGTCACAGCTTAAGGATAAGGGGGAAATCCTTTAGGACCGAGATGAGAAGGACTTTTGTCAAACAGAGAGTGGTGGGTCTCTGGGAACTCTCTGCCACAGAGGGTAGTGGAGGCCAGTTCATTGGCTTATATTTAAGAGGGAGGTAGATGTGGCCTTGTGGCTGAGGTGATCAGAGGGTATGGAGAGAAGGCAGGTCGGGGATACTGAGTTGAATGATCAGCCATGATCATATTGAATGGCGGTGCGGGATCGAAGGGCCGAATGGCCTACTCCTGCACCTAATTTCTATGTTTCTATCTCTATTTTGAAGGTGGATAATTCCCATCTCGATGCAGCCTCACTCTGTAATGTAATCATTTGTGAAGTGGCAAATTGCGCCTTTCACGATTATATTGCAATGAAGTATCACTGCCTCTGAAATGGTGACCTCTGTTTGTTAATCCTGGCCAGATTGGGGAGGCCAGGACCTTAAAATCGAGTAAAGCTTCAGGGCTGCTGGGCCATTTGGTTAATTTGAAAGTGCTCTCTGTAGAACTGGAACAAGCTGCATGTGGTGCCAGTTTGTCTAGAGCCTAGACCCAAGCTGCAGGAAGAGGAATGGGTCATCTGCAGACCCTGGCAATTAGGTGCAAAATGCATAGAATGGATTGGTTGACTGCAAACCAGACATACTTTGCAAATAATTGTTAAATAATGTTGCAAAGCTTTACTTTGCTGAATGTTGATTGGATGAGGTATTGAGCTTTGTCTGGTTTTCTTGCATATCAGGGTAAATGTTGTGAGGTTCGCTTCCTCTGAAAAGCACCGTTTGAATACAATGTATTAGCCACTGTATTATTGGGTTAGGAAATGTCTGTCATGTATGGGGTTAATCGATATCTGTAATTGGATTATAAAGAGACCACTCCCATGTGGTTTGGCCCCTCAAGGTCCGGGGACTTATAAAAGTCTGCTGCCACGAGGTCCGGCGTCGATCTTCTGGGAGAACGCTTGGGACTGTGTGACCTTCTGGAGTGTCTCTGTTTGAGCGATGCCTAGAGGGCTTGATCAGGCAGATATGAGGCTCAAACCCGTGGTGGTTAGGTATAGTAGTTGAACTGTAATTGTATTTTGTCCAAATAAAGATTAGTTGCACAAGTGCTTGATTCAGTGGTTTTTGACTGAAAACTGGACTGGGGGGAAGCTTAGAATGAGCAATTTACATTGGGGGCTCGCCGGGATCGCAACAGACCCCCAAACACAAGTTTGCAATCATGGGTGTTGAGCTGTTTCGTTCGTGAGTGCAGAAATGAGGTTTTTGCATTGGTTTTCGGCACTTCGCTAGTCGGAGCGGATCGATCATGCGCGGGCTTGGGAAAAGGGTCTAATCGAGATCATTAGAATACAGTCCAGAAAGCATGGGAGGGTGGTTAGCACTCCTTTGGGTTTGGGCCTATAAAACCGTGCGTGGAATGGCCCAAAACTTGGTCATAGTTAGCAGATTGCAGCTGCTTTAATGAGAGCCTGACACACTTCATTGGGTGAGGAGTGGCCCAAGGTTAGATTTGCTATCCAATTGGTGGGGTATTGAAACACAGGTCTGATCTATGTATTGATCTATCTTTGCCGGGAACACAGATTGGAAAGGTGCACTCTGAAAATTGGCATCGATAACATCCAGCACGAAGAGGCTAGGCACTGAACCCCCAGTGCCCAGCAGAGAGGAGTGTCTGCCTGAAGGTGTCTGAGTCCTTCCCTGGAGTGACAGTCGAGGAATCTCGTAAAGGTACTGAACTCGGTGGATATAGTATAGATTGGCTGGAATACTCTAGTCCATTCGAGATTTTTTCATTGGGCAATTTAGTTTAATTAGCGAGCTTGCATATGTGGAGTGGTACGCACTAAAACTAGGAGTTCGCGAATGAATCAAATTTCCAAATACAGAATTTCACATTGAAGTTCTGTCGGTAAGGTAGAATTTGAAGTCTTGTAGATAGAACTTTGGTGTTGGTGCATGTCCGTGATCGATTCCAAATAGCGGCTGATCAACAGTGAATAGTAACCCTGTGATCGATTGTTGATTAATACCTGATAGCGAAAGAGTACCTGAGAGATGGGAACCTGTTTACTTGGTGAGAAGTAATCTGAATGCGATAGGGTATCCCTAATTCTGTAGAACTTAGAGAGGAGGGATTGAGGTCCCCCTATTAGAAGTCCAGTCTTAGTAGAGGGATAGTAACATTCGGGAGGAAAAGTCATTTAAGGAGAAGTACCCCTTAGCAAAGCGTAACGAGGAAGGTGAAAATCTTCGATATCAGTGGGAGAGGTTCATTGAGTGATTACAGCGTGACACAGCGTTGAGATCGAGTGTTTGTAAACTGTGCGCTAGTGCTTTAAATCATTTTTGTAAATTGTAAAAATCTAGCTTTTTGTGTCGTTATCGGATCTGAATTGTGCAAATATTCTATGTATGTAAATAAATTTAGAGTGTATTAAGATTTAGAAAGTTAAGATTTAGAGTGTGTTAAGTCTCTCTGCCATTTGTATTACTGCTTGTGTGAGTGCTTAAGGATTTTTGGGTGTTGTATGATTGATGTAAAAGTGTGCATGAATTGAATATTTGTAATCGTTTAGTGTATAGTATTGTTAGATTCTGAATCATGGTGGTTCCACCAGGGGTTGTACTCTTTCGATCGCTGAGTCGGGGGAGAGTCATTCTGCTAACCGACTGCGCCACGAAGAGGATTTATTAGAGTGCGTGATTTATAATAAACAAGTGTTTGTGGTTTATGTAGGAGTGTGGTTGTGCCTGATAGTAATAGGTAGCATGATATCCTGCTTGTGTACTGTGTTACTTGCTTGTTTGAAGATCATTTTCAGGTGTTTGGATTGAAGATTAAATGAGCGCAAGAATGTGTTTAATTGTGCTTGGGTTGTGTTTGATTGTTCCCTGGAGTATTCTGATTCTTGAATGACTGGGGGTTAAGAAAGTTATAAGGTTGAAAGGGTGTGGACTTGTGGGAGATAAGAGAAGTATTTGAATAAGAGAGTAGGATTGGGGGAGAGAGGCTGCGAACACTTTGAACCGTTGCCATTGTTTAAGAGCGAGTTTGATAAATTTAGGGATCAAAAGAAAGTATTTAGGAATTCTGTTTTCGGTGTTCGGAAGCATGGGGAATAATGTAGATCGAGATGTAACAAGAAGAGGAGAAGAGCCCATTGCAACTAATGTGTAATGAGTTCCCTCAAAAGGCAGAGATATTAAGAAATTTATCAGGAGCGTTAAATAAGAAATTAGGAAACAAGCTATGGCCGCCGGGGGGCATTAGAACAGTAAAAGGGATAAAATACATAGAACGGATTATTTGGCAGCTTAGTAATAATGAAAGTGCAAAATAATTAATAATGTTATGGAGAAAATATTACGAGGAACAGAAGGCGAATAAAGAGGTTAAAAGAGTTGGGAAAAAAAAGCGATTGCTAAACTTGGAATAGAACTAAAAGAAGGTGAAGTAGATGGATCTCCAGGCAGTAGGGAGGACAGGAGTGGAGATGAAGGAAACACACAGAACAAGGGAAAGGCAGATCTCCTGGAAGGAAATTAATCCCTGTAGATTAGGAATCTGATGGGTAGTGTTGACTTTGAGGGGGAAGGAGATGAATATTTGGAAGAGTGGGCACATGTTAACGCTAGTAGAAGTTCACAGCTCTTGCATGTTCCTCTTGCATTTCGCAGGCTTCACTAGCACCGTGTATGACGTGTCCATAATAAATATTTTAGGTCTGCAGAATCTATAACAACTCCTGCAGATTCTACATCTGAATATATTCTACCAACAGCATATACTGGGGTACCAGATTCTTTGATCCTATCCACGCCATCATTGATAGATCGTCCAGTAGCTTATGGCACCCAGAGTAGAACGAAAAGGTTAACTCCGGTGTTTAAAGAAAAGGACGCTATGTTAGATATGGTGCAACTGCCAGAGTATTTCTGTGAGCCACAACCTAGACAGATAACACGAGCAGTAAGAAAGAGGAATAATTTATTTGGGCAGTATCGGGAAACCCATAGCGAACGGGATGATTTATCTGAGGCTGAGGTATTGATTGATGATACCGAGATAGATTTTGACGTAACCGAAAGTTTACAAATTAACCAGATATCCCACAGGCAGTTCCCAGTAAGGGAAGGGCTGGATACAGCAGATTCAACCAGTGCAGTAAGCATGAATAATCCCCGTGCCACAGACGTCCATACTCCGTGGAAGCCCCATGAAATAATGACATTACTAAACAATCCCCAATAGGAAGAAGTCACCTGCTGCCTTTATACATTACTAGACTAAGTGAGACCCATTGGGTCCCAGCATCACAAGGGAGGGCTGGTCCCCCAACGCAATATTCCACCTCAATACAATACAATACAATTTATTTCGTCATTTGAACCTCATTGAGGTTCAAACGATATTTGGTTTCTGCAGTCATACAAACAAGAAAAAGAACCAAGACACAACACAATTTATAAAAACATCCATCACAGTGAATCTCTTCCTCATTGTGATGGAAGGCAAAGTCTTATCTCTCCCCTGCACCCCCCCCCCCATCTTCTTCCGATGTCAAAGTCAAAACCCCCGACGGTAAATAAGTCCCACAGCCATTAAGGCCATGTCGGGTAATGCAAGGCTGCGCTCCGGGTCTTGATGTTGGAGCCCCTGGCGGGCACTAGCAAGTCCCGTGGCCATTAAAGCCACGCGGGACGATGTAAGGCCCTGCTCCGGGTCATTTTCAACTCCGCAACTCGGGCAGGAGAAGCTGCCGTTGCGGGAGTTCCAAAAAGTGGTCTCCCACCAGGGACCCGCGAGCTCCTGGTGTTACCGTCCACCGGCCTGCAGCTGGAATCACCGAAGCTCCGGGGTCGGGCCACGGCAGTGTGCCACCACAGCTCTCCACGCTCCGAAGCCAGCCAGCCCCACGATGATAAGTAAGTCGGCAGCCCCAGGTTGTTCCGTTTGGAGGCCGCTCCTCGGTGCTAGGCCCCAACGACAGCAGAGACCCGACAGAGAAAAGGTTGGGTCCTCCGTACAGGGAAAAGATATTTAAAGTTTCCCCCACCCCCCCACCCCACCACACATACCCAGCTAAAAAAAAAACTATAACTACACTTAAACGAGACAAAAAATAAAAAAGACAGACGGACTGCAGAGGCCGCTGCGACGTAAGTCGCGCTGCCCACCCAATCTATCACAGCCAATTCCAATATTGGTGGCCAGTGGAGGGGGGGGGGTGGGATTCTGGAGTGCTAATATGGGTGTTGTGGGCTGATGGGTCTGGTTTCAAGTGGGCTAGTATGGACATTGTGGGCCGATTGGATTCTTGGACTGGCAGCTCAGACGCTCAAGCCTGTTGTGCTAGCAACACACTCATGGCTGGTGGGCTGGCAGTTGACCCATGGCTAGTCCTTGAAATTCCACTTCAAGCAGGATGCAAGGCCACCACATTCAAGTGCAGTTCCATACCACTTCAAGCAGGGTGCAAGGCCACTAAAGACAGTGAGTCATGACCTCTCCCTCCTTCATCTTGCAGAGACTGAGCCACTCCCACACTTCTGGGTTTATTGGTCATCCCACCAAAAGGGGTGTGGCCTTCATGGCGTGATTGACAGGAGAGATAATCTCAACATTTTTTTAAACACTAATAACTCTTTTCTTTTTCATCAATGGGATAAATCCTCGGCACCTGATGAGGGGGACTCTGAGTAATATGGCCAAAAAAATCACAGCCATATGTGATAGAGTTTTCCTAAAATCAATATACAGCGCAAACAGGAAGTGGTCATGATTAGACTTTTAATTATATATAGATGGCAAAGCAACTTTAGCATTCTCAAACTAACTTTTCAATTAGGCAAGGCAACTTTTGCATTCTCAAACCAACTTTTCAATTAAGCAAGGCATTCTCAAATCAACTTCTTAATTAGGCAAGGCAACTTTACTTAGGCAAGGCAACTTTAATTAGGCAACACAGCATTAGCATTTCCAAACCAAAGGCAACACAGCTTTAGCATTTCCAAGCCAAAGGCAACACAGCTTTAGCATTTCCAAATCAAAGGCAACACAGCTTTAGCATTTCCAAACTATATTTTCAAACCACATTAAGGGAACTGACAGGTCAGTAAAACCACTCACAGTTTAGTAGACATGTGTTCAGTGTTATTCACATTTCAGACTGAGAGACGCGACCCTCTCGCTCCCCCATTTGCAGAGACAGTCAGTAGGCACTCAACACGTCCGGGTGTTATAGTCCCTCCGGAAGGGGGCGTGGCCTTCAGGACAGAGAATCTAAACTTTTTTAAACACTAATAACTCTTTTATTTTTCATAGATGGAAAAAATCCTCTTGTCCTGCGCAGGGGAGGGGAACTCTGAGTAAGATGGCCAAAAATCACAGCCGTAAGTGGCAGCATTTTTTCTAAAATCAATATACAGAACAACAGGAAGTGGTCAAGATCAGACTTTTAGGAATATAGATTTAAGAACCACAATGCGTGTATATCATGCAGATTCCCGGGATTTGTGGGAGACCATACAACAGATAATTACTCCAGCTGAAAAGATTAAATTTCTAGTAGCCCTAGGATACCCAACTTATGAAGCATTGGCAAATGTGGTAATGGATGACAGTGCAAGAGAAGAGGCTGTTTTAACAGCTGTTGTAAAACGTTTCAGAAACCAGGCGATTTAAAACGAGTTCTGTAAATAAAACCAGAGAGGGGTGAAGGAGCAGACGAATTTCTAGACTGCTTTTTCAAAATTATATATGGACCAATCGGGTGATTTAGAATGGAGCATGTTCCCCTCAGTATTGTGCTATTCTATTGAATTGTCTCCCCACTAAAGTAGCGGATTTAATTAAAACTGATTACAGGAACTGGTCTGAGAACTGAGCCAGTCAAATGGCCACTGCTGTGAGGCACTATTGGAAGAAGGGTAGGAACCAGGAAAATTACCCTGTAACTAGAAGAGAAAGTGAAACGTGTAGCGAAGAAAGAATTGCCTAGATCTAACTGAACCATGGATTCCCAGAGTACCAGTCAATTATGGATTGGGAGAAATTAGGATTCCAGATTACTCAGATTATTATCACCACTACACTCCCAATTTTGAACCCATTCCTATGGAACCAAGAGGTAGAATAAGACTAACCATGTTGCCTAATCAATGCTATACTTGTGGGGGAATGGGACATTGGAGTCAGGCCTGTCCAACAAAGGAGCGAGTGAGAGAGAGGAGTCAAAGAAGGGATTTCCAGGATTACGAAGATCCTTAGAGTTCCTAGGGAATATAGAAACATCTGAGATTCGAGGAATTATGGGAGGTCCTTTAATTCAAGAGACTACTGGGACCCAATAGACCAGAGAGAGAGTTGGCCCGAATGGCAGGAACTCTTTCATTCACACCGTTCATTCAAGCTAACCAATTTTCTCAGTCCTGTCTTACCAACCCGTCCAGGAATTGTGGGCATGGAAACATGACCCCTACTCTAGAATCCCCTCAAGTAATTTACCAGAATGAATTGGATGTACCATTGTAGTAAAAACTAAAAATCACATAGAAGAAAATTATAAACCATCTTATGACTGCCCCAGAAAACCCCTTACAGCAAAGAAGATTGTAAATCAAGGACTTAGTTACAACTGTACCCAATTAGGACATTGGAGCAAGGAGTGCCCAGTGAGAAGGCAGAATATAGCAGGATGGAAGAAAAACCAAGGGGCAATAAAGAAAATAAGAAAAGGAAAGAAGAAAAAGAAAAATAAGAAAAGGTGAGAAGGAATGGTAATTAAAGAATGGAAATGGCAAACTTATTGTGCAGGAGGTACGGGAGTGGGGAAGAAGTTATTATACTAACGTGTTACTGAGTTTTTGCCTGCAGGACAATACAATCAACAACATACTACCTGGGGAGTGAGGTACTACACAGACCGCTTGAGAACGGGCAGAAGACAGCAAAGGTAATGTAGCTCCCCAGAAACAGGAATCAACTAGCAGGAGTAAATGATACTGTCCTGCCCCTTTAAGACAAATCTGGGAAGGCCAACCAATAGACAAAGCTCCTCAGTTTCACTACTCCCATGAAACTGACACCAGAAAGGAAGAAGAAGACCTACCCGAGTGCCTAACTTTAACATCATCTAGCTTTTGAAGCAAGAAAAGGAAGGAAAGTAAAGGACACTATCTTCCTTAAAGAAAGAACTTTAAAGAGTCCAATCTTCCTTAAAGAACTGGATTTGAATAAAAAGACATTCCTCTGTGGTTCAGGGCAAAATACTCACTTTGCACCTAAATTTAGTTATAAACAAATTACTTTCAAGAGGGCTTATGGGATACAGTCTTAAAATTGTTAAATAATTGATTGTTAACTTGGCATTCTTTTCTTGTCTCACCCATAGGAGGAGAGTCAAAGATGGGATTGGACTATTTAGTTACTATCAAGGAAGGGACAAACCCTAGTGGATATCAGGAATTAAGACATACCCTGGAAATGTAAGGTGGTAGTGTAAAATGCTAGAGACTGAAAATTTATGAGTTCCCCTCAGAAAGTCAATACTAACCATCCAGAAGAGTTATTTAGAGATAAAAGAAACTGGTATAAGCGAGAACCCCTTGACTGAGAACGGAGCCAACATAGTAAGGAGAGGCACTGGAGGAGAGACCTGGTGAATTAGAAGGAGAAATTTGAATGGGTGTAGGAGCCGATGCATATTTAGCCGATGCATATTTAACCGATGGATCTAAATTGTTTAACCCTTGATGGTAAAGCAGCTTCTATTATCAAGGTGGAAAGAAATTGTCCCTGGATTTTGCATTCTTAATTGGATTTGTGATAGATCTGACAGCACAAAAAAATTGATTGCTTAAATTTGAACAGCTGGGAATTCCAAAGGAGTTGGAATGGAGTTATCGGCCACAATGCTGTGTAATAAGAAGGATGAGATGGACACTGAAATTTGAAATAGTAAATTGAAGGCTGAGACTGAATTTGGTGAAATTGAAACATTCTTCATGGTTTGCTTTAAATTAGAGTCATGCCTGTAGGGAAATCTGGACTAAACCCAGCTGAAATTTATATGGGAACCCATCATCAGATATACATATTATAACATTGTGTGAATATGGAGAAGGCTGATTAGTGTTGATCCTAGGAAAGTAAAGTATATTATAGAGCAGAATATACTAGAGATAGTTATAGTGAAATAGAAAAGGGTTTGTGAAATAGGAATACAGTGAATGTATGGGAAAGCATTAGTACATAAATGGTTACTTGCTTTGTCCCAAGTGTTTTATAGGTTATAGGTTCGACTATGGAAGGTGGAAGAATGGGCAACAACATGGATGGAGGGAATTCACATACACGAACACTCGGGAGGTGAAGACTCATCAGACGGAAATTGTGAAGCTACGCCCACTCGGAAAGCTTGACAACATTCTGGGCAGAAACATCGTCACATTGTGTTGCTGATAGATGGGAAATATAATGGACACACTTATGTATATCTGGTTAGCTGATTATTGGACTATTTGGTTATCATAAATTATGGAAAGGAAGGAATGTTAATCCTGGCCAGATTGGGGAGGCCAGGACCCTAAAATTGAGTAAAGGCTTCAGGGCTGCTGGGCCATTTGGTTAATTTGAAAGTGCTCTCTGTAGAACTGGGACAAGCTGCAGAGTGGTGCCAGTCGAAAAAAACCTTGTAAATATTGTTGCAAAGCTTTACTTTGCTGAATGTTGATTGGATGAGGTATTGAGCCTCGTCTGTTTTTCTTGCATATCAGGGTAAATGTTGCGAGGTTCGCTTCCTCTGAAAAACACTATTTGAATACAGTGTATTAGCCACTGTATTATTGGGTTAGGGAAATGTCTGTTATGCATGGGGTTAATCGATATATATAATTAGATTGTAAAGAGACCACCCCCATGTGGTTCAGCCCCTCAAGGTCCGTGGACCTATAAAAGTCCGCTGCCACAAGGTCCTGCATCGATCTATTGGGAAAACGCTTGGGACTGTGTGACCTTCTGGAGTGTCTCTGTTTGAGTGAGGTCTAGAGGCAGGCAGATACGTAGATCAAACCCGCGGTGGTTAGGTATAGTAGATGAACTGTAATTGTGATTTGTCAAAATAAAGATTAGTTGCGCACGTGCTTGATTCAGTTGCTTTTGACTGAAACTAGACTGGGGGGAAACTTAGAACGTGCAATTTACATGTTCTGCTAGTTTACCATCAAAGTTCATGTCTTTTGTGTACATAAGAACAGACACCGTGCATTTCATGGATGTTTGCCTTCATAACCTTTTATGCACTGACAACACCCCACACTGCATCATACTTAAACTACCCACTAGTAAATACAGTATAAATGCTTGTATCATGGAACTTTTATCACCCTTTTTATACTGATGCCCTTTATTCACTTACCAAAATGTATAGATTTTGTAATCTTTTTAATGAAGGATTGTAAGAGCCAAATGAGCTCTGTCTGATGACAGTCTTGCATACTTACACTTACTCCTTCTGAGGACTAGGAAAGGAAAACCAGGTTGTTGGACATGGGGTGTGTGTCAAGTGCAGGTTTGGGATGGAGATTTACCTCTCTTTCACCTCTTTCATAGGAACAAGAATAAAAGAGGCTGCAGAAAGTGACGGACATTGCCCAGTTTATCATGGGCACTGACTTCCCCACTATCAATGGGATCTACAGGAAGCACTGCCTCAAGAAGTCAGTTAATATCATCAAAGACCTTCAAACAAATCACTAAACACTCTTCTCGATGCTACCATCAGGAAAAAGGCGCAGCTATTGGAAAACTATTATCACCAGGTTCAAGAATAGCTTCCAACCATTAGCCCTCAGGTCCTTGTACAACCCTTGTAATAACCGTACATCTGCCCTGAACTACCGGGGACTTCACACTCCTGGGTTGCTCTATGCACTTAGACCTTTGCACAATCAAGGCCAGGTTTACTTGGATAATTGTCTTTGTTGTTGTTGCTTCTAATGTGATTGTAGACCTGCAGCAAGAAATAATTTAATTATTCCAGTTTATATCCAATGCACATGACAAATCTAGCTTTAATCTCTTGAAAGGTGTGTTCACAGTATTAAGCATCAGTGCAGATTTTAGGAGCTGTGGCAGAATATTGTTGCAGAGGCATGTACCCATGACCTGTACTTTAGGTTTAAGTTATAAAACCAATATTACAACACAATGGACATTTAGGAAAATGTGCCAGCTCCAGAACATCTTAGCTAAGTTTATGTCAGTTTGAGGACAGTTCAAGGGCAGCTATCCAGGAAGCTCAGACTAATACCAGAGGCGTTGAAGGTGCATGAAGGTAAGTGACAGAATCGTTTGTGTTTAAAACCATTTGAGACGGGTATAAAATTGTAATTTACAAAGTTTTGTAAAAAAATTTAATAATAACTCCCATAATATGTTGGGATTGCATTTTGCAAGAGTTGGTGGTACAGCTAACTTCCTTTTTCTGCCTCTCAAGTAATGAAGTGCTCAGATTTCATTACTAAATCTGTACAGATAATTCACTGCATAAAAATCCTCTATTATAAAGTAAGAATGAAGAAAGACCTGGAACAAGTTTGATGCTAATTGACCTCTTTGTTAGATTTTACAGGAGGAGATGTGTTTAATTGATTTAAGTTATCGATTTTCTACCTTGAATTATCTTTCTTTCTCCCATTCCCAGCCTCATCTATATAATAATGCTGATGTGCACAAGAAATTGAGCAATACACCTAAAACTAAATATATTATGTGGTGATGCTTGTGGAGGCATCTGTATCTTTATAAAATATGGAAAATAATTAATAATTCAAATTAATAATAAGGCTTACTGGGCTTACCAGATTTATCAAAAAGGCAACATTCCCAATATTATATTAGCCACACATAATAAAGCACACATAAAGCACACCAATAACAATAAGGATGTATATCTCTTTAAAATTTGGAAGATTTAAATTTAAAGATGTATATACACTCCTCTGATTACGCGAAAAATAATCTACAATTCATGACCGGATCCCATTAATGGCGAGTTATTATTGCATAAGGCTTTTCATTAAACTATTTTTCAAAATCAGTGTCCAGGCAGCATAAAATATTAAGTATTCTCCTTGAAAACATTATAATGTAGCTGTGGGCAGAAACAGAAGGTCAATACTAGATTTCATTAGATCATCAACAGAGTTCCCCAGTGAAATGAAACACCAAATTATCATGCACGCTCATGAAGCAAACCCTAAGTACTTCCTTTTGAGAAGCAGGTAAAAGGTTAGTTAGTTACACCACCATATTGCCTCAATTCAGAATCAAATTGACAATGAAAATCAAAACATGAAAATGCATCTAATAAATACATATTTTTAGCACTGGGAATTTAAATGCCTCTAGTCCATATCCTCAATTATATTTTACATACTTATTGAGTGGTATTGTGGTACTTTCAATTCGGTGTTCTCAAGTGATATTAATCGTCTAACATAATCAAGGTACTAAGATAGCATATTTGTTTTCTTGACGAGTTACACTTTCTTTTGATGTTTTCCCTTCCTCCTTCTTTTTGCCTCACACTTTTACTCTTACTTGTTCATTTCATCTTAATTTCCCAATTCACCCAATCAATCCATTTCCTCTGGAGAGTCCAAATCCATGGAAAATTTCAGGCAATTCCTGTAGGGGAAATAGCTCTACCATTTAGGGATACAGTGTTCTCTTTATAAAATTATTAAGCTGGAGTTGAATGGGCAACACAGTGCCACATTGGTAGTGTTGCTGCCTTACAGCACCAGAGATACAGGTTCAATGTCTGCACAGAGTTTGTATGTTCTCCTTGTGACTGCGTGAGTTTTGTCTGGGTGCTCCAGTTTCCTCCCAAATTCCAAAGAAGTGCAGATTTATAGGTAAATTGGGCCCTGTAAGTTGCTTCTAGTGTGTATGATGCAAAACTGGGATAATGTAGAACTAGTGCATGGGTGATCATTTGTTAGTATGACCTCGGTGGGCTGAAGGGCCTGTTTCCACGCTGTATCCATATACTAAACTTGAATGGTTGTAGTTTGAAAATCAGAAAATTGCAAATTAGACTAGACTAAGTGGGACTCGTTGGGTCCCAGCATCACACGGGAGGGCTGGTCCCCCAACGCAATATTCCACGTCTCCACCAATTCCAATATTGGTGGCCAGTGGGGGGAGGGGGGCTTTCTGGAGCACTAGTATGGGTGTTGTGGGCTGAAGGGACTGGTTTCCAGAGGGCTAGTATGGACATTGTGGGCCAAATGGATTATTGGGCTGGTGGCTCAATCACTCAAGCCTGTTGTGCTGGCAGCTCACTCACTCACGACTGGTGGGCTCGCAGTTGACTCATGGCTATTCCTTGAAATTCCATTTCAAGCAGGGTGCAAGGGCACCAAATTCAAGTGCAGTTTCACACATTGCAACCAGGGTGCATGGCCACTAAAGACAGCAAGTTGTGACCTCTCCCTCCCCCATCTTGCAGAGACGGAGCCATGCCCAGACCTCTGGGTTTTATAGTCCCTCCCCCGCTCCCACCAGAAGGGGCATGGCCTTCAAGGCATGATTGACAGGAGAGAGAATCTCGACATTTTTTAAACACTAATAATTCTTTTATTTTTCATCGATGGGAAATATCCTCGGCACCTGATGAGCGGAGGGGGACTCTGAGTAAGATGGCCAAAAATTACAGCCGTATGTGGTAGCATCTTTTCTAAAATCAATATAAAGCGCAAACAGGAAGTGGTCAAGATTAGACTTTTAATTATATAGAAGGAAAGGCAGCTCTAATTATGTGGCAGCTCTAATTAGGCAAGGCAGCCCGCTTTAGTACTTTCAAAACCAAAGGCAAGGCAGCTCGCTTTAGCACTTTCGAAACCAAAGGCAAGGCAGCTCGCTTTAGCACTTTCAAAACCAAAGGCAACACAGCTTGCTTTAGCACTTTCAAAACCAAAGGCAACAAAACTTGCTTTAGCACTTGCAAAACCAAAAGCAACACAGCTTGCTTTAGCACTTTCAAAACCAAAGGCAACACAGCTTGCTTTAGCACTTTCAAAACCAAAGGCAACAAAACTTGCTTTAGCACTTTCAAAAGCAAAGGCAACACAGCGTGATTTAGCACTTTCAAAACCAAAGGCAACACAGCTTTAGCACTTTCAAACAAAAACACACTTTTGCATTTTCAAACTACATTTTCAAACCACATTAAGGGCACTGACAAGTCAGTAAAACCACTCACAGTTTAATAGACATGTGTTCAGTGTTATTCACAGCTTAGACTGAGAATTGCAACCTCTCGCTCCCCCATCTAGCAGAGAAATGAGGCACCTCCACATTTCCGGGATTTATAGTCCCTCCGGAAGTGGCGTGGCCTTCAGGATAGAGAATCTCAACATTTTGTAAACACTAATAACTCTTTCATTTTTCATTGATGGGAAAAATCCTCTTGTCCTGCGCAGCGGAGGGGGAGTCTGAGTAAGCTGGCCAAAAATCACAGCCATAAGTGGCAGCGTTTTTTCTAAAATCAATATACAGAACAGGAAGTGGTCAAGATCAGAATTTTAGTAATATAGATAAATACTTGCCTCTTACATGATAAATACTTAGCATCTTACATGACTTAAGCTTTTCCCAAAGTACTTTACAAGAAATGAAGTATTTTGATTAGTATATTCACTGTTATGGTATAGAAAATGTTCAAGTTCAAGTTCAAGTTTGTTTATTGTCATGTGTCCCTGATAGGACAATGAAATTCTTGCTTTGCTTCAGTACAACAGAACATAGTAGGCATTGACTACAAAACAGATCAGTGTGTCCATATATCATTATATAAATATATACACACATGAATAAATAAACTGATTAAGTGCAAATAACAGATAATGGGCTATTAATGTTCATAATTTTGTCCAAGCAAAGTTTAATAGCCTGATGGCTGCGGGGAAGTAGTTATTTCTGAACCTGGTTGTTACAGTCTTCAGGCTCCTGTACCTTCTACCTGAAGGTAGCAGGGAGATAAGTGTGTTGCCAGGATGGTGTGGGTCCTTGATGATACTGCCGGCCTTTTTGAGGCAGCAACTGCGATAGATCCCCTCGATGGAAGGGAGGTCAGAGCCGATGATGGACTGGGCAGTGTTTACTACTCTTTGTAGTCTTTTCCTCACCAGGGCGCTCAAGTTGCCGAACCAAGCCACGATGCAACCGGTCAGCAAGCTCTCTAATGTGCACCTGTGGAAGTTCGACAAATCGACTGTCCGTAATCTTCTCAGGAAGTAGAGGCGCTGATGTGCTTTCTTAATAGTAGCATCAGTGTTCTAGGATCAGGAAAGATCTTCAGAGATGTGCACGCCTAGGAATTTAAAGCTCTTGACCCTTACAACCATCGACCCATTGATATAAACGGATATAAATGTGCACCAACATGTCCACAGGAAGCTCTCACTAAAAGCAAAAGTATTTTGTTGAGATTACTCCTTTATCTGAGGTTGATTGTGGAATGAAAATCGCCTAGGTTCAAAGGGAAAATTCCCTGGTTATTTTTTAAGTAGACTAAGGGGAGATTTTTCATTCTCCTTTGGAGAGAATTAATATATTGAAGTTAAGCTTCTGGAATGGTACTTTGGTTATTATCAACCGAGAACCAAAAGCAATAAAATAACACTCAATAGGTCAGGCAATATCAGGAGGGAGATATAAAGTATAGGTTGATGACATTTTATCAGAATTCATAAAAGCACATGAACATGGCTAATTATTTGGAATTTTAATTGATACAGGAATTATTAAAATAAGCATTGAATCTTCTTCTTCTTGCGTATGGCGTGCACAGCCTAAAGTTGTAGGACAACTTGTTCTATTTGATCTTATTTGATTGTGCATGCCAGGTTGATTGCATTCGTCGAAACAGGGCGAACCACGTGAAGGTTGCAATCTCCCACCCAAAGCTTAGAATAATGCCTGGATTATTGAATACTTCAATAACATTTGTCATATTGTAATTAAAGGTTCAAATAATAACAGTTTTATTAGGATTGGTTATATCGAAGAGTATTTGTATAGATCTTAGCCAATATTTGCATAGATGAGGTTTTTAAAGAGAGCAAGCTGATCAAGCAGATAATTGCTGTAGAAAACAAAATGTTCATACACATGTTTCTGGAAAAGTAAGTCTTCATTAAATTTCAGATCAATAATTCTTTTTCGTCAGGAACGGAACTTTCAGTGGATGATTAGAGGTAAGCTCACGTGTTTTATTTTGGGTCAAAAAGATACTGAGGTGGTTTATAGGGGTTTGGCTACAACCTTTCAGAAGAAAATGTCCAAGTATGTGTTCTCCTGCTCCATGGAACCATCTCTGCCTTGGAATCCACCAAGGTCATTATCTAATGCAAACACTGAGGCTTGCTGGCTCTATTTCTTGTTCCTCTTTGATATTGATCCCATTGATTGCAGCAGGAGTAGTTTCTGAATGCTTTTCTACAATTGACACATTTCCCTCAGAGTCTCTCTCATTTTCTGAATACCGTCTGAATCTCTCTCACTTTCTGACACCCTTGATGATGACTCTAGTGATCCTACATGAACCATGTAGCCACAAATTCCTCTAACTTTGAAGTTGGAGTGGAGGTGGATGATGGCTCCTTTTATGTCTACTTTAACCTGATGTTGACCTGATGTTTCCTTGCCTAGATCCTGAAAATACTAACGACACCTATGCAGTTTCCTGCTCCCTTGTGCTGAAGCAAAGCAAGAATTTCATTGTCCTATCAGGGACACATGACAATAAACTCTCTTGAATCGTGAATCTACATGAACCACGTAGCCACAAGTTCCTCTAACTTTAAAGTTGGAGTGGAGGTGGATGATGGCTCCTTTTATGGTTACTTTAACCTTCACCATGCAGTGGTGAAGGTGCAGCATTGAACTCAGCTCCTGCTAAAAATCGTGTAAAAAGCTGTTTCTAAAGTCGGGACCGATTTAAAAATATCCACCGGCGGCAGCTTGGTGTCATGGGAGTGATATCAGCAGATAGTGTCGAGAAAATTTGAGCTTTAATAGGACCTTTAGATGAAAAGGTAAAACATCAAAGGGAACCTAAGAAATCCACTATCAGACTCCTGCTGGAAAAAGATTTGGCAGCCCTCCAAACAGCAACTGAAAGTTCAGACGAAGAATTTGATTCTCAACAAGCAGCATCTGAAATGGCTACAAAAGGAGAGACGAAAAGAACAGGAAAGGAGAAAGAGATGAAGCAGTGGGAAGAAACGGTAAGAGCTAATCTTACTAAAGATCTTACCGTAGATCTTACGAAGGAATTCTCCAAAATGGTCACTAATATGAACAAGATACTGGAGAGCAAATTATCTAAAATGGAGGTTAATCTCTCCAAGAGAACAGAGGCTGCGCGTGCTGAATCAAAGGAACAGTTTGAATTTTTGGAGCAACAGCTGTCAGATCTGGATCAGAGGACAACTCAGGAATTTGTGAGAATGGATAATGATTATAATAAGAAATTTGGTGAATTGAATGAAGGAGTTGATAAGTCGATAGAAAATATGAAGATTGAAATACGTGAGATGACTCGGGGAAATATCGACCCTGAAAGAAGAACAAGGGGTTAATCGGGAGCAATTGAATAAATTGACAGATAAAATTCAACACTTTGAAGCTAGATCAAGGAGACAGAACTTGAGGATTGTAGGAGTAAAGGAAGGGCAAGAGCTAGGAATTTTAATGACTGAACTCGTTACTAAAATACTCAAAGATGTCTTTAAGTTGAAGGAAAACCCGAGGATTGAAGTCACATCAGGTAGGTTGCTTCAGAAGAGAAATAAATGCTCCCCCAAGTCAGATTATTGTGAAATTTTTGGACATTTCAAGTTTGAATAAACTTATGAAGATGATACCACATGGGGTGAGGCTTACATTTGAAGGAGAAATTGTCAGATTCTACAGAGACTACCCACGCAAAATACTGGAAAAAAGAAATAAGTTTAAAAGAGCAAGCAGCATTCTACAAGGTAAATCAGAGGTGAAATACGGAGTAGTGTTTCCCGCGAAGATGAAAATTAATTATAACTCTATTCAACGCGCCTTCATGGACCCGGATTTGGCATTTAATTACGCACAAGAAATTGTAAAGAAAATAGAAAAAACAGAAGTAAAAGCGGATGAGTAAATGTCTATTGGGAATCTGTGCTGTAATTAAGATGGTGGAACTGCTCTAGACATTAACCAGACAGGCCTATCTGTCAGGAATGTGTATGCAATGAACAGGCCCTGGTTTCAACCTTGAACAGATAAAGAGAAGAGAAATAACTGAAATAACATTTTAAAACAACACAATCAGATTTGAAATAAAATCAAAGGACATTATGGACAAGAAATGTTTTATAATAGTAAGATTAAACGAGAACTTACCAGTTCGAAGTTTGATCTTTATTTTATGAGGAGTAACGATGAGGGATTACGTGAAGAAGCCCCGCCTGGCGCTGGAACGGCATACTTCAAAGCAGCGGCATGAAAAACACAGAACACAATAGCCGGAGTAAGATAGTAAGGCTCATCATAGATTTAGAACTACCAGATGATCATTTATTTTATGAGGGTGTGGAGTGGAGGGCACGTAATCCCTCATCGTTACTCCTCATAAATAACGATCAAACTTCGAACTGGTAAGTTCTCGTTTAATCTTACTATTTTACTTATGCGTAATCATTAATGTTTTTTCATCTCCTCGAAGAGTTTTGGTAACTTTTACATAATGATTCAAATGTTTAACTACACACAACGTTGGATCAATGGGATAAGCTTGAAACATTACCTTCGCTCCAGTTCTCCCTGGTCTGCTTTGTTTGATCAGATCATAAACATAGAACACAATGTTATCTGTAGTCACATGCATACAGTCTAAACGTAACATTTGTAATGTTTGCACCCTTTGAGCTGAAACCAATGCCATTAACATTACTAATTTAAATGTTAACCTTTCCAATGACAAACCTTCGATTGGAGTCCATTGCCTAAGTAAGGTAAGTACAATGCTAACATCCCAAATTTCTGTATATCTTGGTTTGGGTGGATTTTTGTTAAAGATTCCTTTCATAAATCTGGTTATTAATGGATGTGATCCAATTGATTTCTGGTCAGAGATTTGTCCTAAATAAGATGATAAGGCAATACGTGCATTATTTATGGCACTGTAACTTAAGTGTTGTTCAAAATGCAACTAGGCAAGGAACTCCAATATGTTTGCAATGTTCACAGTATGATAGGATATATTTGACTGTCTGCAAACATTTTCCCATTTCTTTATATGTATCATATATTGTCTCTGAGTGCTATCTCGCCATGATGCGACTATAATATCCATAGTTCTATCCGACAATCTAAGCTCCTGTAGTGGTCTGGTCAAAACCTGCAGATTAACAAATTCATATAAGCATGTAATGGATTAATTTATTTGGTTACTGGTTTTATCAATAAATCATTGCTGCTAGGAATTGACATATATGGTTCTTTAATCATGTTTAACATCAAGGGAACCATGGTTGTGTCGGCCAATTTGGAATTACCAATAATCCTGTGGCAGAATCTTGTTCTATTTTCTTCAGACATTGCTGAACCAGAGCAAATGGTGGAAAAGCATAAAAGAACATATTCCCCCAGTTTAGTGAAAAAGCATCTACTGCTACTGCCTCTTGATCTGGTTCCCAAGACACATATTTAGGCAATTGATGATTTAGTCTTGATGCAAACAGATCAATGTCTGGTAACCCATATTGAGTCACAATTTTACTGAAAATTACTGGGTTCAACATCCATTCTGTGTTATCTTTAAACATCCTTGATCTATTGCCTGCCACCACATTGTCTTTACCTGTGATGTAATTTGCCGAAATCCAAATTTGGTGAATGAATCTGTCGCCCCCCATCCGAGAGCACTAGCATCTGTTTGTAAAATTACTTCAGGCTGTTGTATTAGAATGTTTTTAGCAGCTTGTGGGACATTTTCAATCCACCATTGTAATTCCAATATAGCTTCTTTTGTTAATTGCATTGGCCTATCAAAATGGCCTGCTCTCTTTTTTAGAGCTCTTATTTTGTCCCTTTGAAGGTTTTGGTAATGTAATGGACCAAATTCTACTGCAGGAAATGCTGCTACTAGTTTACCAATAACCTTTGCTACTTCTCGGATGGAGGGATAAGGTTTGTGAATGAGACCCCTACAGGTCACCAAAATATCATCAATCTTATCTGTTGGCAAAGTTACTAACATAGTAACTGAGTTAATTACAAACCCCAAATAGTTAATTGACTGTGCTGGCTGCAGCTGGGACTTAATTGGATAAATCAAGAACCCTAACATCTCAAATAAAGTTTTAGTTGCTGAAACTGATTTTCCAGCTGATTCCTGATTACTATTGATGATTAAAATGTCATCCAGATAAGCCATAATGATGTGCTTTTGTGCTCTTAATTGTGCTAAAGCTGGTTTCAACAGCTTTGTAAAGAGCCTGGGAGCTGAACTTAACCCATTTGGTAAAGCTTTGAATTGCCACAGCTGTCCCAGCCAATTAAATTTTAAGTACTTTCGAAAGAACTGATGTATTGGTACTGAATAGTACGCATCCTTTAAATCAATTGTAGCCATTTAACAAACTGCTGATATCAAATGTCTTGCAGTGTTAAATGTTTCCATTTTAAAATGTTTATATTCGACAAATTTATTAAGATTTGTAAGGTCCAGAATAATTCTGCAACCACCATCTTTTTTATTTCTTGGAAATCTATTTGACACAAATTGATGCTCATGTTCAACAGTTTTTTCAATAACACCTTTTTTAAATAATTTGTCAATTTCCACATTTATTTCTGCCTCTTCAATTGCAGAAAACATGAAACCATAAGCAGGTTTATTTTGTACCAGAGAATTAACACCTTTAAATGTAATGGTAGCTCCTGAAACTGTTTGTAAAATAAACCGATCAGATGTGATGACAAGCCATTCATCATAAAACATTTGTAATCTCCCTCCAACTGGAGATTTGTCCACAGTTTCTTTAAGCATAGAATACATTTTTTGTACCTCTCCATATGAACGTGGTGGTCTCCTTCTCCCCGTATACGGTGAACATTAGGCTGTGTCGGATGATAATATTTTCTTATCATACTCCTGCCTCTGTTTCCAAAATCAAATCCCCTTCTTGACGAAAAATACCTTTTTTGTCTAAAGACGAAAGGTCTCATGTGGCTAATAGATTTAGCCTCTTCATCCATTTCTCTTATTTGCTTAGGCAGGTTTTCTCCAAATAGATAACCAGGAGCTTGAACACCACTTGATCGACACAGACCTGCAAACCTTGGATGAAATATGGGCCGAATCGCAATCTTCCTCATACAATTAATTTCATAGAATGAATTGCATAATAAGCCCAAAGTATCTTTTTTAATTTTATCCATCTCCAACCCCTCCATTTGCCTTCCAAAAGCAGTAATGGCAGCAGAAATCAATTTGAGGATTCTTTGAAATCTTATTTCTTGTCCTCTCAGGCCTGGAATCATAGGCGTCCATATAGACGGATTAACCGTAGGTACCTTCAATGAGGTGCAATTTTCCGGTGTTTTATATAATTCTGCTGTTTCAATCATCACAGAATCTTGAAGTTGGTGAGATACCATATAATTAATACTGGCAGCTAGGTTTTCTTCCATAGCCTCACCACTTCCTTCAGGTATAGCAAAATCTTTTGCCATCTCAGGCACATCTGGCCTTCTCTTTTTTATTCGTGGTGTGCACTCATAATCCACATCACCACTTGTAGGGTCTGTCTTTTGCAGCCCTGATACACTTGGAATTATATCCAATGAGACTTCCTCCGCCCTTAATCCTGGGTCCGGAGTTTCAAATTCCCAATTTGGCACATAGCCATATTCTGTATATTCAAGCCCCTCAGGGTCATTTTGGGAAACTTCTGGGTACTGTGACCCTTGTCTCATTATATTTTGGAGCACTTTCTCCATATGTTCCATTTTTAGCCATATAGCTTTATTATCCGGAGGACTTTCATTATCAGAGTCATTATCAGAAACCACGGGCCTCACGGATTTCTTTTTACATTTTCTAGGAACAATTTCCTCCGTGGTTTGTATTTCTGGAGAAATTATAGTCTCACTAACGGGTGAATCAGCGGCCACCGGTATCGGAACCGGATCCGCACTAAACTCTTGTCCCGTATCTTTAGCTTCACCCCGGGACGATCTTTTTACCCGCGAAATTTTCCTTTGAGACTTCTCCATTTATCTGGCTAAATCAGTACGCCAGCGTGACTCTGATTTTAACTTTTACTTTCTCTTTTGCTGGTTTTACCAGCGTAATGCCTTTTTTAGAACGTCCCCACTTTTCCTTACACTTACCTGCGGGTCCGTTCCGGCCGCTGCGAGGAGCTGCGCTCTGCAACTCTTGCTTCTGCCGTCAGCGTCGACGTAATGCCATTCCAGCGCCAGGCGGGGCTTCTTCACGTAGTCACTCACGTGACTCCAAAGTAAAATACAGTATATATCTAATGTAAAGAATTCATTAGCTATATAAACTTAATATCACTAATCAATGGTTATGCTATTATAGTAATGTTATACTAATATTAACAGATATATAAGGTTAATTTGGTTGAAAAGAAATGAAATATAATTTAGGATGTACGCTAACACATTATAATTAATGAAAAGGGGTATAAGAATATTAGAACATCATAAACTTGTGGGAAGAAAGAGGCATTAATGATCTGGAAAAGTTCCAGAGGTTTGGGCTGGAAGATGGTTGTATTTAAGATAAGAAATGCAACCCTTGAAACAGGCTGGTAATTAAGGTACTGATGAATACTGTATATTCGGACAGGGACAGGGACAGGGCAGGTGTTCTCATGTTTTTTAATTCTAGGACTCGGGGATACCGAGCAAGTAACATAGAAGGTTTAAAATCGGGGTAGAAAAGAATATTTGAAACATTAACCATATAACCATGTAACAATTACAGCACGGAAACAGGCCCTCTCGGCCCTTCCAGTCAGTGCCGATCATTTGTTTTCCCCTAGTCCCATCTACCTGCACTCAGACCATACCCCTCCATTCCCTTCCCGTCCATATACCTATCCACTTTACTTTTAAATGTTAAAATCGATCCTGCCTCCACCACTTCTGCTGGAAGCTCATTCCACACAGCCACCACCCTCTGAGTAAAGAAGTTCCCCCTCACGTTACCCCTAAACTTCCGTCCCTTAATTCGCATGTCATGCCCTCTTGTTTGAATCTTCCCCACCCTTAATGAGAAAAGCTTATCCACGTCAACTCTGTCTATCCCTTTCATCATTTTAAAGACCTCAATCAAGTCCCCCCTTAACCTACTGTGCTCCAAAGAATAAAGACCTAACTTGTTCAGGATTAAGGATTAATCCATTAAGTAATCCATTAAGGATTACCGCTTAAAAATTAATATCATATCTATATAACAGTATTCTTAATAGAGAATTGCCTTCAACAGAGGCAATTAGAGAAGACTGGGAAAAAGATATAATGATAAAAATTTCTAAAGAAACATGGGAGAGGTATTTGATATATATACATAAATGTTCGATTAACTAAACATAATTTAATTCAATTTAAAATATTACACAGACTGTATTATTCAAAAGTTAGGTTGAATAAATTTTATTCAAATATCTCACCCATTTGTGATAAATGTCTTTCTCAAAATGCCAATCTTACACACTTTCGTTTCTTGCATAAAACTTCAAAGTTTTTGGTGTGATATATTTGATATATTCACTAGTTTATTTAAGATAAAAATTGAACCTAGCATGGAAATGATTATCTTTGGAGATGTAAATAAATTAAATATATCCCAAATCTCAGCGAAAAAACTCATACTTAAATTTTGGAAAAAGGCTACTATACCAACACTCAAAATGTGGATTGGTAATATGTTGGAAACGGCACTTTGGAAGAAATTAGACTCCTCCTAATAGAAAAAAAAAGACCAATTCTTAACGAGTTGATCTCCATTTATTGACCTTGTGGAATCATGCGGTGTAATATCATCATAAAATTAAAAATTCTGGGATTGACTGAAAATTGATTAAGATTATTAAAAAAAAACATCGACTGGTAAAAAAAAAAACCTGATGATGACCTGATTTTTCCTTGTCTACATCCTGAAAATACTAACACCTATGCAGTTTCCTGCTCCCTTGATGAGGAAAGGAAGGTCTGGGCATGCCTGACCTATGACCAGAATGTAATATCTGTGCACAGTCACAGTGTGATTTTTGTTCTGCATCAGGAAAATGCACAGAGCCATGCTCAGAAGCAACATTAATGATTAATTCCCCTTTTCTCAGAAAAACTGTTGAGATACCTATTGCTTGGAAATCCAACAATAGGAAGCTATCTGTGGGTTTGGATTGCAACAGTTCAGCAACACGCCCTGAAGAAACTACATGGTTAATGGGGTTGCCTTCCTCGGCAGAAAGAAACCATTTAACTATGTGAAAATGGTCTCCAGTAAGCCCTTGTACCTGTGCTCTCCTCGTGTGCTGCATCTATACTCTTTCAAGTAAATATCTAGTTCCCTTTGAACATTATAATTAGATCTGCGACTACTACCTTTTTCAGGCTGTTCATCCACAGTTTAAACAATTTCTCCTCTGATGTTTTTGGCAATTAGTTTTAAATCTGTCCTCTGCAAACAGTTCCACCTTATTTACCTTTTTACTTGATGAATTACTAATTACTGATAACAGAAGTAATTCTAATAGTCTCTGGCATCCTAACAGTTACGATTTGTCCTCAGAGCAGCCCTGAAAAAGCAGGCTCCTGTGAATAGGTAAATGTTTTAATCCAGTCCCTGATCAGCATTAAGATCCACTTCTACATCAGCAAATAAACCCAATCTGGTGTCCATGCAAAGAACAGAAAGCCATGCACTAGGCACACGCCCTTAGGCTGAAAACTCACCCTATTCCTCAAGAACCAGCAGTGCATTTGATGTTAGCTGAGTAGCATAATGGGCCAAATGGCCTTCAGAGCTGCATAATCTGTGAAGTCAACATAACTCAGTTTAATATAGTTCAAATACTTGTTCAATAAAGTACGAGCAACATCATTTAACAGATAATAACCTCTGTGATAACAAAAGATGCTCTGTGAACCAGAGAAGCTGCTGACTTGAAGGGACACCTGACATCCAGTTTCAAAGCAGAAATGAAAGCAATGCATTACAGAGAATGATTGAATTCGTTGGACCATCTAATGGTGCAGAGAGGTTCCATGGTTCTATTAGCTTCATCTAAAATCAACTGGAGATGAGAAAAGTGTGTTCAGTGACACTGGAGATAGAAAAAAGCATGTTCAGTGACACTGTTATATTGCTAATTAACTGAAAGTGCTGTAAATTGTGTGATCCTGAACACTGAGCTAAGCTGTGTTGTGTTAAAAGATTTGCAGCTAAGACTGTAGTATCAACTCAAGTGCATTAAAAGCTATGGCAAATAGTCAACTAACAGATCATCTCTAATTACAGAACCAAGTCAGTGACTATTGGGATGATAACTGTTAACAGTAATTAGTAATAGATTGAGTAAAAAATAAAATAAGGTGGAACTGTATCTAGTGGCAGAAAGGCCAATAACCAGAGGATAGATTTAAAACTAATTAACCATATAACAACCATATAACCATATAACAATTACAGCACGGAAACAGGCCCTCTCGGCCATTCCAGTCCGTGCCGACCATTTGTTTTCCCCTAGTCCCATCTACCTGCACTCAGACCATACCCCTCCATTCCCTTCACGTCCATATACCTATCCACTTTACTCTTAAATTTTTAAAATCGATCCTGCCTCCCCCACTTCTGCTGGAAGCTCATTCCACACAGCCACCACCCTCTGAGTAAAGAAGTTCCCCCTCACGTTACCCCGAAACTTCTGTCCCTTAATTCTCATGTCATGCCCTCTTGTTTGAATCTTCCCTACCCTCAATGGGAAAAACGTATCCACATTAACTCTGTCTATCCCTTTCATCATTTTAAAGACCTCAATCAAGTCCCCCCTTAACCTTCTGTGCTCCAAAGAAAAGAATAAAGACTTAACTTGTTCAACCTTTCTCTGTAACATAGTTGCTGGAACCCTGGCAACATTCTAGTAAATCTCCTCTGTACCCTCTCTATTTTGTTGACACCCTTCCTATAACTAGGTGACCAAAATTGTACACCATACTCCAGAATTGGTCTTACCAATGCCTTGTACAATTTTAACATTACTTCCCTACTCCTATATTCAATGCTCTGATTTATAAAGGCCAGCACACCAAAGGCTTTCTTTACCACCCTATCTACATGCGATTCCACCTTCAGGGAACTATGCACAGTTATTCCTAGATCCCTCTGTTCCACAGCATTCCTCAATTCCCTACCATTTACCATGTACGTCCTATTTTGATTTGTCCTGCCAAGATGTAGCACTTCACACTTATCAGCATTAAACTCCATCTGCCATCTTTCAGCCCACTTTTCCAAATAGCCCAAATCTCTCTGTAGACTTTGAAAATCTACTTCATTATCCACAACACCACCTATCTTAGTATCATCTGCATACTTACTTATCCAATTTTCCACCCCATCATCCAGATCATTGATGTACATGACAAACAACAGTGGACCCAACACAGATCCCTGAGGCACCCCACTGGTCACCGGCTTCCAACCTGACAAACAGCCATCCACCATTACTCTCTGACATCTCCCATTCAGCCACTGTTGAATCCATCTTGCTACTCCGCCATTAACACCCAAAGATTGAACCTTCTTAACCAACCTTCCATGGGGAACCTTGTCAAAGGCCTTACTGAAATCCATATAGACAACATCCACTGCTTTACCCTCATCAATTTCCCTAGTTACCGCTTCAAAAAAATTCAAGAAGGTTTGTCAACATGACCTTCCAGGCACAAATCCATGTTGACTGTTCCTGATCAGACCCTGTTTATCCAGATGCTTATATATACTATCTCTAAGTATCCTTTCCATTAATTTGCCCACCACTGACGTCAAACTAATAGGTCTATAATTGCTAGGTTTATTCTTTGAACCCTTTTTAAACAATGGAACAACATGCGCAGTACGCCAATCCTCCGGCACTATTCCCGTTTCTAATGACATTTGAAATATTTCTGTCATAGCTCCTGCTATTTCTACACTAACTTCCCTCAATGTCCTAGGGAATATCCTGTCAGGACCTGGAGACTTATCCACTTTTATATTTTTCAAAAGTGTCAGTACTTCCTCCTCTTTCAATCTCATAGTTTCCGTAGCTACTCTACTTTTTCTCCTTAACTCACAGAGTTCAATATCCTTCTCCTTGGTGAATACCGAAGAAAAGAAATTGTTCAATATCTCCCCCATCTCTTTTGGCTCTGCAGATAGCTGTCCATTCTGATTCTCTAATGGTCCAATTTTATCCCTCGTTATCCTTTTGCTATTAATATAGCTGTAGAAACCCTTTGGGTTTACTTTCACCTTTCTTGCCAAAGCAACCTCATATCTTCTTTTAGCCTTCCTAATTTCTTTCTTAAGATTCTTTTTACATTCTTTATACTCCTCTAGCACCTCATTTACTCCATGCCTCCCATAATTATTGTAGATATCTCTCTTTTTTCGAAACAAGTGTCCAATTTCCCTTGAAAACCATGGCTCTTTCCAATTTTTACTATTTCCTTTCAACCTAACAGGGACATAAAGATTCTGTACTCTTACAATTTCCCCTTTAAATGTCCTCCATTTCTCTTCTACATCCTTCCCATGGAACAAAGTGTCCCAATTCACTCCTTTAAAATCCTTACGCATTCCCTCAAAGTTAGCCTTTCTCCAATCAAAAATCTCCACCCTAGGTCCAGTTCTGACTCTCTCCATAATTATATTGAAACTAATGGTATTGTGATCACTGGTCCCGAAGTGCTCATCAACGCATACCTCCGTCACCTGACCTGCCTCATTTCCTAACAGGAGGTCCAGCACAGCCCCTTCTCTGGTCGATACCTCTATGTACTGCTGCAAAAAACTATCCTGCACACATTTTTACAAACTCCAAACCATCCAGCCCATTTACAGAATGTGTTCCCAGTCTATTTTTGGAAAATTGAAATCTCCCCACAATCACTACCTTGTGCTTACTACTAATATCTGCTATCTCCTTCCATATTTCCTCTTCCAATTCACACTCCCCATTTGGCGGTCTATAATACACCCCTAAAAGTGTTGCTACACCGTTCCCACCTCAGTTCCACCCAAATAGCCTCCCTAGACGAGCCTTCTAATCTATCCTGCCAAAGCACTGCTGTAATATCTTCTCTGACAAGCAATGCAACACCTCCCCCTCTGGTCCCTCCAATTCTATCACACCTGAAGCAACGAAATCCTGGAATATTTAGTTTCCAATCACAGCCCTCCTGCAACCATGTTTCACTGATTGCCACAACATCATATTTCCAGGTGTCAATCCAGGCTCTAAGTTCATCCACCTTACTAAACAATGCTCCTAGCATTAAAATATACCCATTTTAGAAACCCACCATCCCTTATTCTCTGTCTATTATCTTTTTCATCTTTCTCGCCTACATTTTGGATCCGAGTGCTTCCCTTCTCCGCCTCTTGCCCCACACCCTGACCCCTAGCCCCCTCTACCCGAGTCCCTCCCCCCAGCCTTTCTAGTTTAAAGTCTCCCAGTAGCCTTTGCAAATCTCCCTGCCAGGATATTGGTCCCCCTCGGATTCAAGTGCAACCCGTCCTTTGTGTACAGATCATGCCTTCCCCAAAAGAGGTCCCAGTGATCAAGGAACTTGAATCCCTGCCAACTGCACCAGTCCCTCAGCCACGCATTTATGCTCCACCTCATTTCATTCCTACTCTCACTGTCACGCGGCACAGGCAGTAATCCTGAAATCGTTACCCTTTTGGTCCTTCTCCTTAACTTTCCTCCCAACTCCCTAAATTCTCCCTTCAGGACCTCGTCACTTTTTCTGCCTATGTCATTGGTACCTATGTGTACCACAACATCAGGCTCCTCTCCCTCCCTTATCAGAATCTTTTGGACACGTTCTGACACATGCAAGACCCTGGCACCAGGGAGGCAAACTACCATCCGGGTCTCCCGACTGCGTCCACAGAATCGCCTATCCGACCCCCTAACTATAGAGTCCCCTATTACAATTGCCCTCCTCTTTTTGCTACCCTTCTGAGCATCAGGGCCGGTCTCTGTGCCGGAGGCCCGGCCGCTGTTGCTGCCCCCAGCTAGGCTGTCCCCTCCAATCGTACTCAAACCCGAGTACCTATTTTCCAGGTGCACGGTCACAGGGGTACTCTCTAGCCCCTGCCTCTGCCCCTTGCCCTTCCTAACTGTGACCCACGTGTCTGCCTCCTGTGGTTTGGGAGTGACTACCTCCCTGTAGCTCCTCTCTATTACCTCCTCACTCTCCCTGACCAGACGGAGGTCATCGAGCTGCTGCTCCAGGTTCCTAACACAGTCCTTTAGGAGCCCCATCTCAACACACCTGGCGCAGATGTGGATGTCTGAAGGGCTATCAGATTCCCTGACCTCCCACATCTGACGTCCAGAACAGTACACTGCCCTTGCCTTCATACTGCCCCCTTACACAGGATACAATAGCAACACAATACAAAGTACACAACAAACTGCTGGAATCTGACTGCCAATCAGCTGCTAGTCCACTTCCCACCAATCAGCGGCTTCCTCAAAAAAAAACCCACTTCTCCAAATGGAATGTTATGGATTTCGGTAAGCCTCTGAAAAAACAAGCCCCGCGCTTGATTTTAAACCTTACCGGTCGGGTGTCGCTCCTCCCCCTCCTCCTCTTCTTCCAACGACTCCTGTGGGCCTCTGAAAAAACAAGCCCCGCGCTTGATTTTAAACCTTACCGGTCGGGTGTCGCTCCTCCCCCTCCTCCTCTTCTTCCAACGGCTCCTGTGGGCCTCTGAAAAAATTTAGGTAAAAACAAGCCCCGCGCTTGATTTTAAACCTTACCGGTCGGGTGTCGCTCCTCCCCCTCCTCTTCTTCCAATGGCTCCTGTGGGCCTCTGAAAAAAACAAGCCCCCCGCTTGATTTTAAACCTTACCGGTCGGGTGTCATTCCTCCCCCTCCTTCTCTTCCAACGGCTCCTGTGGGCCTCTGAAAAAAACAAGCCCCGCGCTTGATTTTAAACCTTACCGGTCGGGTGTCGCTCCTCCCCCTCCTCCTCTTCTTCCAACGGCTCCTGTGGGCCTCTGAAAAAACAAGCCCCGCGCTTGTTTTTAAACCTTACCGGTCGGGTGTCGCTCCTCCCCCATCTCCTCTTCTTCCAACGGCTCCTGTGGGCCTCTGAAAAAACAAGCCCCGCGCTTGATTTTAAACCTTACCAGTCGGGTGTCGCTCCTCCCCCTCCTTCTCTTCCAACGGCTCCTGTAATTGCCAAAAACACCAGAGGCAAGTGAAGGAGAAATTGTTTAAACTGTGAATAATTGTGACCTGAATAAACTGCCTGAAAAGATCATGGAAGCAGATCTAATAATAATGTTCATAAGGAACTGGGTTTCACCCACAGTGAAGGGAAATATTTGCAGAGCTTTAAGAGAGAGACTGTCAAAGGACTGATTGGAGAGCATTTTTACATAGATGACCAGCTTTCTTCTGTGCTGTGTCATTTAATGTTTTCTTGCAATTAACATGGGATAAAATAGCAATGTGATGGATCTCTTTGCCTTCTGATAAACCGAGAGTCAAAGGAGTTAAGTTTGATAGCCCCTGAAATCACACCTTGGAGATGCAGCTGCGTAATTACAGTAACTCTGTTTCGTACTGTGCAAGGAAAAAAATATGCAAAGAAGTACAAGATCAAATACCCAAGAAAATATATGAAAGACACACACCAAGGAAATAATAAAGCCTGATCTTTTTGATGGGGAGAGTGGGCATTATTAGCAAGGAACAACAGGCTTAGCATGTCTTGCAGATCCCCCTTAGAAAAGTCCGGGATGCAGATGCATTTTAACAGTAGGCCAATAGTCTGTCATCATTTGTTGTTGGCCAATACTTTGTCAGGATGGCACACACTGACAGAGAAGGAAGAATTGCTGCCCAGGATATGAGCATTGACTGCCAGTGTGCATTATGTGTGGCCGGATGTGAGCTGGAACCTAAAGTGATTTTGTCTTTATACGTCTGGAATAAACCAGGGTTAACAAAGTGCACGTTAACACACCTTTCCCCACGAGGTGGCCTGTAATTGCTGCAAAGCTGTGAACTTTCTCCATTTGTTAATCTCTAGCTCCCTTAAACAAAAGTGGACTGCAAATTATGAAATGTTGAAAACTTGTGCAACTTCATAGTGGTAGAAATCAATCATATGAAAGGTCATTGGCTTAGGCACTTTGATGGTGGCTAACTTGGGTCTATTCTGAGACTTTTACTGTACCTCAAACACTGTGACAGTGATGTTATCGTTATTAAAGAAATTAGCAATAAATTCTAACAGGCAAACCCAGACAGAATGTTGCACCATAAAACAACTAAAGAAACATCAAACATTTGTCTACTTTTAATCTTCCCAAACCTAAATCATTCTATTCTCGATCATAAGCAAAGTGGTAGAAAGTTACATTGATAGTGCTACCACGCAACACTTACTCACTGTAATAAAGTCTAAAGCTGAATGTGGATGCTGCGAAAATCCAAATTAATTATTAATGCAAAAATTATTACTCATTAACCAAAACTACAGAATTTCCATGATATGACTCTATGGCTTTATTAGCATTTAGAAGACACTTGGGGAGGTACATAGATAGGAAAGGTTTAGAAGGATATGGGCCAAACAGGGAAGTGGGATTATCTTAAAAGGGCATCTTGGGCATTTTGTTCAGCATGGATGAGTTAGGCCGAAGCGCCAGCTTCCATGCGGTATAACTACAGGATTTCAAAGATGAAGTGAAAGTGGCTGCCCATGATATATTTTGATCAAGTGTGCTCTGAAGAGCCTGCTAAACCTAAAATCAATGGACATAAAGGAGAAAACATTTCACTGGTTGGACTCATACCCCGGACAAAGAAAAACAACTCTGATTATTGGAGAACAATCATCCCAGTGCAGGGGCATCAATGCAGGAGATCCTCAGGAAATGTGGCTCAACCATCATGGGTATCAAGAGGAAAACACTCCAATGGTTACAGTTACAGTCACATCTCACACAAAGGAAGATGGTAATGGTTGTTGCAGGTTAATCATTTTAACTCTAAAGCATCACTGTCATAGTTCCTCTGCACAATGAATTGAGCCCAACCAAAATCAGATGACTCATCAATGATCTTTTCTCCGATGGGCCATTCTTAGTAATGTGTGTGACCAAAAATATGAAAAATTGTGGAATGCATCTCTTCTAATTCTGAAAGCATTACTGGAATATTGTTTTGTACTGTATATGTGATTCATATTTTTTTTTAAGTTTATCAAGTGATATTTTAATGTTATGCTGACAATGCTTGGTTAGGGTCAGAGGTCAAATATGACTGGTCACGTGTGTGACCTCACACGGAAGCATTTCTTTCATAACTCAGTTTTATCTTACAAAACCTCTGTGAATTTAAAAATATATAGTTCTGCAGGTAGGAAAATAGCAATGAATAAGATTAATCTCTTACAATAATTTTTTAATGTATTACTTTATGTGATGACATCTGGTCACGCATGTGACATTTTGGTTCACTTTCCAAAGAATGGCTAGATTGAAGTTCAAAGTACTGGTGCTTGAGCAATGTTCAACTGCATTGGCAACTCCTCAGAAAATGAAGCAGTCCATGCCTGCAAAGTGCAAGACCAGGACAACATTTTGGCATGGGCTGACTGAGTCATTGGTAGAGCAAATTTCAAGTTATAGTGCTATATCCTCAAGTTAGTTGCAATCCTTTGCAACAAGCTGATTTTTTAAATGGACGAAAGATCTGGTTGACTATATAGCAGCACAAGAAGGAAGCTACATATATCATTAACCTAATGAAGTACTACACTGTATATACAATTGAGAAACATAGATATGATTGACAATCAGAACCTTGCTCCCAGGGTGGAAATTTCCAACACTAGAGGGCATAGCTATAAGGTAAGAGGGGGGACATATAATGGAGATGTGCGGAGGCAATTTTTTTTTTTTACATAGAGAGTGGTTGGGACCTGGAATACGTTGCAGGAATGGTGCTGGAGGAAGATACGATAGTGGTGTTTAAGAGGCTTTTAGATAGACACATGATTTGCAGGAAATGGAGGGATATGGATCACTTACAGGCAGATGAGATCAGTTCAGCTATACATCATGTTTGGCACAAATACTGCGGGCCGAAGGGCCCATCCCTGTGCTGTTCTCTTTTATGTTCTATGTTAACTAAAATTGGAGATTCAATGTTTAAACATGTATAAACATTTAATCCTCCAAATTTGCGTAAATATAATATAGAACAGTGCACCACAGGACCCCGCCCTTTGGCCCACGATACCTGTGCTGAACTTAATGCCAAGACAAACTCTTATCCTTTTGCAAATAATAGTAAGATTAAACAAGAACTTACCAGTTTGAAGTTTGATCGTTATTTTATGAGGAGTTACGATGAGGGATTACGTGAAGAACCCGCCTCACGCTGGCAACGGCATACTTCAAAGCAGCGGCATGAAAAACACAGAACACCAAAAGCCGGAGTAACATAGTAAGGCTCATAAAAGACTTAGAACTACCATTTGATCATTTATTTTTATGAGGGTGGGAGCGGAGGGCACGTAATCCCTCATCGTAACTCCTCATAAAATAACGATCAAACTTCGAACTGGTAAGTTCTTGTTTAATCTTACTATTTTACTTCGGAGTCACGTGAGTGACTACGTGAAGATATTAAAGCTTTCTGTGTTTTTTATGTCGTAGAATCAATCCGTACGACAGTCCCGGCTAAGTAAACACATACATGAGAAACCAGACTAATGTTAGATCATTTCACAATTAACTTTTTAATGGTTTAAAGAACCATATAATAACCCTCCTTATATCTGAGGGAAAATGATTACAAGTGATAAAAGATAGAAGTGACTACACCATTGATTATAGCAATTAATAGTAAACAAAGCAGGTGATTATAGTGCTCCCAACACCGCATGTCCAATGCTTGTCCATAGTGTGAACAGGTTTATTGTAGAACTTTGGAAAAAGTTTCTTCTCTACTCCTCCCTGCGACTTTTAAAATATGCTCGAGAGGCACGTCCCGCCCCGTCGCCGCAGACGTAGCTGCCGCCCTGGTGGAGTGAGATTTGAACACATCAGTGTCTACTCCCGCTAAAACCAACACCTGTTTCAACCATTTTGAGATAGTTTGAACTGAAGCTTTTGTGTGTGGTTTTTTTGTGCGTAACCATTAACGCTTTTTCATTTCCTCAAAGGGTGTCAGTAACTTTAATATATTTGTTCTAATGTTTAACCACACACAAAGTAGGATCAATATGATAAGCTTGAAAGGTTACCTTTGTTCCAGATCTCCCTGGTCTGCTTTGTTTGATCAACTCGTAAACATAGAACACAACATTATCTGTATTCACATGCATACAGTCTAAATGCAACATTTGTAAAGTTTGCACTCTTTGAGCTGAGACCAGTGACATTAACATGACTAATTTCAATGTCAATCTTTCCAATGTCAACCCTTCAATTGGAGTCCATTGTCTAAGTAGCGTAAGTACAATGCTCACATCCCAAATCTCTGTGTATCTTGGTTTGGGTGGATTAATAGTAAAGATTCCTTTCATGAATCTAGATATTAATGGATGCGACCCAATTGATCTCTGATCAGTCATAAGCCCTAAATAGGACGACAAAGCACTGCGTGCAGTGTTAATGGCACTGTAACTTAAATGTTGCTGAAAATGCAAATTGGCAAGGAATTCCAAAACATTTGCAATATTTACAGTATCATAAGAAATATTTGACTGTGTGCAAAAGTCTTCCCATTTCTTAATATGTGTCATATATTGCTTTTGTGTGCTATTGCGCCATGATGCAACCATAACTTTCATAGTTTGGTCCGACAATCCCAGCTCCTGTAGTGGTCTGGTCAAAACCTGCAGATTAATAAATTCATATATGCATACAATGGGTAAATCTCTTTAGTTACCGGATTAGTCAAGATATCACTACAGTTAGGAATCGACATATATGGTTCTTTAATCATATTCAGCATTACTGGGAACCAAGGTTGAGTTGGCCAATTTGGAACTACCAACAATCCAGAAGCAGAATCTTGTTCTATCTTCTTCAGGCATCTCTGAATCAAAGCAAATGGTGGAAAAGCATAAAAAGAACATCTTTCCCCAGTGTAATGAAAAAGCATCTACTGCTACTGCATCTGGATCGTGTTCCCAAGACACATAAGTAGGCAACTGATGATTAAGCCTAGATGCAAACAAATCTATTTCTGGCAACCCAAATTGGTTTACAATATTCTTAAATATTGCTGGCTTAAGCATCCATTCCGTATTATCTTTAAAAATCCTGGACCTTTCATCTGCTACCACATTGTCCTTACCCGGAATGTAGCTTGCTGAAATCCATATTTGGCGACCAATACACCATTGCCATATCTCATTGGCCAGACAATCACATGATACTGACCTAACTCCCCCCCATGTGATTAATGTATGCAACCGCTGTTTTATTGTCTAACTGTATTAACACATGTAGACCTTGTTTAGCACAACAATATGCTTTAAGTCCATAAAAAGCACCCAATAACTCCAAATAGTTAATACCATAAACTTGAAGAAACGCTTCTTCTTGAGCTTTCCATCTACCTCCACAACTGGAGGACGAATCTGTAGCCCCCATCCGAGAGCACTAGCATCCGTTTGTAAAACCATTTCAGGTTGTTTAATCATGATATTCTTAGCAGCTTGTGGGACATTTTCAACCCACCATTGGTAATTCCAACACGGCTTCTTTTGTTAATTGCATAGGCCTGTCCAAAGTGACCTGCCTTCTCTTTAAGAGCCCTTATTTTGTCCCTTTGAAGATTTTGATAATGTAATGGACCAAATTCCACTGCTGGAAATGCTGCTACCAGTTTCCCAATGGTTTTCGCCACTCCTCGGATGGAGGGATAAAGTTTGTGAATGAGGTAATTACAAGTCATCAAGATGTCATTGGCCTTCTCTGTTGGCAAAGTAACTAACATAGTCACTGAGTTAATTACAAACCCCAAAAAGTTAATTGATTGTGCTAGCTGCAGCTGGGACTTAATTGGATGAATCAAAACCCTAGCTTTTCAAACAAAGCTTTAGTAACTGAAACTGAGTGCTCAGCTGACTCTTGAGTATCACTAATGATCAGAATATCATCCAGATAAGCCATAACAATGTGTTTCTGTGCTCTTAATTGGGCTAAAACTGGTTTCAACAGTTTTGCAAAGAGTCTAGGATCCAAACTCAATCCATTTGGTAAAGCTTTAAACTGCCATAATTGCCCCAGCCAATTAAATTTTAAATACCTCCTGAAGCATTGATGAATTGCTACAGAAATAATAGGCATCCTTCAAATCAATCTTAGCCATATAACACCCTGCTGAGAGAAGATATTTTGCAGTACTGAATGTCTCCATCTTAAAATGTTTGTATTCTACAAACTTATTCAGATCTGTAAGGTCCAGAATAATTCTGCAACCACCATCGATTTTTATCTCTTCGAAATATATTAGAGACAAATTGATGCTTATGTTCATAAGTCTTTTCAATTACGCCTTTTCCAGATAATTTGTCAATTTCCACATTAATCTCCATTCTTTCCTCTGCAGAAAACACATAAGCATAAGCAGGTCTATTCTGTACAGGAGGATTTAACCCCTTCTTTAAAAATAATAATGGCTCCTGGAAACTGCTTGTAATACATATCGATCAGAAGTAATGTTAAGCCAGGCATTATAAAATTTTTGCAATCTCCCTCCAACTGGAGGGTCATCCACAGTTTCTTTAAGTATATAAGTCTTTAATACCTCTCCGTATGAGCGTGGTGGTCTCCTTCTTCCCGAATACAGGGAAGCACTTGCCTGCACAGCACGATAGTATTTTCGTGACAAACTTCTGCTTCTATAATGGAAATCGAAACCCCTTCGGGTTGAAAAACCCCTTCTTTGTCCAAAAACAAAAGGTTTAACATTGCTAAAATATTTAGCTTCGTCATTCAACTCTTTCAGCTGTTTCGGCAAATTTTCTCCAAACAAATACCCAGGAGCTTGAACTCCACTTTCTTGACACAGGCTTGCAAATCTAGGGTGAAATATGGGCCGAATCGCCGTTTTCCTCATACAATTAATTTCATAGAATGAATTACATAATAAGCCCAAAGTATCCTTTTGAATCTTTTCCGTTTCCAGATTCTCCATTTGCCTGCCATAGGCCGTAATGGCGGCAGAAATTAATTTGAGCACCTTTTGAAACTTCACTTCTAGGGCTCTCATACTTGGAGTCATAGACGTCCATATCATCGGATTCACCGTAGGCACTTCCAATGAGGCACAATTTCTTGGAGCTTTATATAATTCTGATGTTTCATTCATCACAGAATTGTGAAGTTGGTGAGATACCATATAGAAACATAGAAACATAGAAATTAGGTGCAGGAGTAGGCCATTCAGCCCTTCGAGCCTGCACCGCCATTCAATATGATCATGGCTGATCATCCAACTCAGTATCCCGTACCTGCCTTCTCTCCATACCCTCTGATCCCCTTAGCCACAAGGGCCACATCCAACTCACTCTTAAATATAGCCAATGAACTGGCCTCAACTACCCTCTGTGGCAGAGAGTTCCAGAGACTCACCACTCTCTGTGTGAAGAAAGTCTTTCTCATCTCGGTCTTAAAGGATTTCCCCCTTATCCTTAAGCTGTGACCCCTTATCCTGGACTTCCCCAACATCGGGAACAATCTTCCTGCATCTAGCCTGTCCAACCCCTTAAGAATTTTGTAAGTTTCTATAAGATCCCCTCTTAATCTCCTAAATTCCAGAGAGTATAAACCGAGTCTATCCAGTCTTTCTTCATAAGACAGTCCTGACATCCCAGGAATCAGTCTGGTGAACCTTCTCTGCACTCCCTCTATGGCAATAATGTCCTTCCTCAGATTTGGAGACCAAAACTGCACGCAATACTCCAGGTGTGGTCTCACCAAGACCCTGTACAACTGAAGTAGAACCTCCCTGCTCCTGTACTCAAATCCTTTTGCTATGAAAGCTAACATACCATTCGCTTTTTTCACTGCCTGCTGCACCTGCATGCCTACTTTCAATGACTGGTGTACCATGACACCCAGGTCTCGCTGCATCTCCCCTTTTCCTAATCGGCCACCATTTAAATAATAGTCTGCTTTCCTGTTTTTGCCACCAAAGTGGATAACCTCACATTTATCCACATTATACTGCATCTGCCAAACATTTGCCCACTCACCCAGCCTATCCAAGTCACCTTGCAGTCTCCTAGCATCCTCCTCACAGCAAACACTGCCCCCAGCTTAGTGTCATCCACAAACTTGGAGATATTGCCTTCAATTCCCTCATCCAGATCATTAATATATATTGTAAATAGCTGGGTCCCAGCACTGAGCCCTGCGGTACCCCACTAGTTACTGCCTGCCATTGTGAAAAGGACCCGTTTACTCCTACTCTTTGCTTCCTGTTTGCCAGCCAGTTCTCTATCCACATCAATACTGAACCCCTAATACCGTATGCTTTAAGTTTGTATACTAATCTCTTATGTGGGGACCTTGTCGAAAGCCTTCTGGAAGTCCAGATATACCACATCCACTGGTTCTCCCTTATCCACGCTACTAGTTACATCCTCGAAAAATTCCACAAGATTCGTCAGACATGATTTACCTTTTGTAAATCCATGCTGACTTTGTCCAATGATTTCACCACTTACCAAATGTGCTGCTATCCCATCTTTAATAACTGACTCTAGCAGTTTCCCCACTACCGATGTTAGACTAACTGGTCTGTAATTCCCCGTTTTCTCCCTCCCTCCCTTCTTAAAACGAGGGGTTACATTTGCTACCCGCCAATCCTCAGGAACTACTCCAGAATCTAAAGAGTTTTGAAAGATTATCACTAATGCATCCACTATTTCCTGAGCTACTTCCTTAAGTACTCTGGGATGCAGCCTATCTGGCCCTGGGGATTTATCGGCCTTTAATCTATTCAATTTTCCCAACACCACTTCCCGACTGACCTGGATTTCACTCAATTCCTCCTTTGACCCACAGTCCCCTGCTATTTCAGGCAGATTATTTATGTCTTCCTTAGTGAAGACGGAACCAAAGTAGTTATTCAATTGGTCCGCCATATCCTTGTTCCCTATGATCAACTCACCTGTTTCTGACTGCAAGGGACCTACATTTGTTTTAACTAACCTCTTTCTCTTCACATATCTATAAAAACTTTTGCAGTCAGTTTTTATGTTCCCTGCCAGTTTTCTTTCATAATCTATTTTTCCTTTCCTAATTAAGCCCTTTGTCCTCCTCTGCTGGTCTCTGAATTTCTCCCAGTCCTCTGTTACGCTGCTTTTTCTGGCTACTTTGTACGCATCATCCTTTTGCTTTGATACTATCCCTGATTTCCCTTGTTATCCACGGATGCACTACCTTCCCCGATTTATTCTTTTGCCAAACTGGGATGAACAATTTTTGTAGTTCATCCATGCAGTCTTTAAATGTCTTCCATTGTATATCCACCGTCAACCCTTTTAGAATTAATTGCCAGTCAATCTTGGCCAATTCACGTCTCATACCCTCAAAGTTACCTTTCTTTAAGTTCAGAACCATTGTTTCTGAATTAACAATGTCACTCTCCATCCTAATGAAGAACTCAACCATATTATGGTCACTCTTGCCCAAGGGGGCACGTACAACAAGACGGCTAATTACCCCTTCCTCATTACTCAAAAACCCAGTCTAAAATAGCCTGCTCTCTCGTTGGTTCCTCTACATGTTGATTTAGATAACTATCCCGCATACATTCCAAAAAATCCTCTTCCTCAGCACCCCTGCCAATTTGATTAACCCAATCTATATGTAGATTGAAGTCACCCATTATAACTGTTTTGCCTTTGTCGCACGCATTTCTAATTTCCTGTTTGATACCATCCCCAACTTCTCTGCTACTGTTAGGTGGCCTGTACACAACACCCACCAGCGTTTTCTGCCCCTTAGTGTTTTGTAGCTCTACCCATACCGATTCCACATCCTCCAAGCTAATGTCCTTCCTTTCCATTGCTTTAATCTCCTCTCTAACCAGCAACGCTACCCCACCTCCTTTTCCTTTCTCTCTATCCCTCCTGAATATTGAATATCCCTGGATGTTCAGCTCCCAGCCTACGTCACCCTGGAGCCATGTCTCCGTGATCCCAACTATATCATAATCATTAATATCTATCTGCACGTTCAACTCGTCCACCTTATTACGAATACTCCTTGCATTGAGACACAAAGCCTTCAGGCTTGTCTTTACAACGCATTTACCCCTTATACAATTTTGCTGAAAAGTGGCCCTTTTTGATTTTTGCCCTGGTTTTGTCTGCCTGCCACTTTTAAACCTTTCACCTTGCTACCTAATGCTTCTACCCTCATTTTACACCCTCCTGCCTCTCTGCTCTTGTACCCATCCCCCTGCCACATTAGTTTAAATCCTCCCCGACAGCACTAGCAAACACTCCCCCAAGAACATTGGTTCCATTCCATTCCAGGTGCAAACCGTCCTGTTTGTACCGGTCCCCACCTCCCCCAGAACTGGTCCCAGTGCCCTAAAAATTTGAATCCCTCCCCCTTGCACCACTTTTCAAGCCACGTATTCATTTGCATTATCCTCCTATTTCTACTCTGACTGGCCCGTGGTACTGGTAGTAATCCGGAGATTACTACCTTTGAGGTCCTACTTTTAAGTTTATCTCCTAGCTCCCTAAATTCACCTTGTAGGACCTCATCCCTTTTTTTACCTATATCGTTGGTGCCAACATGCACCACGACAACTGGCTGTTCACCCTCCCCCTCCAGAATGTTCTGCAGCCGTTCAGTGACATCCCTGACCTTTGCACCAGGGAGGCAACATACCATCCTGGAGTCTCGTTTGCGGCCGCAGAAACGCTTATCTATTCCCCTGACAATTGAATCCCCTATTACTATTGCCCTTCCCCTCTTTTTTCCCCCCTCATGTGCTGCAGAGCCACCCATGGTGCCATGAACCTGGCTGCTGCTGCATTCCCCTGATGAGCCATCTCCCTCAACAGTATCCAAAATGGTATACCTGTTTAGGAGGGAGATGACCGCAGGGGATCCTGCACTACCTGCCTACTGCTTTGCTGGCTAATGGCCACCCGTTCCCTTCTTGTCCTCCTACCTTTTGCCTGCGGTGTGACCAACTCACTGTACGTGCTATCCACGACTTTCTCCGCATCGTGGATGCTCCAGTATGAATCCAACCGCAGTTCCAATCGTTCAATGCGATCTGCCAGGAGCTGCAGCTGGACACACTTCCTGCAATACCATATAATTTATGTTTGCAGCTAGGATTTCTTCCATAGCCTCACCACTTCCTTCAGGTATAGCAAACTCTTGTGCTATCCCAGGCACATTAGGCCTTTTCTTTTTACTTTGTGGTGTGCTTTCAAAAGCCATATAGCCACCAGCAGGGTCTGCCTTCTGCAGCCCTAAATCAATTGGGATATCATCCATGAGACTTCTTCCAGCCCAAATCCTGGGTCCGGAGTATCATATTCCCAACTTGGCCCACAGCCATATTCATCATATTCAAACCCCTCAGGGATTTTTTGGGATTCATCTGGGTACTCTGACCCTTGTCTCATTATTGTTTGGAAGAACTTTCTCCATATGCTCCATTTTTAGCCACATAGTTTTTATTGTCTGGAGGTCTTTCAATATCAGAGTCATCAGAAACCACGGGCCTCTCAGATTTCTTTTTGCATTTTTTAGGAACATTTTCCTCCGTGGTTATTATTTCTGGAGAATCTGGAAACTCACTATCGGGTACATCAGCGGCCAACGGTATCGGAACCGGGTCCGCACTAACTTCGCGTCCCGTATTTTTACTTTCACCCCGGGAACATCTTTTTACCCGCGAAAACTTCTTTCCCGATTTTTCCATTTTTCTTTAATAATCAGTGCTCAATCAGCACGTTAACGTGGCTCTAAATTTTTTCTTTTGGTTTCGTTTTGCTGGAGCCACCCAGCGTAACCTAAAAAACGCCCCGGTCTAACTGCACTTACCTGCGGGCCGTTCCGACCGCTGCCGAGGAGCTGCTCCTTACTGCAGCTCCTCCTCGCGCCGTCAGCGTTGACGTCATGCCGTTGCCAGCGTGAGGCGGGTTCTTCACGTAGTCACTCACGTGACTCCGAAGTAAAATCCATATCCCACCATTCCCTACATATTCATGTGCCTATCTCAAAGGCTTTTAAATGCCACTATAGAATGCCCCCACATCCCTTCCCTATGCCCCCACATCCCTTCCCTGTGCCCCCACATCCCTTCCCTGTGCCCCCCCAGAGTACCTACTTATTTCTCCCACTATCGTCTATCTTCCCCACCTCTGTCCACCCAGATTCACCCCTCTAGCTTTATATTTCACTCCTCTCCTTATCTGATATCTTTTTGCCTTCTTTTCATCTCCAGCCTTTGTCCACCAATCTGCTAATTAACCCCCCCCCCCTGTATAAACCTATCAAAAGCCAGGCTTTATTTTGTCCCCACCTCTTTTCTAGCTTTTATTCCCCCTACTGTCTTTCCAATGAGAGGCAACTGGGATGCTTCTGCACAATAATAGTGACAAACTTCAGGAAGTATTTTCTTTACTATTCCTTTTCAGAAAGTATTTTAGTGGGTCAGGCATGTGATGTATTGATAACTTTTGTAATGCAAGTAAGTCTTTCTTTCAAGGAAGCTGATTCATTTTCGTTTTTTTTTCCCCAGAATTTCAAAACTTGTTATTCCCCATTCTGACCATTGATCCTCATTGGTTTAGTTGTCAGTACAAATTATTGTGGGTTCCCAACACAAATATGTCTCCATCCAGAGCAACAACAACTTTGAAAAATAGACACAAAGAGCTGGAGAAAGTTTCAGGCACCATCTCATGGATGGGCAACGTTTCAGGCTGGGACTTTTCTTCTACATCAACTGGATTGCTATGTAAATTATCAGAAAAGCAGCAAGCACACTCTAAACGTTCATTATCTGTATAGAGTCTAAGCTACTTGGAGCCAATTTAAACCAGTAAATTAGTGTGAACAGAGTACAGCACATTTGCAGTATTTGAATGAGTAGCCAAAGAGTATAGATGCAATTCGAGATTAAAACTTTACAGATTGTGGGACTTTTAGAAACAATATGCCATGCTATAATTTAAGAACGTGTGCTGTAGAATTAAAGCACTAACATATATTCACTGAAAATGATAAAGAGAATTTCAATAGTCAGGCAACAAATTGACCTGAAACAGCTGTTGTGACTTCAGGCTACTGGTGTAATCCATGAACTTCCAAAACATCTCTCAGTTAGTGAAAAATGGAACCAAAGTACGAGCAAGTACCTTGGAGACTCAGATTAAATTATTTTTTGAAACTAATGACAAACCTGGAATTTCACTATCACTGCTTTGGGATACATTTAAAGCATGGCGCGATAATATCAGTACACGCATACTTTAATAAGGAAAATCAAAAGACTCAACAAAAGTTGGAAAATGAAATAAAACAATTAGATATTGAAAATGCAATATCCCCTTCAAAGGGGCTAAGTAATAAAATTGCATCATTAAAATATAAGCTAAATAAAATATACTCAAATCAGATTATTAAACTTTTTCAACAGACTAAACAAGTACACTTTGAACTTAGGGATAAACCACAAAAATTACTGGCACGCCAGCTTAGAAAATTAGATGAGGAGAAAATCATACATAAAATTAGATCTGAACAAGGAGAAATATTGACTTTACCAAAAGATATCAATGATACATTTTTACAATATTATCAAAATCTTTACTCATCTAAACTAGCAGGACAATCAGATGGAATGGAAACATTCCTACAAGAATGTCATATTAACTGTTTGGATCAGGAAGGTAGAGACTTGTTAAATGCTGATATATCAGTAAAAGATAGTGAAGAATCAATTGGATCATTAAATAACGGAAAAGCCGCAGGCCCTATGGCTTAAGTGTTGAATTTTATAAGTTTTATGATCTGATCTCTCCACGCTTACATACAATATATAAATATGCTTATGAACAAGGAAAGTTACCAGAATCATTACAATTGCACTTATCCCTAAAGCTGATAAAGATTTGGAAGACCCTGGGTCATACAGAGCAATAGCTGTTTTAAACACTGATCAAAAATACTAACTAAAATTTTACCTCGGAGGCTAAGTTTAGTGATTAATAACTTAATACATCATGACCAAACAGGTTTTATTCCAAAACGCTACTCATCATATAATCAGAGACGTCTATTCAATATCATGTACTCAAAAACAGTGAATGATATTGAACTAGCTGTCATATCCTTAGATGCTGAAAAAGCATTTGACCAGGTTAAATAGCCATATTTATTTAAAATAATGCAGAAATTTCAACTGGGGTATAGATTTTCCAAATGGGTAAAAATCATATACTCGAATCCAACTGCAAGAATATTAACAAATCAAATGTTATCAACAAAATTTAATCTCTTTAGGGGTTGTAGAAAAGGATGCCCGTTATCACCATTACTATTTGCTTTGGTAATAGAACCATTAGCCGAAATGATTAGATCAAAACCAGAAATATATGGGATATAATACCAAAACTACAAAGAATAAAATATCTCTATACGCAGATGACATCTTAATTTATATCACAAAACCGGAGATTAGTATTCCAAATCTATTTAATGTTATAACTAAGTTTGGCACATTTTCTGGGTATAGAATTAATTGGAATAAAAGTGAAATTATGCCTATAACTGGAATAAAATATATTAGAACAATTCCCACTAAAAAAGTCACGGACAAACTCAAATATCTAGGAATTAATGTATCTAAGTTCTATAACTGTCTATTTAAATATAATTACCCTCAATTATTAAATAAACTAAAAAAAATATTTTATATTGGAAAACACTACTATATCAATGATCGGTAGAATAAATGCTATAAAAATGATTTTTTTGCCACAATGGTTATATTTATTTCAAGCCATCCCTTTATATCTCCCTAAAATGTTTTTTTTTTAAATAGATACTTTGGTTAATAGTTTTATTTGGGACTATAAAAATCATCGAATAAGTAAAAAACATCTATGTAAATCTAAAATAAAGGGGGACTAGCACTACAAATTTCTTATATTATTTCTGGGCAGTTCAGATTAAGAATATGAATTTTTGGTTGGAAAATTTAGATCATGAGCCAAGCTGGCTAAAGATGGAAAAGGAAGACTGTTTGCCTTTTGATGTAGGTTTGATTCTTTTTGCACCAAGGGAAGTACATAAAAAAACGGATGGTGACAACCCTATAATTCATAGCAATAGACATATTTGGAAACAAATAGTTAAGACCCTACATATGGATAATTTGTCACTTTGCCAAGTATGAATAATCCTTTGTTTAGGCCCTCTGTAATGGACAAGGGGTTTAGACACTGGAATGATTTAGGAATTAAAAGGATAGAACACCTTTACAAGAAAGGACAATTTCTTTCATTTCAAGAGTTACAGGATACCTATGGATTGCAGTCAAATAACATATTTTGGTATTTACAAATTAGAAACTATATTAAGTCAAATACACAAGTATAAAAATAGAAAACCAGGATTATTAGATGAATTGTTTAATAAACACCCAAATACAAAAAAATTAATAGCGTATATATACAATACTATTTTGGATAGGGAAATCCCAACCGGAAATATATTGACAAACATGGGAAAATGAAAAAGGTTTATCTATAACGAAGGAAATTTGGGAAGAAAGCCTACAACGTATACATCGTTGCTCATTAAATGCTAGACATATGTTGATACAATTTAAGGTATTACACAGATTACATTATTCAAAAACGAAATTAAATAGAATTTATCCTAACATTTCTTCTATTTGTGATAAATGTCAGAACTTGGAAGCTAACTTAATACATAGTTTTGTAACATGTATATAACTCAATTATTATTGGACAGAAATCTTTATAGTTATCTCTGAAGTTCTTAAAATTAAACTGGACCCAGATCCAAAATTAATAATATTAGGAGTTCCGGATTCAAATCTAATATTAACAGTAAACCAAAGAAATTTCTTGGATTACTGTTTGATAATAGGGAAGAAATTAATATTGAAATTTTGGAAGGGAACATTATCCCCCACAATTAAAATGTGGACAGTGGAAATGTTGGAGACCTAGCATTTGGAAAGAATCAGATTTGTCCTAATGGACAAATATGAAATCTTTGAACAGATATGGTCTTCATATACAGAATATTTGAAGGGGTAGCTGTTCTTGGCATAACAACTCAATGGGTACCCGGCAGGATTAGATGAAAATAACTCTCTCTTTTTTTTTTATTTGTATACATGTCTCTATTGATATTGTTATTTGAAATTGTGGTGTTCACTATTAAGATGTATACTATAATCTCTTTTTTTATATATATATATAATACTTTGTTTTAATTAAATATATATATAAAAAACAAGAATATATATATATATATATATATATATATATATATATATATATATATATATATATATATATATTTCTCTCTTCTCTTTCTCTCTCTATATATAATCAAAATTATTATTTAATCACTATTCTTATTGATTAAAATCTATTCATTTATTTTTCTACTTTCTAAAAAATAGAAGTTTATAAGAATTATTCATACCATTCGTATACTTATTGAAATAAGTTGGTTGTGTATTTGTAAAGTTGTTATACTGTTGTTATAATGAATTACTTCTAATAAAAATATTATTACAAATACCTTGGAGACACAAGAGGCTGCAGCTGCTGGTATCAGGAGCAAAAATCAAACCACTGGAGAAACAGCAGGCAAAGCAGTATCTTTGAAGCAAAAGAATAGTGAGTGAGTTTGGGCAAGAACTTGCATCAGGACAGAGTGTAGAGGTTCAATAGCCAGCATAAAGAGCTACAAAGGTGCGGTGATTCAGGGACTTGCAGGACCTAGGTGAAACCAGGTGAGGAAGGAAATGATAGCTGGAGCTTGGCAGTGAGTGGGTGAGGAAGTCAGGAGATATGGCCGGTAGATAGGAAGGGTCATAATAGTTCGGCGCGGGGACTTGACTGAGGCCTGAATATCTGAATGGATGAAGAAATACATATAATAAATCATGAATGTATCTCCAAGAACGGATTATTGAGTAATATTTTAATCTCCACCAAACTTTTCACATTTTCTTTTCTATTTTCTACTTTCTATCTCAATCTTTCTATCTTTAAGTAGGAAAAAAAGTATAGAAACATATTATATATATTCTTAATATTAGTATGAATATACATATTATTAGTTGTATGAAAATATTATAGATGTCTTAAATTTGTAATTATATAAAATTGCGCATTTTCAACTATATAATAATTTTGAAATATAAAGTTAATAATAATACAAACACTCTTAATATTATGAAAATATCATGAATATCATAGAAGTTTGGTTAAGATTGGGTATTATGTAGTTATATTAGGGGGGATTTGTATTTGGTAATTAGAAGAAATAGGTGTGGTATGAGAAGTATGAGTATATTGCTTATTTTAGGAATATACTACATACACTCCCAATCATACAAAATAAATAACCAGGAAATGTATAATGGATAACATTCCAAATAACACAAACAGTATCAATTGATAATCAATATTATATAATTTTGTATATTATATAATTTTTACTGCCGCATAAGAGTGTACTCTGTATATATTGTTTCTATAATAAAAAAAATAAAATAAAAAAAAGATAGGAAGTAGTTATTTAAGTTAAAAAATAAAGTAGCAGATAGAGCTAGTTGAAGGAAGGAGAGAGGCAGAGATAAAGACAGAGGCTAGAAGGTGATATGGAAATAAGAGGCTGAAAATGTGGCATCTGATAAGGAAAAATAGTGACAATTGGAACTAGACAAGGGAGGAAAGATGGGCATTTGGAATGTTGAAATCTGAGAGAGCAGATGAAAGAACCAGAAAGTGTAGACTGCGAGTGATTGGCAGGTGGTACTAGGTGGGGATGGGGACTGAAACGGTGACAGTTGAAATCAGCAGGAGAAACTTTGGACAAAAGGGATGTGCATTAACTGAAATTGATAAAAATCAATGTTCATATAATTGGGTTGTAGGTTTACCATGCAGAATATGAGGCTCTGCTCTAATTTGCATTTGGCCTCACCCTGACAGTGGAGAAAGCCAAAGCCTAACCGGTCAGTGTGGGAATATGAAGAGGAGATGAAATAGAATGCAACTGGGAGATAATGACACCATTACAGATAGGTTCAAAGGTTCAACGGTTATTTATGAGTCACTTACACCAATTGGTGTAGTGAAATGCTTCTTGCCAATGCAGCACATAAAACAAGTTTACAGACATAACAATAATAAAGAGATTTAAACATAAAAAAACATCCCCCCACAATAGTTCCCATTATGAGGGAAGGCACAATGTTCAGTCCCCATCCCTTGTCCACCCATAGTCAGGCCTATTGAGGCCTCCGCAGTCGCCTTTACGGAAGCCCGATGCTCCAGGCTGTTCTCGCCGGGTGATGGTGTTCCGGCATCGGGAGAACCTTCTCAGCGGCTTGGGACACCTGGAATGGCCGCTTCCTTACTGGAGACCGCGGCTTCCGAAGCCAACAAGGCCGTATTGGATGGAGCTCCACCACCGGCGATCTCGGCGAGAGATCCCAGGCTCCCGATGTTAAATTCTGCAGCACCGCCTCCCGCAGCTGGCCGCCCGCAGCTGGCCGCTCCACAGACCCGCAGCTCCGCGATGTTTTTCTCAGCAGTCTCAGCATTCTGGAGTTCCAGTGCGGCGACCCGAGCAAGGCATCGCCCGCTCCGCGATAGCGCTCCAGCGCTGTGCCGCCGCCGAAGCCGAGGTTTTGGGCGGTCCCCTCAGGAAACGCCGCTCCAGGCCCGCTGGTAGGCCACAAGGACGGGTCGAAGGTTCAGCCCGGAGAAAAGCTGCCTCTCCGACCAGGTAGGGACCCTGAAAAGTAGTTTCCCCCTTCCCACCCCCCACATAAAAAAGACTAGAACTCCAAAAAAACAAAACACTAAAACTCACCCAAAATAAAACAAAGAGTGAAAAAATGAACAGCTGCAGGCTGGGCAGCCATACCATACAGGACGGCGCCCCTCTCTCCTAGAGCACAGATGTTCTGAAAAATAGTTGCCTCACCTACACTTGGTCTTGCTGACTCAGAGGTGGTGACATCAAGAGCACCAGGTGCAGTGGATGAGGTTGGAGGAGGTCACATGTGAACCTTTGTCTGACCTAGAAGGGGCATTTGGGTCCCTGGGTGGTGGTGATGGAGGAGGTGTAAACACAAGTGTTGCACCTACCGTATCAGCTGGTGAAAGTTCCAGAGGATGGGAAAGTGTGGTGGGTTGCGATGAGTAAATCATGGATTGAACCCTGTGGAGAGAAGAAAGGGGTGGAGTCAAGTTGCAGCTGGCAGGGAAGATGACGGATGTGCTGGATGCGAAGGCTGATATGGTGAAAGGTGAGGATCAAGGGACCTCCATCTCTGTGCTGTCTCAGTGGAGGGGTAAGAGCAGAATTTAGGGACATAGGGGGATATGCGAGTATGGGCTCCATCAACCACTGTAGAGGAGAAGCTATGTTTTCTGACGGAGGAGGACATTTCAGATGTCCTGAACTTTCAGGTTGCAAGCCATTTCAATTCCACCTCCCATTCTCCTGTTACCAACCTGTCCTTCACCACTGCCAGAGTTGGGCCAAATGCAAATAAGAAAGCAACACTTTGTATTCTGCCTGGATAGTCTACAACCCGATGGTATGAACAGTTAATTTCCCAACTTCAGCTAACCCACCCTCCCGTGTTCTCTCCATCTGATTACCCCCTATCCATGTACCCAGTTTTATTTCCCTCAAACACCTGGTTTCATCTGCCTACTATCCACATCTTCGGGTTCTCCTGTTCCTTCCGCCAACTGCCTCCTACCCATCATCCTTTCCTTACATGGTTCCACTTATCACCTTCCTTACTTACTACCTACTGCATCTGCAGCGTCACGTTTCCACTTACCATTTCCCAGCCACTATCTCTACCTCCATCCTCCACTAGATCCAATTTTTTACATGTTACCCAATTCCCATACGTGTCTCTATTTACTACCAACCAACCACATCTCCTGACTTCATCAACCCTCCTTTTCTCCTCACCTGATTCCATCTGTCACTTACCAGCCCCCATCTCATCCCTCCCTCTCACGTTTTTATTGTGGTCCTCTGCACTCTCAGTTCAGAGTCTCGACCCACAACGTTGACTATCCCTTTGCATCCAGAGATGCTGCTTGACCTACTGAGTTCCACCAGCAGTTTGTTTTTTTTTGCTTGTGTGAATATATATTGTGGCTTTGAACAGGTCAAGGGACAGGCTGATCTGATACTCACAGCTACCTAAGATATTGTAATCCCTGTGATTTCGCAAGTAATAAATCCTAGTGAACATGGATTCTATCTGAGAGGTGCAGCGCACAATATATTAAGATAAATGTATTTCCAGACAATTGCTAGAAAAACACATCATACAGATTGTAACTTCCATGAGGATGCAATTAACGTTCTATATACATTACTTCTTTCGCACTTCATTTGTCTTCTTCAGCCAACGTAGAAAGGTTGTAAACCTTTCTGCTTAATTAAAATCCAGGCAGTAAGTAAAAAACGGCACACCCAAAGTACACACCCAGTTTGGATGGGCTCAGGACATGCAGGTTCACAAGCAATACAAACATTTTTGCACAGCAAGTTGAGGGCAAAAAGCAGTTGTGTGCAATCAAGGGATGAGGAGTATGCAGAAATTATAATGCTCTGGTTTGGAGCCAAAAAAACAATCAGGTTCCCAATGGAGGAAGATAACCTTGGGATTTGGGGAATGGGGGTTGGTAACAAGTTGGAAAATGTATGCCGCTGACAACTGTTAAATACTGGTGTTAAATATGTCGATTTTCTATTGACCTTTTCTACAATAAATAGGACGCCTTTTAAATTTATTGGAAAGTTATTCACATTTTCTTCTTGCAAAAAGCTGATAATTAAAATAAACACCTAGTCTCAAAAAAAAATTTACTTAACATTTTAAAATTTTCAAACCCACAATGCTGAGTTTTATCATGCATAACAGATGGTTGATACCCACAGAGACTTTATGTTCAGAATCTTTCAGCAAATGTCTATGTTACTTAATTAATTTGCTTTCACAACACTTACATAGAACATAGAAATTAGGTGCAGGAGTAGGCCTTTCAGCCTTCGAGCCTGCACCGCCATTCAATAGATCATGGGGCTGATCTCCAACTCAGTATCCCGTACCTGCCTTCTCTCCATACCCTCTGATCCCCTTAGCCACAAGGGCCACATCCAACTCACTCTTAAATATAGCCAATGAACTGGCCTCAACTACCCCTCTGTGGCAGAGAGTTCCAGAGACTCACCACTCTCTGTGTGAAGAAAAGTCTTTCTCATCTCGGTCTTAAAGGATTTCCCCCTTATCCTTAAGCTGTGACCCCCTTGTCCTGGACTTCCTCCCCAACATCGGGAAACAATCTTCCTGCATCTAGCCTGTCCAACCCCTTAAGAATTTTGTAAGTTTCTATAAGATCCCCCCTTAATCTCCTAATCTCCTTTATTTAGTGTGGGGATTATTGTTAGGAAGTTTCAACTACACAGTTACGTATACAGTGCATTCGCAAAGTATTCAGACCCCTTCACTTTGTCCACATTTTGTTCGTTATAACCTTTTTTTTTAATGGATTAAATTCATTTTTTTAAATCATCAATCTACACACAATACCCCAGAATGAAGAAGTGAAAACAGGTGTTTAGAAATTTTTGCAAAGTAATTAAAAAGAAATAACTGAAATATTACATTTACATAAGTGTTTACATAAGTATTCAGACCCTTTGTTATGTCACTCAAAATTGAGCTTAGGTTCATCCTGATTCCATAGATTATCCTTGAGATGTTTCTACAACTTGATTGCAGTCAACCAGTGGTAAATTAGATTGATTGGACCCATGATTGGGAAAGCACACACCTGCCTATATAAGATCCCACAGTTGACAGTGTTATGTCAGAGCAAAAATAAAAGTCATGAAGACAAAGGACTTGGCCGTTTGACCATCCGAGACAGGTATGTGTTGAGACACAGATCTTGGAAAAGGTATAAAACAATTTCTGCAGCATTGCAGATCCTGAAGAGCACAGTGGTCTCCGTCATTCTTAAATTGAAGAACTTTGGAACCAGCAGGACTCTTCATAGAGCTGGCGGCCCGGCCAAACTGAGCAATTGGGGGAGGAGGGCCTTGGTCAGGGAGGAGATCAAAAACCCGATGGTCACTGACAGAGCTCTAGAGTTCCTCTGTGGAGATGGGAGAACCTTCCAGAAGGACAACAATATCTGCAGCCACTTCACCAATCAGGCCTTTATGGTAGAGTGGCCAAATGAAACCACTCCTCAGTAAAAGGGACATGACAGCCCACTTGGAGTTTGTCAAAAGGCATGAAAGACAAGATTCTCTGGTCTGATGAAAGAAAAATTGAATGCTTTGGCCTGAATGCCAAGTGTTGTGTCTGGAGGTTACCAGGCACCACTCATCACCTGTGCAGAGAGATCCTTGATGAAAACCTGCTCCAGAGTGTTCTGGACCTCAGACTGGGGCTTTGTGACAAGTCTGTGACTGTCCCTTGAGTGGCCCAGCCAGAGCCTGGGACTTGAACCTGATCGAACATCTCTGGAGGGAGCTGAAAATGGCTGTGCATCAATGCTCCCCATCCAACCTGACAGAGCTTGAGAGAATCTGCAGAGAAGAAAAAACGGAGAAATTACCTCAAATACAGGTGTGCCAAGCTTGTAGCGTCATACTCAAGAAGACTTGAGGCTGTAATCGCTGCCAAAGGTGCCTCAACAAAGTAATGAGTAAAGGGTCTGATTACTTATGTAAATGCGATATTTCACATTTCTTTTTAATTACTTTGTAAAAATTTCTAAACGCCTGTTTTCACTTTTTTTATTATGGGGTAATGTGTGTAGATTGATGACAATACCCGTAGAAAAACGCCTGTTTTTTTTCCGCTGATGACGTGACAATGGATCTGCTTGCCTGCCATTCTTGCTCGCGCTGCGACTGATGTCACATCCCGCCCCTCCCTCCTCCCCCCCGTATTTCAGAGGTCTGGCTGTCGACTGAAGACCAAATATCATGGCTGAAGACAGCGGCACGCCTGGCAAGTGAAGAACGAGCAAGTCGGGCCCTGTACTAGAGCCCCTCTGGTCTGTCCTATCGATGATGCTGAAAAACCCTTTGGAAAAAAAAAACCCCCCCGCTCTCTTCTGCTGCGCGCAGTGGCTGCGAATGACGTCACCGCCCTGTAGTTGAGCCAGCGCACAGGCACCACCCGTGTCGCGTCGGGCCCTGACTGAAGCCAGGAGCAAGGATCGTGAAACCAGCCCTCCACTTTGATGGAGACTCGCGCCCACCCACCCCACAAACCCCTCAAAATCTGCCACACCCCCTGGAGCCCCCTCTGCCCGGCCCCCCCCCCCCCCCCCCCCGCAACGGGTAAGGGGACGAGTGCGTTTTTGCAGTCGGGAGCGAGGGATTATCTGTGTTTGGGAAGCCAGCCCTCCCCTCTGACGACGTGTCCCCCCCAAGAGACCCCCCAACCCAATCACCGAGACTCTATCACACCCTCCACCACCGCGAACCTTACCCTCAGCTCCCCCACCCGCCTCGCCCCTCCACCCCGGCCCCCCCCCTCTCCCCCCCCACACTCAGTGTCTCCGCGACTGGCCTGCGCGCCCATCCTGTGGATGCTGGTGCCTGCTGTATTCAGCCTCTTGCCTCTGGTGCATAGTCCACCTCAGTCCTCTACCCCCTCTCTACTCAAGAGCTCTACCCCCCTCCCTCTCGAACGCCGCGCCTGTGAGTTGGGGGCTTAATACTTGAGGTTGATAGAGGCAGGGGAAAGAAGGAGAATGAATTAATAATCGAATCAACTGGGGGTGGGTATTAGTGTGTGTGTGACCGCCGCAAGCCGCCTCCTCCCCTACGAGGCGCAGTGAGAGGGACGGGGGGGGGGGGGGGGGGAGGGGGGCGGGGGAGAACGGGGGAGAGAGGGGGGGTGGGGGGGGGGGAGGGGGGAGGGAAAGAGGGGTGTGGGGGACGGGTACGCCGGGGGTAAGGAGGGGAGGGGGTGGGGGGTGTGGGGGGGGGAGCGGGGTGGACCCCAGCGGGACCCCACTCTTACTATAGTAACTATTAAAAAACTCTTATCTTGGATGTTGTGTGGTGTATAAAATCACATACATCTGCTCGAAAAAACCAAAAAAACGATGCTCCTACTAACGGTAACAGAGCTTAATATCTTCCTGTAAAGATTTATTTAAGTATCCCGTGGATCACTTCCGAAATTGTCTCATCTGAAACTTTCATGTATTAGAATTATCCTCTTTCTCGAATTATTAATTAAAATTTCAAAAATCTGAAAGAACTTTTCGAAAATAAAATCCGGTGGCTTTGGCATAAGAACGTCACAATGGCTGCACGGGAGCTGCAATAGTTCACGAAGACGAGAGCCGCTACGAGTGGCATTGCCTGTGTGTCTGCGCCCACAAGGTAAATCACAATCCTAGGCAGCCCAGTGCTGCCCTGCATCCTCTTCCGTCTCCCCCTTTTACCCCTCGACCTCGCCAACCCCCTGCTTACTGTCGCCCGTTCCACTCGCTGGCCCAGGGCCCCGCGCTTGGGTTTTATTTCTCTCTTTTTGATGTTTTTTTTTCCCCCCCCGCCCATTCAATTTCCCTTTCCCCTTCTTTCTATCCCCAGTTTTCCATTTTCATATCCGCCGTGTCCCCCCACATACAGCCCACCCCACACCACTCTCCCTCCCCTCTAGCGCTCTCCCCACCTCTCCTTCCCCCCTACCCACCGCTCACGCCTTGGTCCTCCCCCCACTCTCCACCTTCACCCCGCCCTGCTCTCCATTCCCCATTCTCCCCTTTCACCTACTCTCCCAGGTCTCCGCTCTACTCCACTCCCCCCTCCTCCCCCCGCCCCCCTCGCTCCTCCTCATCTTTTTTTTCCCACCCCCCCCTGTTCCTCCCCTCCACCATCTCACTCCCCTTTCCCCCCTCAACCCCCTCCTCCACCCTCCTTCCTTCTTTTTCTCCTCATTTGTGCCCCCCTCCCCTCCCCCTCTTCAATTTTTCCCAGCCCCCTCCTCCGTCCTCCTCTTTCGCCGCCTCGTTACCCTGTTTCCCTGCACCCCCGTCCCCGCTCTCCCCGTCTCCGCCTGCTCCCCGCTCCCCCCTCACGTCCCAGGCGTGCCTCCCCCTCCGTGGCCTTGACCTCTCCCCCGCCCCGCGCCTCCTCCCCTCTCCTCTTCCCTCGCTCCTCCTCCTCTCTCTTCCTCCTCCTCCTCCTCCTCTCCCCCTACGTCCTCCCTCCTGCGCTGCTCGGCTTGCTCCCCCCACTCCTCCACCTCCTCTCCCCCCTACTCCTCCTCTCTCCGCCTACCCTCCTCTTGCATCTCCCCCCTCCTCCTCCTCTGTAGCTCGACCACCCGCCAGGCCACCACCGTCCACACGGCACACGCTTCGCCCGCAACCCCCCCCCCCACCCCACCACCGACCCCCCCCCCCACCAACTCTCGCACACCCCCCTGGACCGACCACCACACTCCCGCGTCGTCGTCTCCCCCCGGTTCCATCCTCCAACGCCCTCCCGGACCCACCCCACTCAGTTGGGCCCCGCTCCTCCCTCCACCACGGGACCTCCACCCTCTCTCTCCCGCGCCTCTTCCACCACCACACACACCTCCACCCCCCCACCACCAACCACCCGTCGCACCCGCCCCCCCAGGCCATCCCTACCCTCACTCCCGGCCGCGCCCACGTCAGCGCTTCCCCTCGCGCCTCCTCACAGCCGCTTCCCCCCCCCCTCCTCCTCGCTCTCCCCCCCTCCTCCTCCACTCACCCCCCGTCCTCCTCCTCTCCGCCTACCCCTCCTCCTCTCACGCCCTCCCCCCCCACCTCCTCCTCTCACTCTCCCCCACCACCCCCCTCATCCCCCCTCCTCCCCCCCCTTCTCCTTCCTCTCCCGCCCCCTCCTCCACCCCCCCCCCTCCTCCACACCCCCCCTCCATCCACCTCTCACGATCCCCCCTCCACCTCCACTCCCTGCCACCTCCCCTCACCGCCCCGCAACCACCGATCCTCTCCCCCCTCCTCCTCTCCTCACGGGCCCCCGCCACTCACCTCTCCCCCCTCCTCTCTCCTCTCGTCATCCCCTCCTCCTCGCCTCTCACCCGCCGTCCTCCCTCCTCGTCCTCCTACCCCCCCTGGGCCTCCTCCACTCCCCCCCGATCCGCCCCGCCTCCTCCACCTCACACTACCCCCCCTCCATCTTCCCTTTTCCCCCCGACCTTCCCCCCTCTCCTCCCCGCGCCGTCGGGCTCCTGCTGCTCATTTTTCCCCGCCTCCACCTCATATAACCCCCCTCCACGGCTCATCCCTCCCCTCCTCGCCGACCTCTACCCGCCCCTCCTCCTCTACCCTACCCACCTCCACGCACTCTCTCCCCCTCCACCTCCTCCTCGGCGACCGCGCCCCTCCCTCCTCCTCGGGTCGTCCTCCCGCTCCCTCCCTCCAACTACCCCCATCCTCCACACACCCCCACCACCACAC
>CM069135.1:18345928-18391114 GCA_035221665.1 Okamejei kenojei | reverse complement strand
GATTTTGGCAGTTCTCTCTCATAAATCTTTGGGGCGCCGCCTCGTGGTAGATGTCACGTAGTCACTGCTTACGCGACGCCATTCTAGCGCTCTTCGCTGAGCTCGTGCTCAACCGCAATTTGTAGGAATGTCGTGTAAATGACGTGCCACGCAGGACAGGCCCTTTTAGTCTTCGTGATTTTCTATCATGGGTTTCTGGCCGACTGGTGGGGTCAGGTGACTAAATTCAGTTGTTCCTATCCAACTCGAGCATAGTATTTGTTACGAGGAAGGTGAACTAATGGAGAAGGAGGAGACTACCAGATCTGCTGACTCTGTTCTCTCTAGGATCTGTATTCTGCTCTAGTTTCTATGTGTCCAAATTTTTTGGAATGTTTTAACACTAGTAAACAGACATTGAATGCTCGGCCTTTTAACCAGTCTCGGCACATCCCCTTTTACAAGACTGCATATCAGTACACACAATGAGCTGTACGATGACGCAGTGGGAGAGTTGCTGCTTTACAGGGCAATTGAGACGAGTTGAACCTGACTACAGGTTGCAGTCATAACAGAGTTTCATTATGTTCTCCCTGTGACTTGCATGGGCTTTCCCTGGGTGCTCTGTGTTCCTTCCCACTCCCAAAGACATGCAGGATTGTAGATTTATTTTTGGTTTTTCGGCTTTTGTAAACTTGGCCCCAGTGTATAGGAATAGAACTGTTGTATGGGTTGTCACTGGTCAGCATGGTTCTTGGTGCGCCAAAGGGTATTTCCACTTTGTATCTCTCACGCATAACGAACTAAGATCTTAAGTAATGCCTGAATATTTGGTGCAATTGTTACATTTTTCATGCTGAGGGAACTGTTATATTGCAAGGTGGTCCCCATTGCCGATGCACATTTGCTGAATACAGCTGGCATGGTTGTAGTGGGGCGAATCTTATTGGCGGGGGACTGCTCGTGGTCTACACAGTTCTCAAGATGGACAGGGGCTGCTGTAGGGGCGTTTCTTCTTACAGGAGGCTTGTCATGACCTCCAGGATATGCTAACGCTACTTTAATATAAGTAGCGCAATCACTTATATTGCATAAAATGCTATTGATCATGGTTCCGCATTACAACATCCAGTAGGATTAGGGTGTTAACTTTCTTTTTTATGACTGCCACAACAAATACTCGCTACAACAGCTTTGGTTCAGTGTTTAGCGATATCCCTCTCAAGCTTTATTCACTCTGGTGCAGGAAAATACTGATTACATCAGTCCCTCACATTTAACCCGACGATAACATAATGGAGAATGCAACAAGGTTGCTCAGGAAGACTTATTGCATGTTTCATCCTTACCTGCAAATAAAAATAAAGACGATATAGATTGGTTTATAGGTTAGGAGGTGAAACTAATACTAAATGGAAGGAGGATCCCAAAGTAATTAGTAAAGATGCTATTAAGCTTGAAAGTTAAGCATGTAAACGCAATGAAGTGCAATATGTCAAGGCGTAGAGGGTTGTGGTTTGAATAGGATAATAAGGAGTCACATCTCAAGAATATTGAATAATATAAAGGCAGGAAAACGTGCCCAAGGAGGAGCAAGCCGACGTTAGAGTTCGAGTAGTGAGCAAACTTAGTAAAGGGGTGATCTAAGAGGTTGAGATTTTTGGAGGTGTACAAAGTCGCGAGAGGAATAGATCAGGTTGATGCATGGAGTCTCCTGCCCAAATAGATAGGAAATAATGTAACCAGAGGATCTGGATTAAGGTGCGATGGGACCCCCGATTTCCTAAAAACCCGAGGAGTAACTTTTTCATGACAGAGCGAGGAGGTGATGGAAACGGATTGGCCAGAGGAAGGGCAGTAGTTGAGGCAGCTAGTATCACAATGATTAATAACACTTGGCCAAGTACATGCCGTTAGGACGGCTTTAGAGGGTATGGACAATCGCAGGCAGGTGGGACTAGTTCGCAGTGAGAGCAAGTTGGATTGAAGTGGCCTGTTTTCCACGCTGTAGGAATCTAGATGACTTTGTCATAAAGGAGAACAAAGACCACAAATGGGGTTCATTAACTCAGGTGATAGAATTAAAAGAGCAGAAGAGAACTGTTTGTTAGCGCGTGCCGGCCTGTGATTCTTTTTCAAAGAGTCTAGGGGTGGGCTGCAAGTGACAGCAGTCTCGCTGCCTGAGGCCCGTTTGTTTATCCATCTTTTTTTAATTTTTAGTCAGTTCTAAAGTTTGTTTTTGGGGGGAACTTTTTATGTGGGGGAGGGGGCAGGGTAAGGGGGAAAACGCTAACTTCCCAGTCGCGTCCTGTGTGCGGGGACGCGATATTTCTGCGAGAGTCGCGGTCCTCCCTGCCCCTCCCATCCTCGGGCCCTACCTCTGCTGGATCGAAGTCGGGCCTTTCCTGCTGGGGAACGGGAAGCTGGAGCCAGAGCATGCAACTACTGGTTCAGGGCGAGCTCGCTGGAGTAGCGACGCGGAATATCGTCGTGGCGATCTACGCTCGCTTGGTGGATCGCCGTTAGGGAGCGTGATCCGGAGCTTGGGGGCCGCTGCTCCAATCATTCGGGAGCTTATCTGGTGTGGGAGAGCTCTCCACTAGCAGGGTGGCGTCTGAAGCTCCGTATGGAGTCTGGTTAAGGCCCTTTGCACGCAGTGTTCCTCCAGCGTGTGTGTCTCTACCCGGCGTGGCCTGGGACTTGTTGCCTCACGGCACCAGTAGGAGGGGCACGACTCGAGGTCGCAGGCCGCTGAGTGACGTCCCCAGCCCCGACGTCGGACTTGCAATACCCGATCCGAGATGCGGGCTGCACGCATCGGGGACTTGCATTATAAAAAATATAAACGCCCGTAGCGGCGGCTGCGGAGGGCTCGGGGAGGCCCGACCACGGTCGGTCGCCGTGGAAAAGTGGGGAAATTCAGGGGAGAGACTGACTTTGGTTGCTTCCTCTCAGCGGGGAACCTTTGCTCCTGCTGTGCGGGGCTGTTTTATGTTTTATGTTGAATTTTACTCCTGTTGTGTTCTTTATTTTTTATGTAAGGCTGTAAGGTGGTTTCAAGCCACGGTTGCCTAGCCAGAGGCAACCTAAATTTTCAAGTGGCGATCGCTTTCTTCCCAATAACCTCTTGGCTTAGAACCCCTCCCTTCACCACCATCCTAGTTTAGAATAATTCCAGATAGGAATTTTTGGTAGGACAAGTAACAAGAACCAAGAACCAAGAACCACTGACAACTAAAGGATAGCGAGGCAGAGCAACGGTGAGCAGTGGCCAATCAGTGGTTGGCTTCAGCAAAATGAGTTTCTCGTGTCATTGGATGCAACCAATTGGCCCAGACTTTTCAAGGAGCAATAAGCATGCTCTGTACTCCTTTCCTTTGGTCTGGGCGAGTCAGCAGCAGACCCATGCGGTGGCTATCGCGGAGGGAAAAAGATTCCTCAATCCTGCATTTGGAAGTAGGGCACGTGAGGAATGGGTACCTCGAAATGGATAGATGTGAGAGTGGGGAGTGAGTGAAGCAGCACGAGAAGAACTGGGTGAGAGTCAGACGATGGTGGGGAAGTTGGTGAGTTCCTTGGAGGGTGTAAGGCAGAGGATGGAAGATACATAAACCAAAACCTGACATTGCATCTGCAGTGCTGTGCTTTGGCAACTCAGTTGTCCAGTTATTATCCATCTGAATAATATAAAATCCAACAAACTCCTCAAATGATGTCACGAGGTTTGATTTCACTCCCCACAAGTTCCTAATCAATTTCATTGGGTAAAATCCCTGCAAATAAACTTATTTTCGGATGCATCTGATGCAGCTTATGCAATTGATACTTCTCGCTAGTCGAGTGAACATTGAGCATACCTCGCAGTAAAATTAAATGGAATAATATTCATTGGTAAATAAGGAAATACTTACAAGATTGGGAGCTGGGAAAAAATTGGATACAAAACCTGAGGGGGATGTAGGTTTATGGTTCCTTAAAGATACTGAAAGGATCCTCACGGAGCAACCATAAACAAATGACTTATTTTCCACATGTCCAGAATAGCTAGAAGTTAATGTGGGTGGCGACGAACGATGTTTGCAGGGCCTCTCGTCTGTCTGTCTTTTTATATTATCTTGTCCCGTTGAGTGTAGGTTGTGGTTGTATTCTTTAAAATAATGTGTTTTTAACTGTGTATGCGTGTTGGGGGGCGGGGGCGGATCTTTAAAATCTCTGTACGTATACGGGGGACCTGACCTTGTCCCAGCCGTGTCTCCAGTGTGGAGCGGCCTCCAACCGGAACAACCTGTTGGGCTCCAGTTGCGGAGCCTGCGGACCCTACCATCGAGAAGCTGGTTCGGCTCGGGCAGGAGCTGTGGTGCGCCCACGCTGGCGGCCTGACCCAGACTTCGGAGGCTCAGCTGCAGGCCGGTGGATGGTCAATCGGGAGCTCGCGGTCCCTGGTGGGAGACCGCTTTTGCTGAGTTCCGCGCAACGCAAACTCCCTCCCACCCGAATTGCGGGGGTTGAAATTGACCTGTGAGCGTAGGCTTGTACATTCGCCGGCGCTGCTTTAACATCCCGGGACTTTGCTAGTGCCCGCGGGCCTCCAACGACAAGACCCGGAGCGGACTTACCATCGCCCGCCGGGGGCTTTGAAATCGGGAGGAGAATGGAGAGTGCAGGGGTAAGACAAGACGTTGCCTCCATTCAGTGAGGAGGAGATTAACTGTGATGGTATGTATGTGTAAATTGTTTGTGTCTTGGTTCTTGTCTTGGTTGTGTGACTGCAGAAACCCAAATTTCGTTGAACTTTCATTTGAGGTTCAAATGACAAATAAACAGGTCTTGTATTGTATTGTTTGAGGTATTACAATTAGATGCTCACTAATAAAGTCTCACAGGAAATTTAGAAATGAGTCTTTTTTACCCTGAAGGGTATAAGAAAGTGAAACTTTTGATTCATAGGGGTGTTAAGGTAAACGCATATATCTACATTTGGAGAAAGTTAGATAACTGGAACAGGATAGAGGCAGATTGGACAGGATGAATGAAGAGGAAGTTAATGTGTCTCGCTCAGGGCAGGGATTAAACACCAACATTGAGCAAAACTGCGGCAATGGCAGGTTAGAGCACATCAGATTTAGGGAGAGCTAGGCCACCCTCCAGGATAGATTTTCTGACTGGAGGCTGTGAACTAGTTTTGGTTTGTGGACGGAGCTGGGCCATTGCTGGTTTGCACATTATGTCACTGATTTGGATTGAGAGTTTTAAGATGACATTAACGTGGAATGGTATTGTAGTAAAGTGTGAAAAAATTTTATCAAAAATTGCAGCAGATTTGAGCAATTGGGCAAGTGGGCTGGGGAATGGTTTATCACGTTAAGGTGTGAGGTGATAATTTTCGGAAGTAAAACCAGCGCAGGTAACAGCAAGCAAATGGCAGCGGCACTGGAGAGTGTGATGTGAGGGATGAGGGATCGGATTGGGAATGCAGGTACACCAAATTTCCTTTTGACGTGGCATCACAGGTACGATAGGGTGGTCAAGAAAGTATTTTGGTACCTTGTAGCGCCTCCATTTAACGTTTAGGTCAAAAAATTGTTTTGACTCAGTAGTCCTGGACAGCATTCAAGTCGAGAGGGAGGCTGCACTTCTGATACAACCAGCAGAGTTGAAGATTGGTCACGTTACTTGGGCAGGCATCTGTTTGAAGTGCAGCCTGACAGTCATATGAATCTAAAGTTTATTTGAAACAAATGCCATAATTTTACATTTTCATATTTAGGGTTACATGAGGAATTATAAGACTCAGAAATGATTTATATATATATTTTGGGCTTTAATGTTTCAAACAGTATACAATTTATTTATTTGCAATCATAATATTCACAGGCAATTTTTGTCGATTATCTTATCACAAAAGGAACAGAACATAGATTGGAAACGTATCTATAAAATTCAGAGCACAGCATTTCTCAAAGGCGTGATTGTTTAACAGACTTGTTTGTTTAAAGGCCAAAAATCCATATGCGGGATGTCTTGTGTTATATTGAAGAGATCATAGTGTAATGTGTTCACTAAAGGGACTTCCGTCCGTTGTTGTGGATTGATAGACTAATTGCAGCTTAATACTCTGGGGGGAAAAGTGTCATTTGGGCGCTATGACCTTTAGTGCTGAGGTTGAATTTGGTCTACACTAATGATGGTATATTTGTTTCCTGGCAATTAAGCATGAAAACTGGAAGGCCGGATCGATGGAAGTGCAGCCAAATGTGCAGATTTCCTCCATTCAACTTAAGACTTCAACTCAAAATCTTTGCTTATGTCTTGTGCTTCAGTTTTAAAAAACCTGAAACCAGTTCATTTAAAGAAGATGTTGGACATACACTTCAAGGTTGGTGTTCAAAGCGCCAGGCTTTTTCAATAATGATCAGAATAGTGAGAGAAGCGCCTAGATTTATGGCTGGGCTTTATTTGCGCTTTAGCCTGAAATTTGAGTAAAGAGTCATAAAAGCGATACCATGTGGAAACAGCCCTTGCCCAAAACTTTCCCCACACGGCCAAGCATTGCCCCAGCTTGACACTGACCCACCTTGCCTGCTGCTTGGCCAGTATCCCTCCAAGAACAGTGGCCTATTGCCTGTACCTGCTAATGTTTCTTAAACGATGGGATGTCCAGCCTCAAGTCCTACTCTGACGCTCGTTCCATACACCCCCCATCTTTTGTGTGAAAAAAGTTTACCCCTGGATTCTATTAAATCTTTTTCTCTTCACTTTTGAACCTATGTCTTCGTGGTCCTCAATTCCCATACTCTGGGCCAAGCGGACGTGCAATTACCCGATATATTTCCTCTTATGATTTTGTACACCTTTATAGATCACCCATCATCCTCCTGCGCTACCAAGGAATAGAGATCCAGGGCCTACTCAACCTTCCTTATAGCCCACACCCTCTAGTCCTGGCCAACATCCTCTTAAATCTTCTTTAAGCTTGACATATATCTTTCCTATAAACATGGTTCTAGGAAAACCCAGAACTGAACACAATATCTAAATGGCGAGTCTCACCTAATCGTCTAATACAATGGCGCAAACAGACCTCCAACTTCTATACTCAATACTCTGATATGATGAGGCCAATGTGCCATAAGCTTATTGACCGCCTTATTAGCTGCACTCGACCTTCAAGGAACCATTGCAACTGCACTCTGCTCCCCCTCTGCGCTACAACACTCCCAGGAGACCTTACCATTATTGTGTAGGTCCTGCCCTTGGTGACGTCTACAAAATACATCACTCAACACTTTTCTTGTATTAAAATTTCCATCAGAACCGTTCCTCTAGCCACCTGGCCATCGATCAGTCCTGCAGCAATCTTTCATATCTGCAAAACCACAAATCTACGCGCGCGCCGCCCCCCTCCCATAGCCAAACTTGCTAATCTTTGCTCTGTATGTCTCTTTCAAATCATTAATGTAGATAACAACAGTAACGGCCAGCACCGACCCTGAGGCACACACTAGGCAGGGCCTCCAGTTCCGAGACGAACCGCTTTCACCATTACCCTCCGTGTCTTCCATGAGCTCCATTGTTGGTATCATTCAGACTATGTTCTCTTTGGATCCAGTGCAATCTGACCTTCAGAGCAGCGCTTCCAATGCGAAACCTTGTTGAATGATTACTGAAATCCACGTACACAACATCTACAGTTCTGCCCTCATTACGTTTTGTTGGTCTCTCTCCGTCTTCAAAAAAAACAATTCAGCATTTGTGTAGGAAATGACGCGTCACAGTACCAAACCTGTGCTGGACGTATCCTGAATCAGCCCGTTCCCTTCCAATAGCATGGTTAACTTTCCCTCAGAATAGTCTCCAATAACTTTTCCAACGCCAGATGTTAAGATTATTGGGCCTATAGTTCCCAGCCTTTTCATGCTAAGACCCGGCTGTCTCCTTCGCATGAAGAAGAGGCACAACCATTTTCCACTGCCAGTCTTTCCGGCACTTCTCCTGTATTTATAGATGACTCGATAAATTTTCAATAGAGCTTCCGCAATTTCCTCGCTAATTTCTCTGCAATGTCCTCGGGATTATTCTGTTCAGGCATTCTGGACATTTGTCTACTTTTATAGAGCACGATTTAGTACCTTCAGTACTCTTCGACAGCAACACTGACTGCGCTCAAGGCCACCTCCATTGATTGGCCCCAATTTCTTCTCATCCTATTTCTCTCCGTCGGTAAATACAGAGGAAAATACATAATAGCCATCTCCTATGGCTCGGGCGGTCCCGTTCTTTCTCTTTCATTTCCTTTTTCCCCCTTGTGTCTTTAGATAAAATCTTTTGTGATTGTCCTTAATGCTACCGCCAGAGCTATTTCTGTGTAGGACGGAACTGCAGATACTGGTTTAAATCAAAGGTAGACACAAAACGCTGGGACGGCAGAAAACTCCTGGCCCTCTTTTTGCCCTTCTGATCGCTTTTTTCAGTTTAGCTCCATAGTTTCGAAACTCCTCCATGGGATGCACTTGATCCAGCTGCCTTTCCTGTTCTATTGCAACATTCTTGTTTTTGACCAACGCCTCAATTTCCTTATCAGCCAGCTTCCTTACGTTTGCCTGTTTTGCCCTTCACTCTAATTGGGACTTTACATAATCCTGAGCATTTGTGAGCACACTTTTAAACCATCCCACCTTGGCTGATGTTCTATCCCCTCATAATAACTGCTCAGTAACTTAAACGAGACATCCCGCATGTCTCTCAAAGTTGGCCTTACCCTAGCTATAAGCCATATTTAAACATACGTGGACCGCTTTCCATCTCTATCCATAACGCTCTATGCCAGCAGGGAAGGTAAAGGCAAAGGAAATCAAACAAAAAGGTCTTATTGAATCTGCCAGACTAGCAAGAGTATCCTCATACCAAGGCACTAGATTCGCTACCCATCTTTCTCCAAGGTGTTGACTGAAAATACATCACAGGTGCACTGTGACATGTCCAGTGCAATGGCAATGCCAATGTATTTTATATCACATCTTCCTAAGTTTTACAGTAACTTTTCTTTTTTTTGCAACAGTACAATGTAAATCTGGCAAAACATTCGGCAATTCATGCTAAGGGCCTTTGAGTGTAGATAGTAGACCATGCCAAGTCCGTACGCAAGTATGTCACCATGTTCTTAGTCACTTGGCCCCGATCCGCCTCTGACTGTGGGCTAAAAGATTGAGCCTCACCATTTCTCTATTTATAGTGGAAAGAATAGTATGGGGACCCTAGATGTCCTTGGCATGTCTGTCTTTCCTCCAGTATTGGGTTTGGCATGTTCATGCAATTGCAAAGCTTTCCATGGGAGGATAGAATAATGGATCTGACGCAGCAGGATATCCACAATTCTATGGGCTACCTGCTTCGGATTCGGTGGATTCAGTGAGACCCTTCAAAGCACTTTTCAGACCACTTTTTGCCATGCAACCATTCTTGTGAATTGTTGCAGGGCGAGGCACGTTACCTGTTGGAATGTCCACCAAATGAAATCCAACTTTGTGTGGAAGAGATCTGCAGAGGTTGGTTTACACCAAAGGTGGAGACATAAAATGCTAGGAGTAACTCAACAGGCCATGCAAAGCATATCTGGAGAAGGAATAGAGTGAGTGGTGATCACGTTTTGTCCAACCTTCCGATCATTGCTGAGAGTCAGGGAGAGGAAAACAAGAGGAATGGGGAAAAAAGGTGTAAAAAACACAAAAACAGAGTTGATCATGGATTGGTCCCCAGGAGCCCACAATGACTCCATATGATGGCCGTGGAAGAGATGAAACAGATGACTAGGGTGGGAGAGGGACAGCGGGAGAGTAAAGTCCAAGGTTACTTGAAATTGAGAAATCAAATATTCATGCCTTTTTGCCAGAGATCTGCCTGACCCGATTTGGTACCTCCAAGCATTTTGTGCTATCTTTGGAACTACTTTTGTCAACTTTGATAGAAGATTAGATTGGCCGGATTACAGACCATAGACAGTATGCAGAGTAGGGGCCATTTGGCCCCATCGAGCCGCACGCCATGCAATGTGATATGGCTGATCATCCCGCAAATCAGTACCCCCTACCACCCCCGTTCCTGCCTTCTTCCCATATCCCCTGGACCACTATTATAAGAGCCCGGATTCATTAGTGACCGCACAGGCAATTAACATTTGTGGCTCGTATCAACCATTCAAATCAACCCTGGCCTGGAGTTATTTAAACAACTAAGTAGGGGAGGTGGAATCATGGCTACAAAGAGAGGGCAGTTTCAAAGCCATATTTGGACTGAATCTTTGAATCAGGATTTTTTCTCATACTATACTTGGAACCTGGGGCAGGCGAGGGAGAGGAGATGGCTAAAAAATGAAAATACTAGAGGCCACCAAAATATTCCCCAAAGGCATTGGGAGAGACACTGGTAAATCGCAATAAAATCAAGCCCATAGGAACCAGAATGCAAGAGGTTCCTTTGACTTCACATGAATTGTTACGGTCATTGAGGAAAATCTTAATGCCACCAAACCTCAACTTCCCAGCAGCATCTCAGACAATCTAGTATACCCCATCTCTAGTCACTTAACCATCTACAATTTTCAGGAAGCTCAGAAAGGTTCAAAATTTACCCTTGTGGTCAACCTTAAGCAAACGTGTCTTTAAACAGATGATAAACTGACATTGGGTAAAAATTGATGAAATTTTCATCTCTGCTGCCATACGGAATATAAGTTATTTTTGATGAAACTATAAAACAGGTTTCAAGTCGAGAGAAAACTATTCATAAAACACCATGAGGTGGCAGTTGTAACTTTCGACTATTCAAATTTTTTGAAGCCCTGTGGTATGGAGCTGTCAACAAGTAAAATATAAATGAACAATCAAGGTTTCACCCCAAGATCCTTCGAAAGTAGTAAACATTAGGATCCATCAACAACTTTATCAGCAGCTGATATGCTTAGATATTTTTACAGCACTTTCTTGTGTGTAGATTTAAAACATCAAATGGAATGTCATTCAATAAAATAATCTTTTTGGTCATGGACCTAATACAATGAACAGGATAAAGATGGTACGAACACTCTTCTGTCTGTACATGCTTTTGTTTGATGATGTGACTGTGACTTTATTTATATGTTCTCTGTTGTTTTTAAATTATTGTCTGTAACTGGGGAACTGTGCTGCTGCCTGTATTGGCCAGGACTCTTATAAAAGAGATTTTTAATCTCAATGAGACTTCTCCTGGTTAAATAAAGGTTATATAATATTAACCTTTATTTATATATATATATTATTATATTTTTAAAAACAGGAGAGTTATTGTGAAAGGTTTGATCTTTGCATTATGTAATGATGAGGATCCAGGGGATACCATAGCTACCTGAAGGAAGCAATTGACAGGTATAATCCCCTACATTTGAGACCACTCACTTCTGAAAGATCACCGAAATGAGATATGTTCCAAATCACCTTGGGGTTAAACATAGTTGTACACATGAGTAATATTTAAAAGGGTAGTTTGCGAGGGATCTGCCGACAAGGGAGTCACCTGTCCACATAGAAACTTGCTCATCCAAATGATCACTGAGTGAACTTTTTTACCTTTTGCAAACTGAGACCCAATTGATTGAACCGTAATCGGAAGCAAAAACTATTTCTGAACACACATGTGATTAACTGAACTTGCAATGCTTTCCATGTAGGCCGGGGCACAAGCTTTGCTTACCCATTTGTAGTGCAATGTTCTTCAATTCCATTCAAATTTTCAGCAGTACATTGCAGCATTGCAAAACATGATGCAGCCTTCAACTACAAAAATCCACACTCTGTGGGAAATGTGAGGAAGCAGGAAGTTGAGTAGTTCAGCAATGGTCAGGCAGGTCATTTTGTGCAAATGTATTGAGTGCCTAATTCTTCCTTTTCACGCAAGAGCAAAAGCGCCATTGGCACCACTTGATGAGGTTCAAAGAAGGTAGCCCAAGAGTGTAGATGTAATGAGTGCATAGTATAGAATACAGCACAGATCGATGTGTTGACAGCCTTTGCTTGGATGGTAGAGGTGCCAGCACAGCTGCTGATCTTGGCACAATTATGCAGGATTTGGGGCATTAATGCAAGAATGCAGAGAAGCTGGCATTACAGGATTTTTTGATATAAACAACCACAATATGCCAAGCTGATGAAGCACTCGGGAGGTGCTTTGTTTCTTCTTCCAGATGTTCCGGCAGATTGAACTGGCGGTGAAGGCAGATGGCACTGATGATCAGTGGCGTGGGATAATTCAGCCGATAGTTTAACGGTTGGTCACATTGCAGACAGTTCATGTTTTGTTCTCACACAATCTTTGATTATCCATTGTCAAACAAACCCCAATTTAAAAGACAGATTTGGACGCTTTGAAGCAATGTGACCTGAACTAAACACATGCTCAAAAATGTTATCTGAAGCATTAGACAGACAAGGCAAAAAATTATTCACAGCTGCTTTTTTTAATTTAAAAAAATAGAAGCAATGAACAAATTAATGGCTTCATTTTCCTGACTGATCTTCTGCATGGAATTAAAAATAAATACAAGTGACTTTCAAGATATTTCAGTGTTGCGAAGCGATATAAATATTTTTTTGTAGTTTGTTCACTGTATGCGGGTAGTAAATATGCTAGATAATCTGTTTAAACGCTGCCTTGAGATTTAAATAGTTTCATCTTAATCAGCTTTATAAAAAAATGACAGGACAAAAACAATTTATTTAATTAATTAAGAGAGTTTTGCATATTTTTAAGTAGCAAGGTAAAAGTGAAAAGAAAATAATTTAAATTCAGATTTTGCAATAATCTGCACGATTTATTTTACATTTAAATATGCATAGGAAGAGACCATTTGGCCCATTGAGCCAATGCCAACTGGCAGTAATATCCATTCCCACTAAGTGTCCTTGGTGGAGGTATTTCCACAGAGGATTTCCCCAGTACAATTCCATTTTTGATCATGTATTAGAGGTCAATGTTTTTGGACCTTGGAAATGTTAACGCTGTTTCACACACCACAGATGATGCCATCCTGCAAAGCTTTTTTGATATTATATATAAAAATATGTGATACGTTTTCTGGTGCATTGTTTCATTTAGATTTAGTTGTTTCTGAATAATTGAGGGTGTATTGCACAAATACTCAACTGTAGCCTTGCTAAATTGGAGAAACTAGGACTTCAAAATGAGGTAAAAACTTCAGGGCTGCTGGGAGATTGGGTCCATTTGGAATTGCTCTCTGCAGAGCTGGGACAAGCTGTGAAGAGATGCCAGTGTGTCTAGAGCTTAGATACAATTTGCAAGCAAAGAATGAGAACATCTGCCAGCCCTGTCAATTAGGTGCAAAATGCATAGAATTGATTGGATGGCTGCAAACCAGACATACACCTTGTAAATAATTGTAAATAATGTTGGAGAGTTCAACTTTGCCTAGTGTTGATGGATGAGGTATTGAGGCTTGTCTGGGTTTCCTGTAGACGATCATGGTAAATGTTTCTAAATTGGCTTCCTTACGAAGTCCGTTTTTAATACAATGTATTGAGCTGTTGTATTATTGGGTTAGGGGAATGTCTGTTATGTATGGGGTTAATCGATATCTGTAACTGGGTTAATAAAGAGACACCCCATGTGGTTCCACCCCTTGAGGTCCCGGGACATATAAACGTCCGCTGTACCATGAGGTTCAGCATCGTTCTTCTGGGAGGGTGCTTGGGAACTGCGTGAACTTCTGGAGTGTCTCTGTCTGAGCGAGGCCCTGGAGGGGCTTGAAAACAGGCAGACACGAGCATCAAACCCGCGTTGGATAGGTTACAGTAGTTGAACTGTAATGCGCTTTTGTTAAAATAAAAATGTCGTTGTTTCAATTGCTTGATTCAGTGTTTTTACTGAAACTAGACTGTGTGGAAACTTAGAAAACGAGCAATTTACAGCACAATGATATTATTTCCATCTGTGTTGCACAACACAAAGGGAGTTAAGATACCCTGTTAATCCCCTTCTGCTTAATTCACAACCTTTTGTTTGTTCGGGCAATGCATTGCAGTATAAAATATGATTTTAATCCTGCAATCTTAATATTAATTCCTCTCTACACAAACAAAAACTTTAATTATTTTGCTGTATCAATCATCTGCAAGTTTGATATGTTTATTTTAATCTTCAAACATAATGCAATTTCTATTGATTGGTATATTGAATAGGAATGATACGTTATTTTTAAATGACATTCAAACAACTAACAAACAGGCGAAACCTAATCAAAGCTTAAACCAAGCAAAAATAAAATTAAAGATTTCACACTACGAGATGCTTAACATGTACTGTTGTTAGATAATGACAACTTTACCATATCTAAAGGGTTACAGACTAAACTTTAGGATGGCACCTTTCACTAAAACAATGAAGCTTTAAAATTAATAAAATATGTTATTGGTGTGTAGTTTAGTGTTCTAAATTTAATCGAATGATAACCTATCATCAACTAGAGAGTGGCCAAGACCTAATATCTACCTCATTGGAGACACAGTCTATTTTTAATTGGGGCTTTATGGACTTTATCTTGCACTAAACATTATTCCTCTTATCCTGTTTAAGAAGGAACTGCAAATCGCTGGAAAATCGAAGGTAGACAAAAATCCTTTTACCCTGTGTCAGCTTTATATGTTTGAGACCCAGGTCCTTTAGTTTATAGTGTTATATTTAAATGATGTGGACTTAAATGTCAGGGACACAATAAAGAACTTGGTGTTTTTACCAAGCATTATCTTGTGTTCCAGGGTACTGGAAGTATGGACATGTCAGAAGGACAGAAAAGCAACTATGGAATTTAGGTTTAGAGATACGCTTTAGGAAGATAAAAAAATTGCATAATAAATGGTGAGATGCAAATGAGGAGCAAGAACAAGGGATTGCGAGCCACAGATTCCTGAGGTATCAAGAGTGATAAAAGGTGGTTAACATGATATAGGTGTCACTTTTATCGCTGAGTCCTAGAGTACAAGAGTTGTATCAAGAGCGTGTAAAAACATTAGCTGGACATGGTAGAAAGTAGTGATCACCGAACCACAGGTAGGATGTGATATTGCTCGAGGGTAAAGATATTGCCAGTGGTGGAGAATTGTGGTTAAGAGGCGAGAATAATGAGACAGGAGTTATTTTCTTTTAGAACAAAAGAGTGAAGGGAGATTTTACATATATACATAGACGAGTACAATATCAGCCCACAATGTCGGAGCCGAACATGATGCCGAGACCATCACTTGTCTACCTGCATATAACCCATGTTCCTCCATTACCTACATATCCATATGCCTATCAAAATATTTTAAATACAAAAAATCAGTAACCATAATGCTTCAACCAGCACCCCCAACAGCGTATCCGGGCAAACTCCCCACCTTCTGACCCGCACATCTCCTTTAAACATTGCCCCACTCACCATAAACCTACGCCCACTAGTATCCATCTTTTCCATCCTGGCAAAAAGATTCTGACTGTCTATCCTATCTATGCCTCACAAAGTTGTATATACTTCTATCAGGCTATAAGATGATGAGAGGCATAGGTAAGATAGTTAATTGAGGTGTCATAAATAATTATGTCAATTCTTAGACAATGGAGCAAGCAGAGAGCCAGTAAGCGGGGGGGGTACAGCTTTAAGAAAGATCCTGGAAAAAAAAGAAATGGGATTTGAAAATCTATATTACTAATAGTCTGATCTTGACCGCTTTTGGCTCGCTGTGCTGTGATTTTATGAGTTGAGAACGCTGCCACCTACAGCCGTCATTTTTGGCCATCTCACTCAGAGCCACCCTCTACCTTCCGGGACTGGAGGGTTTTTTCCTATTGAAGGAAAATCAGAGAGATATTTAATGTTTTTTTTAATTCTTTGCCATTCTCTTGCTGCCCCTGCTGGTGGGAGGGGGGGGGGGGGGGGGGTAAGGACTATAAAACCCGGAAATGGTGTGCCTCACTCAGTCTCTGCAACATTTGAGAGGAAGCGAAGCAGTTCATGTCTCTCTGAATAACACTAAAACGCATCTACTCAACTGTGTGCCTAATGTGGTTTGAAAATCAAAATATGGTTTGGTTTGAATGCAACTGCAAATGGCGGCCTTTGGTGGTGAGATGGGGGTGCACTGCAAATGGCTATCTTTGGGGCGAGGGTGGGGGTGCACTGAAAATGGCTGTCTTTGGGGGCGAGGTGGGGGGGATGCACTGAAAAAGAACTTGCTGTCTTTGGGTGGGGAGGGGAGGGTTTGGGGTGAAGTGGAAATGCACTGCAAAATGGCTGTTTGGGAGGGGGGGGGGAGGTTTGTGGTGAAGTGAAAAATGCACTGCAAATGACTGTTTGGGTGGGGGGGTGGTTTGGGGTGAAGTGGAAATGCACTGCAAAGGCTGTTTGGGAGAGGAGTTGGGGTTTGGGGTGAAGTGGAAATGCACTGCAAAATGGCTGTCTTTGGAGTGAAGTGGAAATGCACTGCAAATGGCTGTCTTTGGGGTGAAGTGGAAATGCACCGCAAATGGCTATTTGGGGGGGGGGGGGGGGGGGGGGGGTGGGGTTGGGTTGAAGTAAAAATGCACTGCAAAGGGCTGTTTGGGGGGGTTTGGGTTGAAAGTGAAAATGCACTGCAAATGGCTGTTTGGCTAAACTTGACAACTTCCTGTTTGCACTATATTGATTTTAGATAAAACGCTACATTACGGCTGTGATTTTGGACCATCTTACTCGGTTCCCCCTATCTGCTCATCAGGTGCAGAGGATTCTCCCAATCAATTAATAATAAAAAGTGTTTAGTGTTTAAAAAAATGTTGAATCACACCATGAAGGTTACACCTTTCCGGTGGGAGGGGAAGGGATTATAAAACCCGGAAGTGTGGGTGTGGCTCAGTCTCTGCATGATGGGGAGGGAGAGGTCACGACTCTGTCTGAGCTGTTGAATCAACTGAACACACTGAATGTCTACTGAACTGTGAGTGTGGTGTTTTATGTGGTCTTATGGTGGTTTACCCCTGCTTGAAATGGTATGAAACTGCATTTGAATTGTGGTGGCTTGCACCCTGCATGAAATGGTATGAAACTGCATTTGAATGTGGTGTCGAGGGTACACAAAAAGCTGGAGAAACTCAGCGGGTGCAGCAGCATCTAAGGAGCGAAGGAGATAGGCGACGTTTTCGGGTCGAGACCCTTCTTCAGACTGGTCAGGGATCAGGGAAACGAGAGATATAGATGGTGATGTGGAGAGATAAGAACAATGAGTGAAAGATATGCAAAAAAGTATCGGTGATAAAATGGAACAAGCCATTGTAAGCTGTTTTGTGGTGTGTGAAAATGAGAAGCTGGTGCGCGACTTGGGTGGGGAGGGAGATAGAGATAGAGGGGGGAAAATGCCATGGGCCCGAGGGCTGAGGGAGAGGTGGGAAGGGGGAGGAGACAGCATAGGGTTAACAGAATTGAGAAAATTCAATATTCAAGCCCAAAGGATGCAGACTCCCCAAGCGGAATATGAGGTGCTGTCGTTGCAAACCCTGCATGAAAGGGGTAATGAAAAACTGCATTTGAATTTGGTGTCCTTGCACCTTCCTTGAAATGGTATGAAACTGCACTTGAATTTGGTGGCCTTGCACCCTGCTTGAAGTGGTAGGAAACTGCCGCCTGAATTTGGTGACCTTGCACCCCTGCTTGAAACTGGTATGAAACTGCACTTAAATTTTGTGGCCTTGCACCCTGCTCGAAGAGAAACTGCACTTGAATATAATGGCCTTGCACCCTGCTTGAAATGGTAGGAAAATGGATTTGAATTTGGTGGCCTTGCACTCTGCTTGAAATGGAATTTCAAGGAATAGCCATGAGTCATCTGTGAGTGAGCTGCCAGCACATCATGCTTGAGGGACTGAGCTGCCACCCCAAAGAATCCATTTGGCCCGCAATGTCCATACTAGCCTCTGGAGACCAGTAGTCCCAACAACACCCATACCAGCGCTCCAGAAAGCACCCCCCCCCCCCCCCCCCCCCCCCCCCACTGGCCACCAATATTGGAATTGGTGGAGAGGTGGAATTATTGCGTCGGGGGTCCAGCCCTCCTGTGTGAACATGGGACCCAACAGTTCAAACATAGTCTAGTACGATTATATAACTCAATGAATACTGGGGGTTTGAAAAATACTGCCAGGAGACAGAACTCTCACATGTTTAAAAAGTACCTGGATGAGAAATTTGAAGATCCATAGCTTTCAGTTATGTAACCAGTGGCTGCGAAGTAAAGTCCATTTTTTGACCAAAAACGGATCTAATGGACCAAATAGCATCCGTCCATGTTGTAAAGTTTCTTCGACTGTGCAACATCTTACTAGATAAGATGGAGAGGAATAGAGAGGTTGGCTTTACCAAAGTTATGGGTTGTAATATCAGATGGGACTGCAAGATCAGCTGATGGGGATGTGATGAATGGGGCATGTTAGAGCACGTTAAAACTACAAGGAGCATGGCTGTTTTGTAGGTATTAGGCTCATTGGGTAGGTCCACAATTGTCCTGTGTTCATGTCATCAACAGAAATCAAGAACAAAACTGAGGGAATGGACTAACATACTAATTTCGAGTTGTCTTTTGATTAAGATGTGAAGGTGGATGGGAAAACAGCCCATGGCAGTTCCAATTGGAAATAAATCATGGAATCATTGCGGCACTGAGCTGCCGCCCGCTGTCTGTAGACCAGCCCAGTCAGCCACAGTCCTAAGCTGCTGCCCGCTGTCTGTAGACCAGCCCAGTCAGTCTCTGTCCCAAGCTGCTGCCTGCTGTCTGTAAACCAGCACAGTCAGTCTCATTCCTGAACCACTGACTGCTGCCTGTAAAATAGCCCAGTCAGTCGCAAATCTAAACAACTTAGACCACCCAGTTAGAAATCTGAGCCGCTGACTACCGTCTGTGGACCAGCCCAGTCAGTCTCATTCCAGAGCCGCTTCCTACTGTCTGTAGACCAGCCCAGCCAGTCTCATTTCCTCATATATTCCCTATAACCTTGCAAATTACTTAGCGTTCAAATATTTATCCAATTCCTTTTTGACGTGCATCCATCACACTTTCAAGCAGTAAATTTCAGGTCATTGCTAATGGCTGGGTAGAATAATCTTACCCAACTGGTTTCCCAATGTGTCCGCTCTACGTTGTCCCTTTGTTAATGGAACCTGGTCTTGCTATTTCCAATTGGAGAGAATAAATCTCTGAAGAATGTAAAAGGCTGATTGATGGTCAGCATGGACTCAATGGACTGAATGGCCTGTGAATCACGACACATCAGTTCACTCTACCTGATTTTATTTGCAAGAGGTATGACATTGCATCAAGACTGAATTGGTTTTCATTGCTTTCACTATAATCATTGCAAAACAACTTGTAATGTGACAAACTGCGAAACAGTTATCATCACTGTGTTGCTTCAGCAACTTCTGCAGTCAGCACACATGCAATTAGATGCAGAATTAAATGCAATTTCATCCAGAAGCTGATGTTACTGATTCCAATGTCCCTCCAAAAAGATACACTGCATTGGAAACTTTCCCAGTGTACTCAAGAAATTAGTGAAGTGGATGGAAACTTTAGGCTTTTCCAAAATATTCTTGCTATTCAAATCCTGAAATTTGTATCATCAGGTGAACAAATCTATTAATACTGCTTTGCACATCCACTTGCCCCAAAGCATGAATTTGGGGTATGTGGATTATATTATACTAAAATATTTCAAAATATCATAGATCTTAACAGAATATAGTAATTTTTCTTTCCTTAAATTTGTTTATAACATTTCAACTATTTCCTTTATTATACCCTTTTTTATTTCACTCCCAGGAAAACATTTAAAATAATTTACAATCCTATTTAAATCATGTGTTCTTTTGCTGGTTTGCTGACTTGTTTATTGCAACACAAAAGGCTGCTCAGACCATTGGATTCATGCCAGTTCTCGCAAGAGCTTTTCTATTCACCACTCCTTATTTCCCGGTGGTCTCACAGGTGCTATTCAGCATCCCTTTGATTCTTTTGCCACTTCCCTCCATTAATGGGTAATAACAAAACAGTTAATTAACCTACCAGTTTGTGTTTGGGATGTGGGAGTACCCTAGGGAAACACACATGATTAAAGGGAAAATGTGCACATTTCATATGGACAATACTGGAGGCTGGGATGCAGTCAGATACCTTGGAGCCATGAAGCATCGACAGCACCAGTTGCTGCGCCATTGCTCCACCCCTGCAAGAGTTCTTCAACGTGCTGCTTAACTTGCCAATGCCAGGAAGCCCGAAAGACAGAAAATGATATTGGACAAAAAGGAAGTCGATGCCATTGAGGTGGTTAGATCTTTTGGGCCACTTTGTTCCAGATTGGCGGTGAGAGCTGCAACTTTGCTGATAGCTGCGAGACGTGTGCATTTGTTATCTGTTCTCAGTTCACTTGCTTGATAGACAGAATCTATTTCACTGAGACACAATTTGCTTTAGTTCACAGTCCTTTTCAGGCATTCAGCTAGATCCATGTCCACAGTAATAGTACACTCACGGTAATGTTATAGCCAATATCAGAGAACTGAAAAAGTGCACTTCCAAGCAGTATCCAGGCATTTTGGCTGGTTTTACTCTCCTTTCATTCTTTTTACTGATCCGCTGAAGTAAAATTATTTCCATGTTTATGACTTAGATATGCATTGCTGGCATGCCCCTTAACAGTACAACTACATGTTTATTTAGTTCCTCCACTCACCTCATGGTTTATCACAGTCAAGGTTCCCTTAACCTCCCTTGGATCCGTCATCCCAGTGTAAGTTGAAATCTAGATAATGCCTCCCGATAAACAAGAGCTTGTAAGGTCTCGGAGAAAATATACGACAGTGATACACTTCGATAAAATGTAACCTTTCCTATGTGCAATACTCTATGAAACACTGAGATATATATTCACATTCTTCAATTTGTTAAAAAAACATCTTAAGTGAAGCTGCATAATATTTAATTACAGGAATCAATTGATGAATTTCATTGAACTCCACATTTAAAGTTTAGTTTTTTTCTATGTACCACTGAAGAATTCATTAATGACCATTTTGCTGGCATCATCACTTCCAGGAGGCAAATAAACAAACAACTCATCAATAAAAGAATCTGAAGCAAGTATGAATATATTTTTTGAGATAAGAGATAGTTTGCTTCATTGACTCATAGTACTGTGTTTTCATGATCAAAACCAATCTCCACCCAAGCCAAAGAGTTTTTAAAATATAATTTACCTCAATACAAGTGGTTTGAAGGCCCCACACAAGGTATCTATACTCCAGTCATCAATGTCTCTCTTCCCATTTTTCACCTTCCCCCTTACATACATCCATGGTATATTCCTTGTGGTAATAAGTTCCATATGCTCTTTTCTAATCTTCCACTAGGTGGAATCTTTAGTTCCTCTCCCATGTTTCTGACTATCAATAGCATTTCCATTGTCAAATCCCTCACTATCAACATCCTGAGATCTTCATTGACCAGAGGTTCAACTGGACCACTCACGGAAATAACATGGCTACAAGAGTAGGTTAAAAGCTGGGTATCTGCATGTAGATGGTTTATATGCAACCAATAATATAGTTACCTCACTCCCATTAACCCCGCCTAGTTAACATCAATCATAACGCCTTCCCCTTCCTGGGCGCAGAAGTAGAAGAATGTAGCTAGTGCTTGAAGATGTATGTAATACCCTGTGCTATCATTAAAAGATGTTGCACACTTTAAGAGCTTGTAAAGTGTTTATTTACATGGTGTCGAAGCTGGAAGACACTTGCGTCTCCTGTCTATCGGGTTTTATTTTTTTTTTTTTGATTTGTGTTTTTTGTGCTTAATCTCTCTGGCCATGGCGTCCTCTTGCAGAAAGCCCGAGCAGCTTGTCTTTGATGCTGACATCTCTGAGCGCTGGGCCACGTTTGAATTTGATTTCACACACTTTGTCAATGTCGCACACCGCGCTGATCCTGACTCCCTTAAAGCTTCCCTCCTACTCAACCTTGTCGGACCTGATGCCATGAGAAGAGCCAGAACTTCACCTACGCTCCAGCGGTCCTGGGCGACAACGACGAGGTGATTACTCCTGCAGAGTCTGCCGACGACCCCGCTTGCCTGCTACGTAAGTTCAGGGAGATTTGTGACTGCCCTCGAACCGCATTCTTGAGAGGGCACGGTTCTTTACAAGAGACAGTTGCCGGATGAACATGTTGAATGTTTTATTGCTGATTTGCGTCATCTCGCCCCAGCGGTGCCGTTTTGGTGACATGACAGACCAGCTCACTAGAGACATTTTAGTAACTGGCATGCGTGACCAGAGGCTGCGATGTGAGCTTTTGAGGAATCCGGATCTAACGTTGGAAAAAGCCATGCATGCCTGCAGATTGTCTGAGGTCGTTGTTTTGCCAGAAGACCACCGGGACTCGGGCAATAAGTCTGTCAACCTGGCTGGGTTTAGGAGCCCACAGCCTCGGATGGGAAACAATGCTTTTCTGCCACGTGCCAACCCTGGTCCTGGTGAAGTGCCCCAAAAAAGGTGCCCAAACTGTAACTACATGCACCATAGACTGTCGACGTGTCCCGCCTTTGGTAAGGCCTGTAACTTCTGTAAAAAAAGCTAAATCATTTCTCTGCCTCCTGTCGCTTATTCCGTTCCCGTGGAGACAGGCACAAGCCTCCAGACCCAGTCTAAAACATGCTGAGGCAATCTGATATCCGTTACGTCTCACCAGCCCAACTTAGCTGATTCCTATGATGCAGATCCAATTAATCCTCCCGAGGACTCGCATGTGTTTACCCTCCTACAGACACCCGCCCACCGCACTGATCCCTCCGTATCTGTGACTGTCAATGATGTAACATTCCTTGCTAAGTTAGACACAGGTGCGAAGGTCAATGTTTTGTCCATGAATCTTTTTCAACAAGATAAGGAATAATGAGCCTCTGGTTGCTGACGATGCTACCCTGCACGCCTATGGTGGAGAGATTCTAAGGCCTGCGGGGAGGGCCACTTTAACTTGCGTGCTGCAAAAGGCCACAAGAAACCTGTTTTCTATGTTTTGAACTCTGACTGTGTAACCCTGTTTGGGCAACCGTGCGTGCCAGGATCTTGGCCTGGTGTCCTTCGACCGCACGGTCCACAAAGTGCAACTGTCGTTTGACCCGGTTGCAGAATACCAGGACCTGTTCGACGATGACCTGGGGAAGTTACCACTGACATACCATATTTCCATTGACCCAAATATACAACCCGTGGTCCGCGCACCTCACAGGGTGTCTCACGCCATGAAAGACAGGGTCGAGGCGATGCTCAACAAGATGGTCGAAAAGGGGGTGCTAGAAGCAGTTAGCGAGCCCACCGATTGGGTCTCCACCATGGTTGCCACGATTAAGAAAGACAAGAACGAGATACGCGTGTGTATCAACCCGAAGGACTTAAACCTTGCCATCAGGCGACCACACTACCCCATGCGGTCTGTTGAGGATGTGGCGGCAAAGGTCGGGCAAGCCACCATCTTTTCGGTCCTAGACGCTAAGAACTCGTTTTTGGCAGATACCGTTGGACAAAGCGTCTTCTGACCTGATGACCTTCGCCACACCATTCGGCAGATTCAAGTTCCTGCGAATGCCATTCGGCATCAATTCTGCTAGCGAGGTGTTTCCAGCGAACGATGGAGCAGATATTCTCGGACCTGCCATGTGCCATCATCGTGGATGATATCCTGGTTTATGGGAAGGACATTGCCGAGCACGACCTGAACCTCCGCCGTGTCCTGGATCGGGCGCGACAGGCGAACCTGAAGCTGAATCCCAAGAAGTGCCGGTTTCGTGTCTCAGAGGTCACGTATGTTGGACATGTTTTCACCTCTAATGGACTAAAACCCGACCCCTTGAAGGCAGCTGCCATCTCCGAGATGGCAGCCCCCACTGACGTGCCAGGTCTGCAAACGATTCTTGGGCATGGTGAACTACCTTGGAAAGTTTGTACCAAACCTCAGTGAGCTGAGTGCTCCCCTGTGGCAGCTGACAAAAAAGGATATCGCCTGGGTCTGGCTCCCACATCACCAGCAGGCCTTTGACTGCCTCAAGTCGAAACTGATTAGCACTCCGACGTTGCGGTTCTTCGACGTGGGGTCGCCCCATCACCGTACCTGTGACGCTTCCAAGTTCGGCCTGGGTGCGGCCTGCCTTCAGTCTGTCGAATGGATCGCTACATCCTGTCTCCTATGCCTCCCACACCATGACGGACAACCGAGCAGCGGTACGCTCAGATCGAGAAAGAGCTGCTCGCGGTGGTGTTCGCCTGCTCCAAGTTCAGAGACTTCCTGTTCGCAGCAGATTTACGGTCGAAAACCGACCACCAGCCACTGGTGACAATCCTGAACAAGCCGATTCACGCTGCCCCTGCCAGGCTGCAGCGTATGAATTGCTGCACGCTCCAGCGTTTTCGACTTTGATATAATCTACAAGAAGGGCACCGAGATGCACATTTGCGGACACCCTATCGCGCGCCCCCCGCGGACCTCCTGCGCTCGCCACCCCTACGAAACAGAGGACTTGCTCGTTACTGGGCATTAACTTTATTCCCACCAAGCAGCTACAGGTTTTGGCCGAGCACACCGCTGCCGATCCGGTTTTGCAGGGGCTTGCCTCTGTGATTAAAGCAGGGTGGCCAACAAAGCGCTCCGCCGCACCGTCTGAAACACAGCCTTTCTTCCTGGTCCGCGACGAACTGGTGCTGCCAGGATGGCGTTATCCGTCAAGGGACATAAAGTTGTAGTCCCGTCCTCCCTGTTTGACTTTTACTTTTGTGCAGCCCATAGCGGACACCCTGGAGTCGATGCAACACTCGCCCACGCTCAGTGCCAATTCTATTGGCCTAGAATGGCCAAATATATCCGAGACAGAGTTTCTGCCTGCTCCACGTGCAACAAGTCTTGCACCACACCAGCAGCGACAGCCCCTGCTGCAACAGCCTGCCCCTGCTTTGGCCTGGTCCTCGCTGGCTGCCGACATATTCGAGTGGCGTGGTAACCACTACCTTGTCCTGGTCGACTCGTACTCCAACTGGTTCGAAGTGGATTTGCTGACATCCCTCACGTCGGAGATGGTGATCCGAAAGCTGCGGAAACACTTCTCCACTTTTGGGACCCCTGTCAGGCTGCAGACTGACAACGGCAGGCAGTTTACAAGCCGAGAAATTCAAAAGTTTTTTGCCGACAAGTGGAACTTCGTGCATTTCACCAGCAGCCCAGAGTACCCACAGAGCAAACGGCCTTGCAGAACGGGCCGTTCCGCAAGCGCCAAGCTTCTGATGGAACAGGCGCGACTATCCAACTCTGATTTGTATTTGGATCTCTGAACCTCAGAATGTTTTCCAGGGATCCGGCCATGGGGTCACCTGCTCAGCGTCTGATGTCCAGAAACTACCAGATCTACCATCCCGATTGCCCAGCGCCAGCTGAAACCTCGGGTGCTGGAGCCCGCCTCCGTGCAGAGGCGAATTCAAGAGAAACATGACAGCCAGCGGCGTTCCCACGATCGGTTCGTGCAGACCACTCGATCCTCTGTTTCCCGGACAGGTTTGTTCGGTTTGCAGACCGCCAGTGGTCACTACCGTCTGGCCACCGTGGTTTGGGGTGGCCGACTCACCTCGTTCGTATCTGGTCGACTGTGAGGGTACCATCTACCGAAGAAGCCGACAAACACCTGCTTGCGTTAATGAGCCACAGCCGCAGCCCCCGGGCCCTATGCCCCGCCACTCTCCCTACCAGCAGCCGGCTGCCGTCCCGGGCTGGGTGTTCCCTGCATGCCTCGGTCCCCCGTCGCGGGCGCCCTGGTTCCCCTCTGCGCTGGTCCCCTGTTGCCGGTCGCGGGTTCTCCCTCTCCTGTTTCTCCCACCCCAATGCCCTTCCCTGGTTCCCCAGCTGCCTCGCGTCCTCCTGTTTCTTCTGCTCCTTCGGGGGAAGGGGGAGACATCCGTACGCGCTCGGGCCGGATCAGCAAGCCACCTGTTCGCTACGGCGATTTTTGTTTAATTCTGCTGTTTAATTCTGTTGTCGTGACAACAATCTGTTTTTTGATTTCTAAGGGGGAAGGATGTAGATGGTTTATATGCAACCAATAATATAGTTACCTCACTCCCATTAACCCCGCCTAGTTAACATCAATCATAACGCCTTCCCCTTCCTGGGCGCAGCAGTAGAAGAATGTAGCTAGTGCTTGAAGATGTATGTAATACCCTGTGCTATCATTAAAAGATGTTGCACACTTTAAGAGCTTGTAAAGTGTTTATTTACACTGCAGTAAGTGATTCATCGACACCCCAAGTCTACAAGGCACAAGTCAGCTGCATAACAGAATATTCTCCACTTCTCTTGAGGAGTGCAGCTCTAATTACACTCAAGAAACTGAATCCAGAATAAATCAATTCTTTTAATTGGTATCCCATATATTCATTCCCTCTCCTACCAGCATTGAGGCTGTAGAGTGTACCATTATAAAGTGGGACTGTTGTTCCTTGTCTCAACTCCAGCAACAGCAGCTCTCAAACCCATGATATCTGCCAGCAAAGGACAAAGGCAGCATCTGCATAGGGACACCATGTATGTTCCACTTCATTCATTCTGATTCTGAACAAAGTTGTCGTCCCTTCTACATCACTGTGTCAAAAGTTCTTTAATTACTCTCATCAAAGCCCCAAAGGACCACAGAAAAAAAAAACATTTACCCTTTTCCTTCCAAGATGCTTGCCACACTTGCATGTTAATTTGGTATTGTTATTGGTTTATTATTGTTGCGTGCACTGAGATTCAGTGAAAAATGTTATGTTTCCAAGCATATCATACTATACATGAGTACATCAGAAGATAAAAAGTGTGCAGACTATCATGTAACAATTTCCTGCAAACCAGCACACCATATCTCCCTGTCCACCAATATTCACTTTTTAACAAGCTAAAACATATGTTACTGCATTTTATTTGACAGAACTCACCTTTTCCCACACTGTATGCTATCTACCAGCTTCTTGTGCAGCAGCCATTCACCTGTACATATTCCTCTGCAGATATTTTCCAAACTCTTCACTGCTTCTTCTCTCCCAAGGCTTTGCATCATCAGCAAATGTTGGATATTTTCCAGTCCATCTTTTCATACAAGTCATTAGGATTGATTGCAAGTAGCCAAAGGCTTAATACTGACCCTGTGTCGCCCCCTCAGGTTACAGTCTCACAACCTAAAAAAGACCCATTTATTCAGTATTCTGTATAGCTAATGCTTTACTTCCTTCCAGTTCCATGCATGCATTTCCATTTTATGTCAATGAAATGATATCAAATTGGGTAAGAGAGAACAAAAATGAAGTCAAATAAATGTTGTAAGATAGAAAGCTGAGGCGCCTTGAAAATCAGAATATACTTAATTCGCTATTGCCCATTTAACTGCATTGGCAACACATCATTGAAAGCTCTATTGGATGTTTAAAAGATGATTTTCATTTATGGAATCATGTTGACTCTGCCAAAACCATATGATTTATTTATTATGTATAATTTCGTGATGGGGGTGCCTTTGCGTTTTCCTTAAAAGCCCTTGAGAAAGTTGTAACATGCCTGAAGCCTAGACAGCAGCACTGAACCACTGCAGTTCATTCCTGAAATGGGACTCCCACAGTACTTTTGGGGAAGTCCCAGTGATGTTGAAAGATTTGAGATATATTTTAAAATCAGGATGGTGTGTATTTTAGAAGCAAACCTACAGTCGATGTGCTTCCCATGCCTTGAAGCCCTTGTCCTTGGTTGTGGTGGAGGATATTAACATTGGACTTACGTAGAAACATAGAAAATGGGTGCAGGACTAGGTCATTCGGTTCTTCGAGCCAGCATCGCCATTCAATATGATCATGGCTGATCATCCAAAATCAGTACCCCTGAAAATATACGTTCCTATTTTATCCCCATATCCCTTGAACTATATCTAACTCTCTCTTGAAAACTTCCGGTGGCGCCATGTTCCACTAACAGATGCAGCACCTAGCTCCGCTCCTGAAAATTTGCGATTTGTTCCGTTAAAATCGGGTCTACTGGTTGGGACCGATTTAAAAAACTTAACGGAGCCTCTGGACGTCACGCTGCTGATGTCATCAGTAAGCGCTGTGAATTTAGCGGAGGTTTAAAGCATTTTAAATGAAAAATTCGTCCACTGGTCAGAGTCCTCAAAGAACAGTCACAAAACACCTCTTGAGAAGCCAGACGAAGCCTGAAGAACTTACCTTTGAAATGGCTCCTGAAAAAGAAGTGGTCTCCGAAATGGCTACAAGATCTAAGACTGATCTGGCTAAAGACAAATAATTTGAGGAATTAAAGCAATCGGTAAGAGAACTGAAAGATGAAAAGGTGGATGGAAAGAAGATGGAACAGATGATGGAAATGATGATGGAAAAGTTGGGAAAGTTGACGGAGAATATGAATGCTGGTAATCAGAAAGTTATTGAATCTGTGCAGGATTCGATTGGCACCATAAATAAAAGAATTGATGATGTGAGAGATGAAGCCCTTGAAGAGGTTTGTTTGTTTTTGTTTATTTATTTGCTCAGAACAAGTAAAGACATAAATAGGAATAAATAACAACAACAAAATCGAAATAGTCAAACAATTGAACATTCCAGGCAATATTTGCAAAGCAATGAAAAGTATAAAGCAAAATTTAAATGTCCAACACTTTTTCTTTACAAGCTTAAAAAGGAGTGAGAAGAAGAATAACTTTTATAACCTCACCCCTTCTCCCTAAGAGGTTATGAAGAAAATCAAATATGGAGTGCCATTGAGTTCGGTGATGCATCTATCAAACTATTCAGGGGCTATCCTTATGAAATTGTGCAAAAGCGAAATCAGTTTTCAAAGACAAAGCAAATTCTCCAAGGAATTCAAAATGTTTATATGTTTTTTACCCAGCTAGGATTGAGGATTTCATACAGGGACAGGAAAAATTATTTATAAATCTGGAGGGCGCACACAAATATGCTCAAACCATCGTGGAAGAGAACAAGTGGTTGGATGGTATGGACAAATCTTTCTTTTTATTATTCCACTGTCAGCGGTGAGCATTTGCAGAGAATCACTAACATTTTAAAAGTCTAAGATGGAGAAACTTTCCACGTGCGCCTATCTAGACTTCTTATCAGTGGAATTTTAATTCAAGGACATTCTGTGTTCCAAGCGAAGCAAAAAAATATAAACTGAAGAGCAGAATGCGGGCAGAGCAATTACTGTTGTTTAAGAGATTAAAATGACTAACCTAAATTGTACAGATCTAACACTTTTAACAATATTAACATAGAAATAGTAACGAATGTTAACCAGAATTGTAGAATGGGGATGAACTAAACCAAGTATTGTAAAGAGGGACTTTCCCTTTCATAGAGGGCGATAGTTGATAGGAAATAACTAATAATAAATTTAAAAACTAACATTTATAATTCAACAAGTTTCAATTTTATCTATAATTGGGGGGAGAGAAGGAGAAGTGGGCACCTGGCCCAGATCCAGGAGCACGTTTCAGGTTATCCCCTTCAACAGTTGATTATTACAGAGGTAAAACCATACGTTTAAACACTTAGTAGATTAAATTGTTAGATATATATGAGAAGTCATAATGAAATGTATACAAATATTGTAAACGGGTACTATACATTTGATTTTGAACGGGTCCCGTTCCACTATGTTATGAGTAATTAAGGGAGCGGAGCTAATTGTTTAATATCGACAATGGAAGTCGATACAATATTTCTCCGACCAACAGGTGGGTCACTTGTTACAGTGCCGACAAGTTCGGACACTGTACTTTCACTTTTTTAATTTATTTTTTATTATCACAACAAGTCACATGTGTCTGTTTATTGTTTAAGGATAATCGCAAAAGGAATCTACCAATTGAACTTTATAGTGCAAATGATCCCCCAATATCTAAAGACCTGAGGTATGGATGCACCGTAAGATATAAGGGTACTAAAACCACTCAAAATGCAAGACAATAATCCAAAGAAACTGGGAGGAATCTCATTCTGCAGTTGGAACATAAGGGGTGTTAATGAACACGTTAAAAGGGGTAAGATTATTAGCTCAGCTAAAAGCATACAATACAGACATTATTTTTTTTACAAGAAACTCATCTTAAATCCCAAGATCAAGCTAGATGAGGGCGAATTGGTTGGGCCAAATCTTTCACTCTTCATATACGTTGAAATCTAGAGGTACGTCAATCATTATTCGTAAAGGCATACCATTTAAACCAAAGAGTACAATAACAGATAAGGAAGGGAGATATTTGATAGTTACCGGTGAAATCCATGCTACCCCAATCACCTTGGTAAATATATATGTGCCCAACTTTGACAATCCTCATTTTTTCAATAAAATCTTGAATAAAATCACAGAATATAATTACCAAAACATCATAATCGGAGGAGACTTTAATTGTGTTTTAGATCCTTACTTAGACAAATTTAGGCAAAAACAGAGAGGTAATATGAAATCTAAAACGAGTGAACTTTTAAACACATATATAAAGGTTTCTGGGGGTCAAGATCTCTGATGACCACTCATGGACCCACAATACCTCTTCACTGGTCAAGAAGGCGCACCAGCATCTCTTCTTCCTGAGGAGATAAAGAAGGTCCATTTTAAATCTGTCTCCTCAGGATTCTGGTGAGCAAATTCTAAGCATTGCTGCATCATACATCGAGAGACTAAGGCTTCATCCTTACCAAACTGTATGTCACAGTATGGTATGGCAACTGCTCTGTCTCTGACCGAAAAGCACTGCAAAGGGTGGTGAAAACTGCCCAACGCATCACCGGTTCCTCAACTCCCCTCCATTGAGTCTGTCCAAGAAGCAAGCGATGTCTGCGAAGGGTGAACTTAGGCACGTCAAGGACTGGTCTCACCCCAGCCACAGACTGTTTACCCTCCTCCCATTCAGGAGGCGCACTGGTCCTATCTGTTTGCTGGGACCAGCAGGTTCAGGAACAGCTTCTTCCCTGCGGGGTATTGACAATAACTTAACTCTGCTTCTCAGTGATTGCCAGTCACGCCCTCGGACACTCCTTCCCCCAGTATAATTGCACTACTGATCGACGTGTTTGTACATACAGTATATATTTTACTGTTCATTATTCTAAGTGCGCTCTTCTGGGGAGAAGCTAACTGCATTTCCGGTTGTCTCTGTACGTGTACACTGCACAATGACAATTAAGATTGAATTGAAATCGAATTGAATAAAAAAATACCATATAGACAGATGTTTGGAGTGATCGCCTAATCCGACCGGCAGGATAGAGGGGATACTCTTTTATTCAATGGACACAAGCCTGCCCCCCCCCCCCCCCCCTATACATGATGTCTTCACGTATAGATTATTTCCTGTTGGATGGAAAAATTAATTCCTTATACTTCAACCCAAAATACCATACCAACACGATTTTCAGATCACTCCCCACTAACTTTCTTTTTAAATCTGGAAGGAATGTCTAGGAACAAATCGATTTGGAGGAATAATGCACACATAATTCTAAACGACCCGCAAGGGAGTATATATCTAAAGACAACAAATGGACTCTTTTTTGTGAAATAAATGTACACTCCAGACATATCACCGACATTATTATGGGAATCCTTCAAAGCATTTATGAGCTAGGTGTTATAAATTTGTAATCATACAAGCTTTTCAAATAAAAAAAACAAGAACGAACAAAGACAGTTAGAAGAACAAATTAGACAACTGGATATAGATAATGCTAAAGACCCAACTATGGATAAACACAATAAAATATTAATATTGAAATTTAAATTAAATAAATTATTATCAGCTAAACTTATAACATTATTACAAATTACAAGACAGGAACATTTTGAATTTGGGATTTTGAAATTGATAAGCCCCACAAACATTTGGCACGTCAGTTAAAAAAACGAGAAATGGAACACATGATCCTAAAGATCAAATCAGATAGAGGGGAAGTACTAACTTTACCAAATGATATTAATAAAAGATTTGCGTAATTTTATCAGAATTTGTACACATCCAAAACGACAACGGACACCAATAAAGTCACAGAGTTCTTGGATAATTGTAATCTTCCAAAGGTAGAGCTGCAGGAACAAGAGGTATTGGGGGAGCACAAAAAAAAAAAATCTCAATTATCGGAAATAGAAGACACAATTTCATTAAAGAATGGAAAACACCAGGACCTAATGGATTTAGTAATGAATTTTATAAAAGTTTTTACGACATAATTACACCACGCTTGCAGAAAATGTGTACATATGCCTTTAAAGAGCAAACATTACCTGAAACACTAGCAGAATCAATGATTACATTAATACTTAAGAAAGACAAAGATATAGAAGAACCCGGATCATATAGAGCTATTGTGTTGTTTAAATACAGATCAAAAAATATTAGTGAAAAATATTAGCTAGAAGATTAGAATGTAAGCTTGTTAGTAAATTAATAAATCGGATCAAATAGGGTTTATCCCCCAAGAGACAATCATTTAAATACTTTGAGACGTCTGCTAACATAATGCATTCACACCAAACTGAAGAACAAGAATTATCAATTATTTTGTTGGATGCAGAGAAAGCATTCGATCAGGTGGTATGGGATTATATGGTTAAAGTATTGCAAAAATTCCAACTGGGAGAGAATTTCTTCCTATGGATTAAATTACTATATAATAAGCCAACGGCTAGAATATTAACTAATAACATTTTATCTACGAAATTTCAATTATCAAGGGGTAATAGACAAGAATGTTCACTATCAACGCTGTTATTTGCTCTTATAATCGAACCCCTAGCGGAAAGAATTAGAACACATCTGAATATCCATGGCTACAACACAAAATATTCAAATAATAAAATATCATTATACGCTGATGATGTACTACTGTACATCACAAAACCTCATACCACTATACCAAATATATTAAACTTAATTGAGGATTTTGGATCATTCTCAGGATACAGGATAAATTGGAACAAAAGTGAAATCATGTCAATAAAACCAAAAGACTCAACACACCTCTTAAATTTCCCTTTTAAATTAGCTACAGAAAAATTTAAATACTTGGGTGTTGAAATTACCAGAAGATATCAAGATATGTTTAACGCAAATTACAATCTTTACTTAAGAAATTATATAATTTTATTAAATTCTGGAAAATGCTTCCGATGTCTTTAATAGGTCGAATAAATGCTATAAAAATGATTTTACTAGCACAAATTTTATACCTATTCCAATCAATTCCTATATACCTACAAAAACGTTTTTTTTATTTTTTTTTAAATTGGATTCAGACATTACAAATTTTATATGGGATTATAAATCCCATAGAATACAAAGAACACACTTGAATAAACCCAAAGCAGTGGGGGGATTAGCACTCCCTAACTTTATGTACGATTATTGGTCTGTAAATATTAAAAATATGATTCAACTGCTGGACAATTCAGCCCAGCAGCTGGATTGGATTATTATAGAGAGAGGACTGCTCCCCTTGTAATATTGGAGCGATCCTCCTCTCACCAATGAATATAAACTATAACAAAAACCCAATTATACATAGTACAATTAGAACTTGGAAACAAATAAAATATAATTTAAAATTAAGAAATTTATCTCTTATCTCAAATAGTTAATAACCCTTCGTTTAACTCTTCAATTATTGACAAATCATTTATACAATGGGAAAGAGTTGGAATTAAAATGCTTGGAGACTTGTATGAAACTGGAAAATTACTATCATTCAAACAATTACAACTAAAATATAATCTGGGAAACAATCAATATTTAAAATATTTTCAAATATGTGACTATCTGAAAAAACATGCACAAGATTATTACAATACGTCATTATATCTACTGGATGGAGCAATGAAGACAAAGGCTGAATCAGCAAATTTAATATCATATTTATATAATATTATTTTAAATGTAGAAATACCAACAACCAAAGGTATTAGAAGAGACTGGGAAGAAGAATTAGCTAATAAAAGTTCAAAATAGAGTTGGGATGAACATTTATTAAATGTGCACAAATGTTCAATTAATGTAAGACACAAGCTAATCCAATTAAAACATTTACATACATTATACTATTCAAAAACCAAAATAAGTAAACGTTTTCCCAACGTATCACCTATCCTGTGATAAATGCCAGTCTCAAGAAGCTACTATAGCGCAGTCATTTGTTTTTTGTATAAAAATTCAAAAATTTTGGACAGAAATCTTTGAAATCTTCACAAAATTATTTAAAATAAAACTGATACCAAAAGCAGAATGGATTATCTTCGGAACAACGGAAGGTAGCCCTGAATTAAATGTGTTTCAAAAGAACCTATTTGAATATGGGTTCATAACTGGGAAAAAGCTTATTTTTAAATTTTGGAAAAACGCTCCTATACCAACAATAAATATGTGGATTTCAACTATGTTTGAAACACTACACCTGGAAGATATGAGACTCCGCCTGGCAGGAAAATCAGATCGCTTTTATAGGACGTGATCTGCATTTATAGACTTACTACAAGGATAGGGTGCAATAGTACTTTAAAAAGGCACCGGCGGCAGGTCTTGGTAAAGGGGGATGAAAAATTGTCAAGTTGGTATATTCCTTTTGCGTGATGTTTATAATAAAGCAACTGTCTTTTCCTTTTTTTCTTCTTTCTCTTTCTTCTTTTCTAGGGTCTATTTCTTAATTTCCTTTTTCTAATTCCTCAACTAAGGGGTCTTTCTTCTTTCCCTTCGTCACGCTTCTTCACTTTCACAATTCTCTCTCAATTTCTCTATTTCTATCCTTTTTTAATAGCTTTAAAAAATGAAGGGGTGCAATAAATGTAATAATATACACGGGACGTGCATTGATGTAATTTACTGTACTTCTAATAATTTTTTTTTTAATTAAAAAAAAAGAAAAAAATCCAGTGAATTGGCCTCCACTGCCTTTGTGGCAGAGAATTCCACAGATTCACAACTCTCTGGATGAAGAGATTTTTCCTCATCTCAGTCCTAAATGGCCTTCCCCTTATTCTTACACTGTGACCTCTGGTTCTGGACTCACCCAAAATCAGGAAAAATGTTCATGCATCTAGCCTCTCCAATCCCTTAAGAATTGTGTATGTTTCTATAAGATGTCCTCTCATCCCTCTGAATTCCAGTGAATATAAGCCCAGTCGATTCATTCTTTCATTATATGTCAGTCCCACCATCCGGGAAATTAACCTGGTGAACCTACGCTGCACTCCCTCAATAGCAAGAATGTCCTTCCTCAAATTAGGAGACCAAAACTGCACACAATTCAGAGATACAGTGCGGAAATAGGCAATTTACAATATACATCAATGGTTTAGATGAAGGGATTCAAAGTTACATTAGCAAATTTACAGATGACACAAAGCTGGGTGGCAGTGTGAACTGTGAGGAGGATGCTATGAGAATGCATGGCACTTGGACAGGTTGGGTGAGTGGGCAGATGCTGTTTAATGTGGATAAATATGAGGTAGCAAAAACAGGAAGTCAGATTACTATCTAAATGGTGTCAAGTTGGGAAAAGGGGAAGTACAACAGGATCTGGGGGTCCTTGTTCATCAGTCAATGAAAGTAAGGATGCAGGTACAGCAGGCAGTAAAGTAAGTGAATGGCATGTTGGCCTTTATAACAAGAGGAGTTGAGTATAGGAGCAAAGAGGTCCTTCTGCAGTTGTATAGGGCCCTAGTGAGACCACACTTGGAGTATTGAGTGCAGTTTTGGTCCCCTAATTTGAGGAAGGACATTCTTGCTATTGAGGGAGTGCAGCATAGGTATACAAGGTTAATTCCCGGGATGGCGGGACTGCCATATGCTGAGAGAATGGAGCGGCTGGATTTTTATACTCTGGTTTAGAAGGATGAAAGGGAATCTTATTGAATCATATAAGATTATTAAGGGCTCGGACACGCTAGAGGCAGAAAACATGTTCCCGATGTTGGGGGAGTCCAGAACCAGGGGCCACAGTTTAAGAATAAGGGGTAAGCCATTTAGAACGGAGACAAGGAAACACCTTTTATCACAGAGAGTTGTGAGTCTGTGAAATTCTCTGCCTCAAAGAGGGTGGTGGAGGCCAGTTCTCTGGATACTTTCAAGAGAGAGCTAAATAGGGCTTTTAAAGATAGCGGAGTCAGGGGATATGGGGAGAAGGCAGGATTGGGGATGTTCAGTCATTACAATGAAAATAGGACCAAAGTATTTGTTGATACTTCAGCATTTTCATTGTTCACCTATTTTCATTATTCACCTGACTGGTAATGTGGATGAACTCAGGGTGTGGATAGGTATGTGTGATTGGGACATTGTAGCCATTACAGAAACCTAGCTAAAACCTGGGACAGGACCAGCAGCTTAATGTTCCAGGGATAAACACAAAACGCTGGAGTAACTCAGCAGGACAGGCAGCATCTCTGGAGAGAAGGAATGGGTGATGTTTAAGTCGAGACCCTTCTTCAGACTGGAATAGGTGCTACAGGAGAAATAGAGATGGGGTAAAAGAAGAGGTGGGTTGCTTTATTGATTAAGGAGAATGTCATGACAGTGGTAAGATATAACATTACTGATGGTTGGTCCTATGGGTGGAACTGAGAAAGGTGATGATCATCTTGCTGGTAGTGTAATATAGGCCCCTAATGGTCATAGGGAAATAGAAGAGCAAATATGCCATGAAATTGCAGGCAGCTGCAAGATAATAAGGTTATCAAAATAGAGGATTTTAACTTTCACTATATATACTGGGACTGATGTTTTGAGGGGGAAGTTGGGCCAAAGAGCTTGTTTCCATGACTCCGAGACTCTCGTATAATTTCGCTAACGTCAGCTTTGAAAGGGAGACAATTATTTATTTGTTTTACATAAATAGGATCACACTTAAACCTTTTTAATTATTTCTGTTTAATGCCACATTTCACCTTCTCTCTCTTTTTCAATTTGATTTTGGTGACCCATTTTGATTACTAAGGGTCTCCTATTTTGCACATTTACATTTCTTCTTCATAATGTTCTAAACTCCTTTTGATATAATGATGTCAACCTGTTTTGCGAACAATGGCTGCACCATGGTGGTTTTGTGGCTCAATGGAGATTTGCAAAATAGCTATTCAAATGTTTGCTTTTATTTAAATATTAACAAAATTTTCTATCCACTTTAGTTAATTTGATTTTGCTGCCAACACAATTGTTTTTAGTTCACCATTGTACTGAATGCCTCTCAAGTTAAATATTAAATTCTCTCATATTAGGATCACTCTTCCCTAGAGATTCTGCACTGAGATTACTAAGTAGCCCTGGTTCATCCACCATAGTGTCTAAAGGAGTCCCTGATATTGCAGAAGGAAATTGTGCTGAATATATTCAAACAACTCATCTTCTAGACTACTTTTGCTACATTGATTTGTTTAGTCACTGTTAACATTAAAATATCTAATGTTATTGTATTATATTTGTTATAATTTCTCCTTCAGCTTCTATATGTACCATTTGTTAATTTAACATCATGAATGTTATCTACATCCTGAATTTTAAAGTATCACCATTTTTTTCTTGATTTAACTGTGTTAATTCGTGGTCATCCATCTATCATTTGCTAAACTTTGTCTGGCCCTTCCTCCCTTCCAGCTTTCTCCCCCACCCCAGTCCATCTGAAGAGGGGCCCTAACTCAAAATGCCCCTGCAACGCCCTGGCATGAGATGTTCTCCAGAGATGCTGCCTGACACGCCAAGGTACTCCAGTGCTTTGCATCATTTTGGATGAACCAGCTACTGCAACTCCTCATTTTTACAAGTTAATTTTGACCCTAAGTTACAACAAAACTCACAAATGTTATGCTTTACACCTGTAGTACCCTCAAATTCTTGGTTCACGAGAAAATCTAAGAAACTGTAGGAGACGTTGATCTTTTATAATAATGTATGATTGCTGCTGCTTCATATGAAGATTGAGATGAAATCATATCAAGTCCAACAGCAAATATCTCCATCCCTTGTCACCACGGCTTATAGATTGAAAATTCTAGGTCTCTGCGAATACTTGACCAGCTGCTACAAGAGAAGAGCAAATATTATGCCTTGCAACTTATGGAGCAACTAATATTCACAGCACAGATCTGATTTGAATGTTTGTTGGTGTCTTTCACTATTGAGCAAGTCATTGAAGGCTGGCTCTGCATAATTCCCATGCACAGTACAATGAGAGGACTAAATATCTTCAGAGCTGCATTCATATTCTTGGAATGAACAGGATTGACACCGGGTCTATTATCACCACACAGTACACTATAAATTGTCGGAACTGACAACGGACTATTTTAAGAGACTGGAGGAATTTAATGCCGAATTTACTGTCTCGCAACTCATTCTAATTCAGCTTTCAGGCATCTGTTTCAATCTCTGACTTGTAAAATTCAAAAATATGGTAAGACATCTAAAGTCAGACTCTGCCACCCAGGAAGTTTCACAAGAGACTGATGGGCCCTTTACACATGACAATGTCAGTTTACTCTGAAAAGCTTGAGAGCATGTGACAAAGACACTTTGGATTCCTGGCAAATCTCCAACTTACAAAAGCAACAGCTTTTATAGACAGTTTTTTCTTCTATTTCTTGCAGACATTTAACTGACCTGAATCTGAGGGCTCAAAGGAAAAGGCAGGCATTTGTCAATCTGTTTCACATCTGCTCTGCATTTGAAAGGCAAATAGGTTTGGAAACCCTGAGGCATTCAATTTTACCTTAGCAATTGCGACTGCCAGCAATCATTCTGCTGCCACTCACACTTGCTTGGAAATGCTGCTAGCAAATTTTTCCCTGATATTCTTTCTTTCCTTCCCAATGGAAACCCACATTCAAATTGGTTAAGATTTAACTTGATTAACACAGAAGGATTCTCACCATCAGGTAAATCACCCTTATTTCATGTGGAACATGTTTTTCGGGGGAGAGAGATATGTAAAGCAACTCCTCAGTGAAATAAAATTCACTGGTCTAAGAGGGGTAATCTCGATTTTTAACCAGTCATTTTTCTTATTTAGAACAGCTGGAAGTCTGACTGATCAGTTGACTTTGTGGCCAGCCAGTCTCTGTTGAATGGGCAGAAGGCCCTGAACCAGAATTCTGAGGTGCCACAGTGGAGAACCCATGGCAATGAAGGAAGCCAAACCTTTTGACCAGATCCATGAATAGAGTCCCTGGCGCTTTAGGATTTGGTGGGCAAGCCCACATCCACAGCACAATCTGGTTGAACTACACAAAGAGATGCAATGAGCATGGCAAATTTCTAGGGTTAAAAATGCTCCTTGCTCTGGAAATATCAAAACAGCACCATCAACAGTTCCCTTCCTTTGTCTGCAAGTCCTTAATCATCATTTGCATTGGCAACTTGCTGTGTCTTTACTTGTTCCCTCACATAACCTATAGTTGATTCAGGAACCACCCCATGGTGAAATGCCTAATGCCCCTGTCCCACTTAGGAAACCTGAACAGAAACCTCTGGAGACTTTGCACCCCACCCAAGGTTTTTTCCATGCGGTTCCCGGAGGTTTCTGTTAGTTCCTAATTGTCGAGTGGTTTCTGCTTCTTCTACGTTCTGGCGTTTATTTAAAAAAAATTGAAAAAACCTCCGGGAACCTGACAAAAACCTCCGGGAACCACATGGAAACCTTGGGTGGGGTGCAAAGTCTCCAGAGGCTAGTTGAATGCGGTTGCGGCGGTTTTTGTCCTCCAGCAACACTTCAACTAGCATCGCAAGGCTTCGACTAAAAAATTACCGATTTTTAAAACGGAAAATCCACTTTCGACCATTAGGAGACTGACAAAAACCTCCAGGATACTGCCTCGGCCCCGAAACCTTAGGTGGAGCGCAAAAGTCTCCAGAGGTTTCCATTCAGGTTTCCTAAGTGGGACAGGGGCATTAGTGGGGACAGGGCAATTTTTAACATGTCACACAGTCATCACGCCTTCAACATGGCATGGGCCCACCGCCTTCCCAGGCCTCATACACAGAAACAGGTTCAACTTCAGAAGACAAGATGAATTCTTGTCTCTTTTTTTTTGGATTGTAAACCAAGCCCAATGATGGATATTCCAAGGAAACATCATTAGTAGTGTGGGGGACAAATGCATTGCTGGCTCGATGCACACAACAAGGTGTTTAAGTTAGTTCCCATTCATAGTTGATCTGTAGATGTAACATGAGTAAACATCTATTGCCTTATTTTAATATTCTATTATCATATGGCAAGGGAGATGAGACTGTTTTAGAAGAGGATCTATCGTACTTACTACAATGGCATGATTTGATGGATAGATGCGCACAGCGTATCAATGTATCCGGCATAAACAATAAATTAAATCCATTGAATTGTTAGAACCATTGAACCACTTCTCTACTCTGAATGGGAACTTTTGAGGGAATGGAGGCAAAGCCAGTAATTTATGAGGTAATGGCAGGAATGTGAACCACACAACGGCAAACATTTATAATGTGATCTTGTGAATGATAAATGCAAGGTAATAGATGGACCTTGAGGTGGAGATGAGGAGGAGGAGGAGGTGGATCGTAACTTTGACTGGAAAATTAAACAGTCTAACTCAAGGCTTGCTGTTTCAGTCTGGGGAATTGCAATTAATTAAAGTATTAACTTAAATTCAACATGGCTTCTGTCAATGCAATGTGAAATGCAAGCAGGGCTTATTTGCTGATATCACAGATTCAGTTCTGGAAGATGCTACTTTAAACTCATTACCAAGATTTATTGAGGTGGAACTGATAGAATTGGCTGTACTACAGAAGCAATCACCTCAAGAAAAACTGGGTGGATTATAAAATATTTTGCTATCAGCAAGAAATGGCATTCATTCAGCCTTCAGGTGAATAGCTTGGAATGGGTGTCGTCTTTGAAGTAGGAGAGAAAACTGGGGCTGCAAGGATGAATTAAAATAATGATTACATTGTGTGCCAATGAAATGATGATGCAAATAGAGCAGAATCTAAGCGAGTGTAGCCCATTCATTGGCCAAAACTGGTTAACTTGTGGTGCACATTATATAAAACAATGGGAATTGTATGAAACTGGTGTTTTTGTCATCTTCACAACTTGTCCCATGAATATATTATGGGTATAATCCTCACATAGTCCTTTATTCGGTGTTGAAAGGGCTCCGTGTATACTTCCATGTGAAGCATCGGCAATTCAATAATGTCAGTAAAGTCAGAAGTTAGTGGTCCAATAGCAATAACAAATGGGAATGCAAGGTGACAGCAAGCCATCATGGTTTTGTCCAAGTAGAAAACAATGATATACTCAACAGGGTCAGGTCGCATTATGGGAGAGAACAGAGCTAACGTTTAGGTTGGAGACTCGTAGTCACCTGAGAAGGAGATTGAAGAAGTTTTGTAATGTTGTAGAGAGGGAGAGGAAGGGGAAAGGGATTGTCTCTGTTAGATAAATACCAGTGTGACCACAGGGGGTAAGATGCAAGCAAGGTTATTGATCAATGAGTGAATGGGAGGCAGTTAGGATAGTGGGAAGCGTAGACAAAAGAACAGATAATAGAATGTGGGAAACTGCAAATATTTGCAGGGACACTTTCATCTTGTCAAGCTGGGTTGTCCAGAGGGAAAATAAAGGGGAAAAACCTAATAAGCAGGACCCTTTGGGCCACAGATGACTGCATGATGCGGCGGAGAAATCTTGCTACTGGAGGATATTAGAATTTAAATTAAGTCACGAGGTTACAAAGTGCCCTGACAAAAGTTGATGTGCTGTTCTTCATCTTGCTTTGGGCCTCATTGTACAGCGCAGGAGGCTGCAGACCAATTGGTCAGAGTGTATCGGATGGGGTTATCAAGCGGCAGCAATGGGTAGTTTGGGGTCGACCCATGGATTGAAGCATGCTCTGCAAAGTGATGACTCATTCAGTAAGGGGAGCCGAAGGGCAGTACGCCAACTAAAAATTATGAGGGTCCTCCAGCCTAGTGAAGGTGCATGCTAAGCAACACGAGCAGCTAACAATAGACAGAGCCAAGTTGCGTACACTACCAAGGGTTCAGACTGAATCTTTGCCCTCCTATTACAGCTCATTGATGAGGCTGGAACAACTTATCAATGGCAGTCCTAGCCTTTTTCAGTGCGTAACGAGACCCCCCCCTGAGCAGTTACTGCTATTTCGACCGAGAGCTCCTTGCACTCTACCTGGCAACGGCTTTCCACTACTTCACAAGCCACTCACGTTTGCCTTTGCCAAGGTGGCTGATCCCTGGTCATCCTGGAGCAATGTCACTTGGCCTACATCTCTGAGTACACGACTTGTGTTTTCAGCACATCGCGGGGCAAGAGCAAAACCGGGTCGCAGATACGTTGACCCGCACCGCCATCAATGCCTCCACGACGACACAGCGAGAGGATGAGGAGATTGCTCGCCTACCGCACCGCATCTCAGGCCTGTTGTTTGAGAGATGTGCGATTCGGGCCCGCTAACACCACATAACCCTGCTGGTTGGCGTGAAGAGACACGTCTCACCTTCGCAGACGTTCGAGTCGAGCCTTGCGCCATGCTGACTTGACTGCATCGCATCTTGGCTCAGGTAAACTATGTTAACGCATCTTGGCAATTTCCCCAACATCCTAACACCGTTCACAATGGCCAGCCCATATGGTAAAGCAACATATCACCACCACCGGACCGCCTCTCCATGCATGCACATTGAGGGTGCCCCCCCCCACCCCCCCAAACAAGCTCCAATGGCCATAAGACGAGTTCCGCATGGACAGAATGGAGAAAAATGGGCATTGTACGCCGCTCAGACAGACATGGGCATCTCTGTTACACATCATCAACTAAAGCGTTCTGGGAGGGAGCTGGAGACCCTGTGGGGACTTCCGCCATCTCAATGATGTCACAACGCTGCCGGTACCCTCCCCCTCACATCCAGGACTTCACTGTCCCCCCTTTATTTCCCCCAAAATTGACCCAGTAACGTGGCTACCATCAAATTCCAGTCCACCCGGCGACATCCCCAAGGACTGCTTTCATCATCCCATTCGGCTCTTCGAGTTCCTGTGGGTTGCCCATTTGTCCTTATCAGACGCCGCCCTCAGGATTTCCAACGTTCACTGTTCACTCCAAATGAACATCTGTTAATTTACCTTGACGACATCCTCGTCGCCAGCTGCTCTCGCCAGGAGCACGCGCACACCGCCGGGCTGCAACTGCAGCGGCTCATTTGAGCAGGCCTGGAAATCAACCTTGCTAATTTTGTCTGTTTGGCCTCCCTTCCGTCAGTTTCATGGCCACCACATCAATCAGCAAGGTGCGGTCGCACCATGACCAAGGTTGTGGCCATTTGCAGTCTCAAAAACCCTATATGGTGAAGGGATCAAAGAGTTTGCCGGCAGGGTGCATTTCTATCACCGTTTAGTGCCTGCAGCCGGCCTGGATCATGCAATGCTGTTAAAGGGTCCTGGTCAGCAAGCAGGGTTCCAAAGTGGGTGAATAAGGTCAGGCTGTTTTGCCAGTTATAAAAAATCTTTGTAATAACAATTCGGATGTGTATCATCAGCTAAGTGCCCTAATGTCTACACCCCTCACTCCTCCTTCGGTACTTTTAAAAACCTCTCTCAGTTCAAGCTTTTAGTCCACCTTCACTAAATATTATTGGTTTTGTCCTGGTTTTTATCCAACCTCTCCATGGAATTATCTTGGAAGTTTTTACTATGTTGGATGATTGTAACCTCTTGCTGATAAGGAAAGTGGCAATACCAGGAGCTGATGATTATGTGGTCCTGTTCTTACAATCCAAAGTTTCCATTGAATCATGATATTACAGCATGGAAACAGGCCTTTCAGCCGTCCGAGTGCATGCCGACCATAGATCACATTCTCACGGTTAATATCTTATCCACTTTTCATTCATCCGTACATTATAGGGGCTAATTTACTGAGGCTAATTAGTAATTATTAATAGTAAAAAAATTGGAAAGAAGCCATGGTTTTTCAAGGGAAATTGGACAGTTGTTTCGAAAAACGAGAGGATATCTACAATAATTATAACTATATAACATATAAACCTTTAAAAAAATTACAGCAGGAAACAGGCCCTCTCGGCCCTTCCTGTCCGTGCCGACCATTTGTTGTCCTAGTCCCATCTACCTGCACTCATACATACCCTCATTCCCTTCACGTCCATTACCTATCCACTTTACACTTAATTGTTATAATCGATCCTGCCTCCACACTTCTGCGGAAGATGATTCCACAAAGCCACCACCTGGAGTATAGATAGTTCCACCTCCGTTACCCGATACCGGTCCTGATTTTTTTGTCATGCCCTCTTGTTTGAATCTTCCTTTTCAATGGGAAAAAACGTATCCACGTCAACTCTGTCTATCCTTTCATCATTTTAAAGACCTCAATCAAGTCCACATTATCTCTGCGACTCCAAAGAATTAAGAACTAATTGTTCAACCTTTTCGTAACTTGATGTGCTGGAACCCTGGCAACATTCTAGTAAATTCCTTGTACTCTCTCTATTTTGTTGACATCTTCCTATAAATAAGGCGACCAAATTGTACACATACTCCAGAATTGATCTTTCAATGCCTTGTACAATTTTAAATTATTTCTATCTATATTCAATGCTTGATTTATAAAGGCAGCACACCAAAGGCTTTCTTTACCACCTTTCTACATGGATTCACTTAGGGGGAATATGCACAGATTATTTTAGATTCTGTAAGATTCTCATTCCTATTTACATGTACGTCTATTTGATTTGTTAGCCACGATTGTAGATTACACTTATCAGCATTTTTTTAAATAATTGATTTTTAGATATTAAATGGGCACATTTTGTAGCTATTAAAAAATCATATAATACACAAATATTTAGTAAATTGATATTATATATTTTTCAATATAGACATTTATTTATGAAAAAAATCTATTACCAAATAAATATACCACTGTACATTAAACATAACCTATATAAAAAATCAAACAACTCATAATCCACAATACAATCAAACCACCTAAATAAAAAAACAACATTACAATTTTTCCAA
>CM069135.1:16827632-16897687 GCA_035221665.1 Okamejei kenojei | reverse complement strand
AACTTTAATGATCCCCTAAAGACAATTTAACGTATCTCAGAGACCAAGAACTGGAAAATGAGTTAGACCACATTTTTATTGATGTGACAGGAGGCTAACTGAGTTTCCTTCTAATTGTAAATGTTTGTATTCTGTCTTCTTTGAATGTGTTCAGCATAGAGAGGTATGTGAACTGATGTTTGGTGCAGCCAGCAGTGAAGAAAAGCGAATGGTATGTTAGCATTCAAAGCGAAAAGGAATTGAGTATAGGAAAGGGTGTTCTGTATGCAAGTTGTACAGTGAGACCACACCTGGTTTATTGTATACGTTTTGATCTCCTAATCTGAGGAAAGACATTCTTGCATAGAGGAGTACAGAGAAGGTTCACCAATTGCATCCTGGGATGGCAGGACTTCATATGAAGAAATACTGAACCGGTCTTGTACTCGCTAGAAATTTAGATGATTGAAGGGGGATCCTTATAGCAACATACAAAATTCTAAGGGTTGGACAAGCTAATTGCAGGAAGAATGCTCCCGATGTTAGGGGAAGTCCAGAACACCACAGGGTGACAGTTTTAAGGATAAGGGGGAAGTCGTTTAAGGACCGAGATGAGAAAAACATTTTTTAAGCATACAGAAGTGGTGAATCTCTGGAATTCTCTGCCACAGAAGGTTAGTCAAAGCCAGTTCCCCTTGGCTAATTTAAGAGGGAGTTTGATGTGGCCCTTGTGGCTAAGAGGGATCTGGGGGTAAGGAGAGAAGCAGGAACGGATACAGAGATTGGATGATCAGCCATGATCATAATTGAATGGCGGTGCAGTCTCGAAGGTCCGAGTGGCCTTACTCCTGCACCTATTATAGGTCTGATGGAGGATCACAGAATGATAATACAGGAGTGCAACCTTGTCCATGTATGAACTAATGCACAGATGCCATGGGTGTGGAGTTAAAGCCATGAAATCCCATCTTGATACAATAACACTGCACTGGCAATCTTCCACTGGAGATCAGCTTGTATAACAGAAGTCACCCAGAATTATGGGAATTAGACTTGGTTATTGACTATTTGAGTATGAATTTTTTTACGTTTGACTATATCATGCTTGTTGATTGCGTAATCAAAGGGTCACCAATGACTCACATTTTGACACTTCCCAGCTGTTAGGGAGGAGATATTAATACGGTACACTGGACACATAGTTTTTGGCCTGTACCCTGGAATCTAGGCTTGATGGTGAGTGATTTACCCAGATTGTTTTCATTGCTTTCTCAGCCAGTTTTATGCACTGAGTGTTTGCCTGGTCGTTTCCGAGGCACTCCTCACAGTCCAAAATAAAATTGCCCACATGGGTTGGACAATACTGCAGGATTTCCCATTGCTATCGGCTCCCTGCCCGGTGTCTACTACCCTACTTCCCTAATTTCAGCATTTCTGTAGCACCAGAAGCAAAAGTATGTGAAAGAAAGGTGATAATCAGGTTCTTTTTAAATGCCCTTATGCTCACGTTTTCCCTTGAGCTGTTCACAGCCCATCCAAAAGATTAATCATCTATGTCTGGAAATTGGAGCGAGCCTGGGGACATTTTCCAACTCTGGTGTTCGTTTACAAGAATGTAGTCTAGCAGATTTCATTCCTAGACAACCAAACAGGGCAAGGAATGTAAAATTGAAAGAAGTATGTTGCAGGTATATTGGGCTGGAATTGCCCCTCACAATATGGCCAGTACAGCACTTGAACGGTATTGGCCTCTTTCTGGACATTTAGCATTGATGTATGTTGGCTTATGTCATATCAGAATGTACAGTACTATCTTGGAGCACATAGCGTCAGATCTGTACCAATTTCCTCCTTTCTGGCATAGTGAAATTTACCATCTTGAATAATAAACCTTGAACAATTAACATTTATGGTGAAGTAAGATGTGAAGTAAGTTAAGACTACTGCAATCCTTCAATTTTCATGTTCTGTCAACCTGTTCTTTTATTTGTGTTCGTTAACTTTCTGGCTTAATAAACTACAAATATACGGAGAGGTATATATTAAATAAAATGTGTTCCATCTTATTAATGTAATAAAAGAAGGATTTAATTCAAACATTAACATATGAAGCATTATATCAAGCATCATCGATTAACATGACCAGAAAAGATAAATCTGTTTTTTGTTTCTAGCCACCAACCACGCATTTTGCCTCACATTGTAATTTCCAAACGCAACCCATGTACATTCTAATATTTATGAGAATACGTTAAGTATTATTAATGATCATTAGCTTGAGTTATTGCCTTCATTGAAGGAAAATGACGTGAAATAAAAATGAAACACAATGTGATCAGTATGTTTAATGTACTGTGAACCAACCACAAAGTCAATTAGAGGAATTTATCAGTAGTTGAATTTCAATTCTTGACTGTGATCTTTGACCCACAGTCCTTTCACAAGGATATGGAAGCGTCGACTGCACCTTACAACAGGCGGCACCCTGTCAAGGATTCTTCTGAACGATGATGAAGATGAGAAAGATAAAGCCCCAAAGGCATGAATTTTTCAAACCCCCCCAGGAAATAGATTTCCAAAAGTTTTGATATCAACAGCCCACCGACTAGCATGTGCCAATGGGAATGAAATGAGTTTGAATGAGGGATTGTATAAAGAAGGACAACTGTGAACTGCGACGGAAAAAAAACAGTCTATTTATGCACTGACGACAATCTCAACGAGCTGGGATCGCTGAATTGGCTCAGCCCAAGAGAGGAGATGGGAGTGACTACATTGTCATGCCAAGAGGCTCCGCAAATGTCAACTATCATTAAGGATGAAAGCAAATTAAATAACAGCATGGAAGGCAAGCCACACGATAGGTTAATGCATTTTTAAAGGTTAACCCGAATTTAATACAAGGCGCCATGATGGATCACATCACATTCAATTTAGATCAACATCTCGCCCGCACAGGAACACAAACAAATATACCATAATATGATTCCGCGGTCAGCCGCAAGAACTTCAGTTTTCTGAACTGATGAAAAATAACACTGCAACAAGGAGTGAACAAGCATGTTCAACAGTAATCCATGAGTTCCTTAAGGTTAGTGGGTCTGCATCAGAACAACACAGAAAATGTATTTTTGGGGATGTCCGAGTGAAGATCTTCCCATTGACGTGGTTGTTTTGACGTACTTTTGTAGCAGATAATGTGATGTGTCATATATCATGAGGTGGTTACATTTTAATGCAATATAGCTCTAACTTGTTCGTCAAAGCCCTCCGAAGGAAATATCCAAGTAAAACTGTTAAAACTTTAAATAACTTTTGCCAGAACGTTACAGTCAAACTATTTCACACCTTTTCCTAGAATTCTGTCTTATATATTTCTCATTATTTGTAATAGCATGGCTTCTGAAAGTGGGCAGGTAAAGAACACCATGTGAATGCATTAACGATCATCCATGAATATTAACCAAGAGAAGTTCACTGACTCTTCTACAACAGACAGCGGATAACCAATTGGGTAACTTGTTGGAGAATTATTGTTGGAGAAGGATATCATGGGTTTTCTGAAGTGTAATTGAATTGATTTAAAAAAAACGAATTGAAGAAGGCTAAAGACACCAGGGTCTGAGCTTGTACATGGTGATTCCTGTGTGCCTAACCAGGAACCTTCAACTGTCCAAACCACCCACCCTTGCAACGACACCGCTACAGTACAGAGGTGGCCAAAGTTGGATTCCCAGTCCAAGCAGGATTTCTAGTTCTTAGACTATTATCTTTAATCCATGCCTACAGTTGGTCTTCTGTAGCCTAGACCTTAATAGGACCTGGTTCCCCTTTGCTTCCTCCCATCGGGGGGGGGGGGGGGGGGGGGGGGGCCAAGAGTGCAGGTTCAATTTAAACTTTCTTCTTTCTCGTTCCGCCATCAAATATTTTGTCAGGCTTCTTCCCTTCAAGAGAACATGAATGGGAAAAGATTACAACAGAATATGTTAAAATAGTAGAGAACAGCTTTATGTTGCATGTTAGCATCTGTACAAGATGTTTTAAGATCAAGTGAGACAGTTTGTGCAAGTTATTCAACTTGCAATTTTTAGTGTGCACGAGATCCTTTAAATTACTGTTTATGATTGCGATTTTGTGTGGAGATGTGTAATCCCTGTCCTGTGTTTCCGTGTAGAACTGCTGGTGTTTCCCTCTGTGATCCGTGGAACTTTGGAATCCTACACAGACGCGGAGGTCTTGATCCTTGCACAAGCCAATGGCTGAGAATTTCCTGATAGCACCCCAGCACTGCTCCTCATGGAGTCCAGGGTGGAGTGTGCACTTCCATAGATTCCCAGCCACCTAGATAAGAACAGCGATTGGACCCCTGCCACTGTATGTAGACAGCAGATGCACCATGACGCATGGTAAGTGCATAAAAATTACCTTCGCAACATTTTTAAATTATTTGAATTCAAATTAATTTTCATTGCTGTTGCATTCCTCGATTCTGTTTATTTTACGTCTTTAAGGTTTGAATAGTATTATTTAATTGCTTCTGAAAATGTCTGAGAAATGACTTTAGGCCTCTAGCCACGAGCATTGGGTAAGTCTTCATTTAGCAGTCTACAACTCCTGTGTTGTACTTGGTCATTCTGGTGCTGAATGCAGGTCTTAGCTGGGCATATGCAGGGCTGTCCTATGACTATTACTGGGCTGTGAGAGGTGCAGGCTGGAACATGCTGAGCTGAGTTTAGTAGAGGTCTACAGGGCTGGGTAGAGCTGTGCAAGCTGAACCCTGGGCTGTGCAGGGCCCTGTATAACTCCAGGCTGAACTGTTATTGTGACTTGTGGTCCAATACTAACAAGGCTCCATAGAGCTGTGGCTGGCACGTGCCATCCAGACAGGTGTATATTGACTAAGCTGGGTCTGGGCAGCACAGTGTCACAGCTTTAGACCTTCGCTGCCTCACAGCGCCAGTCCTTTGGGTTCGATCCTGACTAATGTACCGGTCAGTACAGAGTTTGTAAGTTCTGCCTGTGACCGCGTGGGTTTTCTCTGGGGCTTCGGTTTCCTCCACACTGCAAAGATTGCGCTGGGTCCCTCTGCTTGATCGGAATGGCCTGTATTGGGGCTGAGCCCTGTTAAGAGTTTGTAAATTTATTGGCATTTGGTAAAAATTGTAACCTTGTCCCTGGTGTGTTAGGTAATGCTAAAGAATGGGACAACACTGGTACAGTGCAGACTCGATGGATCGAAAGTCCTGTTTTCCACGCTCTACACGAAAGCAGCCTGTCTACCTGCACTAAGTCTAATCTTTGGCTATGCTGAAACCTGGCAATATTGGAATGTGGTGTCGGAGGAATTGCAGATGCTGGTGTACACCGAAAGATAAACCCAAAAAGCGGGAGTTTACTCAGCAGGACAGGCAGCGACTCGGAGAGAAGGAATGGGTGCATTTCGGGACGAGACCCTTCTTTCAGGTATGTGGATGGGGTAGCTAACCTGTGCAAGGGCCAGATTAGTCTATATATTGGCTGTGCCTTCAGCCTGGGTCCAGGTCGACATGGTTTAAATGGAACAGCTGCTGGACCTTGTACAGGCCGGACTGGGCTACACTAGGCCTGTGCCAGACCAGACTGGTAATATGCTGGCTGTGCTGGATCTGAGTTGAACAAACTGGACTATTATTGGGCAAACAGTTATGAGAGTGCTGAAATGGGCCTTGGGAAACCTCTTACCTATCAACCAAAGTTTGAGAGAATTCACAGCAGAGGACCCCCACTCCAATTAAGAAGCAGTCTATAGTGGGCATTAGTTGAAAAGCATTCGGAGAGCGAAGACTCTTAGAGTATGTTTGCACTTATAAATCCTGCTTAAGTTTGATTATACATTGCTTACGTATGCCTAGAATCCATTTTGAATAATTAATTGCATCTTATTGTCAGATCATTAATTCTCAATGCCTACAGATTATGGAAAGTCAGTAAAACCAAGAAGATTCAAGTCAGAAATTGTGTCACATGCTGCGGAACTGAACCGGGACAATGAGATCTTAGCACACTGCAGCACCCACAGGCACAATAAACACGACAAGTACAACAACAAATAATAAAACAAACAATCCATTATTGTTATTCTCAGTAAAACCATACCATGATAGTACAACAATAGAGTCAAAGCCTGTCGTGGTTTTGGTGCTGAGGTAGTGGTCATGGTAAGGATTGGCAGGGTGATACAAGAACGATGATTTATGGGAAGAATCAGTTCTCACCTCTCAACCTTCTTGATGCTGAGAACAAGTATTCAGCACTCAGAGATAGACGCAAAATGCTGAGGAACTCAGCGGTACAGGCCAGCATCTCTGCATTCCCGCTCTCACTCCATCCCTACCCCACCTAAGTCACACCAGCTTTCGTTCTCATCTCTGCCTAGCTACAGCTTTAATCCCTTTATCATTGTTTTACTGTTTGGATATCTTCCATTCATTTGTTCTATATCTCTTACATCATCGTCAATAATATCTCGTTTCCCCTCCCTGATTTTCAGTCTGAAGAAGGGTCTCAACCCAAAACGTCACCCTTTCCTTCTCGCCAAAGATGCTGCTTGTCCAACTGAGTTTACTCCAGCATTTTGAGGCCTCTCAACGGTTTAAACGTACATCTGGGGTTTCTCTTCCTACACTTACACTATATATTTCTGCACTCTGTATATTCCCCTCTGCGCTAGTATTGTCCTTGATTTGACATTATTGTATTTATATTAGATGATCTGAACTAGATAGCATGAAAGCAATGCTTTTCCACTGAGACCTCAGGTGGCAACCACTTTTTTATGAATGGCCACATGGTATAGTGGTAGAATTCAGTCTTCTGTGCTTCCAATGGTGGCAGCAAGGAGTGAGCTTGGGTCTTTGATGATATTTGCAGCCTTCATGTAAATAGGACATTCTATAGATCACTGCGACCATTGAGGAGATCAGCACCCTTGATAACCAACAAGGTCCACCTCCACATTCTGTAGCCTCCTTCGTTCTTTGGTATTTGAGTAACCGAACCAGGCCATGATGTAATCAATCACTATCTCTCAACCGTACATCTGTGGTAGGTTCAACAGAGTAATCAGCACATCCTCTACAACTAAGAATAGCAGGGATGGAAGAGATTTCTTTGTGATTGCAACAATGTGCTGGCTCAGCTGCAGGATAAAACACCAACTGGGCACTTTTGTGCCAAGGGGCAGTCTGGATATCCTCTGTTTGTATCAAGACGGGAAAGAGAAAATAATCACAACAAGTACCTCCAGGCTGAATGAACATTTGCTTCCAACCTCAGAGCAATGATAATGGGCAGTTTCAGGTCTGCGCTGCATTTAAGATTTAAGTTATTTATTGCACGTTAGTTATTTAAAGATACAGTGTGGAAATACAGATACAGGCACATTCCGACCCCCACGAGTGCCGCGACCCGAGCGATCTCCCCTACAGCGTAGGTCCATCCAACTACAACCCTAGGTTAAGTTAATAGAAACTATTATGCCAAAAACCTGTATGTCTTTGGAATGTCAGGAAAACAGATCACCGGAGAAGAACCCACGCGGTTCACAGGGAGAGCTTACAAACTCCTTACAGAGACCACACCAGTAGTCTCAGGATCGAATCCGGGTCACTGGCGCTGTATAGCAGCGATCTGCCACTGTGTACCACTATTCAATTCAATTCAATTCAATTCAATTCAATTCAATTCAAATTTAATGTCATTGCACAGATACAAGTAGGGTACAACGAAATTCAGTTTAGTGTCAATACGTAGTGATAGCAATGTTTAGATAAATGCAGATAAATAAATACAGATGTGGGAATCTATCGGCGGGACTCCGAGTTCAGCAGTGCGATCGTGTTATTGTAGAAGCTGCTCCCTCAATCCTGCTGGTGGCGGACCTGAGGCTCCTGTACCGCCTCCCCGATGGTAGGAGGGCAAACAGTCCATGGTTTAGGGTGGGAGGGGTCCTTGATGATCTTCCCAGCCCGTCTCAGACACCGTTTCCGGTGGAGGGCATCCAAAGCAGGGAGCGGGGCAACCGATGATGTGCTGGGCGGTTTTCACCACCCACGTTAGTGACCTTCCTGTCTGTACGTGCAACTGCTGTACCAGACCGTAAAGCAGGTGGTCAGGATGCTTTCGATGGTACAGCGTAGAAGTTGGTCAGGATCTGGGGGGACAGGTGGGCTTTTATGCCGCCCCTCAGAAAAAAGGCACCTGTTTTCCATGCTATGCAAATAGAGCAGATCAACTACACATAAATACAATCATGTCAAACTCAAGTCCAATAGATAGAGCATTGGGGAAAATACAGAGTGCAGAATATAGTTCTCAGCACTGCAGTCAGAAGGCAGAGGGTTTAAGGCAGAGGGTTTATTGGCATAGTGAAAAGCTTTTGTTACATGCTAACCAGTCAGCAGAAAAACAATACATGATTACAATCGAGCCGTTTACAGTGCATAGATACATGATAGGGAATAGCCTTGAGCGTAAGGGAAAGCCAGCAAAGTCCCAATCAAGGATACTCTGAGGGTCACCAAAGAGGTTGATAGTAGTTCAGCACTGCTCTCTGGTTGTGGTGGAATGATTCCGTTGCCAGAAACAGCTGGAAAGAAACTCCCTGAATCTGCAGGTTTCCGTTTTTCACATTTCTCTACCTTTTGCCTGACGAGATAGAGGAGAAGAGAGAGTGGCCAGGGTGCGACTCGTCCTTGATTATGCAGCTGGCCTATGCACGAGGCAGCATGAGGAATAAATGGAGTTAATGGAAAGGAAGGTTTGTTTTGTGTGATGGTCTGGGCTGCGTCTACAATTTGCCGCAATTTTCTTGCTGTCTTGGATGGAGCTGTTCCCAAACCATGCTGTGATGCATCTTGATCCTTCAGACCAGGTGGTGGACACCCTCTTCTTGCATAATGCCTCTGTGTCACAGAAAGTATCCATCACTAATTGTCCTTCAGAAGGTGACAGGGTGCTTCGTTCTTTAACTACCACAGTCCTTCAGGGATTAAAGATAGTTTTTTGAAAAAGCATTTCCAGGATTTCAACACCATGATGAAGAAGTACCTGTCATATATTTCCCAATCGGGATTGCATGGTGATTTGCATTGGAGGGGAGCCCGCAGGTGGTGGTGTTCCATGTGGTCCTCTAAGTAGTAGATGTCAAGGGTTTGTAGAGGTGATTCAATGTACCTAGGTACAATGAAAGTATTTGCTTTTGCATACAACCTGGCAAAATCTTACAGCAGTACACAAGGTACACAAAGGCAGTACCGCCGGTACCTAGGCAGTACGCAAAGAGTCGCTACGTTTCTGTCACCGACAAAGTTTCAAAAGTTCTTAGTACCGTCTTATCATAGAAACATAGAAACATAGAAATTAGGTGCAGGAGTAGGCCATTCGGCCCTTCGAGCCTGCACCGCCATTCAATATGATCATGGCTGATCATCCTACCTGCCTTCTCTCCATACCCTCTGATCCCCTTAGCCACAAGGGCCACATCTATCTCCCTCTTAAATATAGCCAATGAACTGGCCTCAACTACCCTCTGTGGCAGAGAGTTCCAGAGACTCACCACTCTCTGTGTGAAAAAGAGTCTCTCGCAGTGGCGAACCTGGCTGCCACGGAATGTATCCGCAGGTGGCCCTCCGGGATTCTCTTTGTTCTTGGCAGCCTCCCCCCCCCCGCCAGGTCCCTCTTCGCACTCGGCAGCCCGCCCACCAGTCGTTCAGCTCCGTGGTGATGTTGGAGCTGCCGAGCTGAACAACTGGAGTGCATTTTGCAGATGGCATACCTCTGTACACCAGACACGGGGAGGAATGATTGTTCATGGTGGTTGATGCACACCATTCAATTGAATTGCTGTGCCTTGAATAGGGCCAGACCTCTTGTGAACTTTTGCAGCTGAACTCATTCAACCAATTCCACCACACTCCTGCCTTGCATGTTAAAATGGTGAATAGGCTTTGGGAAACAGAGGCAGGTCACTCACCATAGGATATCCAGTCTCAACGTGTTTATAGCCATGACATTTATGTTGCTGATCTTGAGTTTCTGATTAATGGTGAACATTAGGATAGCAATGCCATTGATTCTCAAGGCGAGGTTGTTAGAGTCGTTCTTGTTCAAAATGACTGTTATAATGTTCCTTACTACTTACGAGCCCATGCCTGATTAATTAAATGGAGATCGAAGGAACTGCAATCTGAAAAACACTCCTGAACCAAAATATCAATTCCCTCCTCAGATGCTGCCTGACACATAAAGTTACTCCAGCACTTTGTGTTCTGATAATTTAATCCTGCTCCATGCAGGTCATGAACTGCTTCAGTTGCTGAGGAGTTGTAGGTGGAATGGAACACGGTGCAATATCAGTGAACATCCATCACAGGGGCAGCATGGTGGCACACCGGTAGGGTTGCTGCCTTGCAGCACCAGAGATCCGGTTCGATCCTGACTATGGGAAACGTGAGGGGGAACTTCTTTACTCAGAGGGTGGTGGCTGTGTGGAATGAGCTTCCAGCAGAAGTGGTGGAGGCAGGATCGATTTTAACTTTTAAAAGTAAAGTGGATAGGTATATGGAAGGGAAGGGAATGGAGGGGTATGGTCTGAGTGCAGGTAGATGGGACTAGGGGAAAACAAATGATCGGCACGGACTGGAAGGGCCGAGAGGGCCTGTTTCCGTGCTGTAATTGTTATATGGTTTGTTATATGGGTGCTCTCTGTACGGTTTTCGCACGTTCTCCCCGCGTTGGTTTCACCGGGTTCTCCGGTTTCCTCCCACACTCAAGACATGCAGGTTTGAAGGTTTTAAAGAAGGAACTGCAGATGCTGGAGAAACAAGAGTACACAAAAGGCTGGAGTTCTTGCGGTTCTGTCTGCCTTCCGCAAAGACAGCTCCCTCTGCAACGTCCTTGTCAATTCTTCCCTCCCCTCCCGCTCTACCTCTTCCCCGGACACTTTCCCTTGCAACCGCAAGAAATGCTACACTTGTCCCTTCACCTCCCCCCTCCACTCCTTTCAGGGACCCAAGCAGTCCTTCCAGGTCCGACAGAGGTTCACCTGCACCTCCTCCAACCTCATCTACTGCATCCGCTGCTCCAGATGCCAGATGATCTATATCGGTGAGACCAAGCGGAGGCTTGGCGATCGTTTCGCCGAACATCTCCGCTCAGTCCGCAAAAACCAACCCGACCTCCCGGTGGCTCAGCACTTCAACTCCCCCTCCCATCCGTATCCGACCTCTCGGTCCTGGGCCTCCTCCACGGTAAGAGTGAGCAACACCGCAAGTTGGAGGAACAGCACCTCAATTCCGCTTGGGGAGTCTGCATCCTCAGGGCTTGAACATTGAATTTTCTCAATTCTGTTAACCCCTGCTGTCTCCTCCCCTTCCCACCTCCCCCTCAGCCCTTGGCCCTGGCATTCCCTCTCTCTCTATCTCTCTCCCCCACCCTAGTCGCACTAGCTTCTCATTTTCACACTACAAACAGCTTACAATGGCTTGTTCCCTTTATCATAGATTCTTTTTTGCATATCTTTCGTTCATTGTTCTTTATCTCTCCACATCACCGTCTATATCTCTCGTTTCCCTGATCCCTGACCAGTCTGAAGAAGGGTCTCGACCCGAAACGTCGCCTATCTCCTTCGCTCCTTAGGTGCTGCTGCACCCGCTGAGTTTCTCCAGCCTTTTGTGTACCCCAGGTTTGAAGGTTAATAGGCTTCTGTAAATTGTCCCTAGTGTGTAGGACAAAGCTAGTGAACGGGTGATCACTGGTCAGTGTGGGCACGGTGGGCTGAAGGGCCTGTTTCCATGCTGTATCTCTAAAACTAAATCTCCACCTGATTTTATGATGGAAGCAGAATCATTGGTGAAGCAGCTGCTGATGTTTTGGTGTAGGTGCTGCCTTGAGGAACTTCTGCAGTGCTGACCCAGGCCTTGTAATGATCACCTCCTCTCAATCACAGCCTGGACTTCCCACAGCTCGTTGATACCACAGTCAGTTAAATTATGTCAATGGCAGTCACTCGCACCTCACCTGCGGGCTTCAGCACTTTCTATCTGAGGTTTGGACCAAGGCTGTGGTGAGTTCTAAAGCCTTATGTGATATTTTTTACCTTCCAGCTATTGCTGCCTGTTTCAGTGTACGTAATCATGTTCCTGGAATCGCTTGCAGAGCCGGGAGCTTCGGTATTCTCGTCAACACTCATTTATCAAGCCACGGTCAACATGTCATTTATTCATTCGTGCTTGTGGAAATTTACCTCTGGCTGAAATAAACCATTTCTTGCTCGCTCTCTGTTCTTGTTCCTGCCTCATCTGCCTCTGTTCTCTTGTATCAGCCTCTGCTTTCTCCTTGTCTTGTGCCATGTTTTCTCCATGCTGGTTGCACCACCCTCCACTGTCTCCTGATTTCTCATACCACCCTGTACTGTCTCCTTCTCTTGTACCCCCCCCCCCACCCCCCGCCCCCCTGCTGTTCCTTATATTCTTGTATCTCCCCCTCTAATATCACCCTGTCTTGTACAATGCGCTTCTTTCTCCTTATGCAGGTAGGAACTACAGATGCTGGTTTATACCAAAGATAGGCACAAAAATGATGGAGTAACTCAGCGGGTCAGGCAGCATCTCTGGAGAGAAGGAATACGTGATGTTTCGGTTCAGAATCCTGAATCCAGAATCAGGGTTCCGACCTGAAATGTCACCTATTCCCTTTTTTTTAATATATATATTTTTATTAGAGGTAAGCAATAATTCCTTTTCTCCAGAGAAACTGCCTGACCCGCTGAGTTACTCCAATATTTTGTATTTATCTGCTGTCTCCTTGTTATCTGGTACCGCCCTCTACTTTCTCCTTGTTGGTTGCTACCTCACTCTCTGTCTTCTTGCTTTGTCATTAACCATCTCTGGTGGCTTCTACCAAGTTCTACTGTCTATGTGTTCTCTTCTGACAGTCTCTGTCATCTCCTTCTTGTCTTGTACCACCTCCCGCTCTATCTGTGTTGCCTTGTGCCACCCTCTACTGCTGTCTTGTTTTAATACCAGCATCTGCTATCTTCATGTTTAAGAAAAAACTGCAGATGCTGGTAAAATTGAAGGTAGTCAAAAAATGCTGGAGAAACTCAGCGGATGAGGCAGCATCTATGGAGAGAAGGAGCTGGCCATGTTTCACGGTGAAACGTTGCCAATTCCTTTTCTCCATAGATGCTGCCTCACCCGCTGAGTATCACCAGCATTTTTTTGTCTACCGATCTGCAATCTTTTATTGTCATGCTCCAGGTTTCCACTGCCTCAGTGTCTCTTGTAACAGACAGCGCTATCTACTTGTTACTTTGTACCGGCCTCTGCTGCCTCTGAATAGTTGTATGCCTGGCACTGCCATCTGAAGAAAGGTCACCCGTTCCTTCTCTCCAGAGATGCTGCCTGTCCCGCTGAGTTACTCCAGCATTTTTGTGTCTACTGCTATCTCCCTGCTGATTAGCCAAATATCTGGAGTTCACTTTGGAAAATGGCCATTGCCATACTTTGTCCACTAACCAGCCACAACTTTAACGGAGCTAAGCAGGCTGCAACATTGATGTTCCATCAAATGTTGCAAGCAAATCAGGTGACTATAATTTAAAGGCTCCTGTAAACCCATTTGTTGAACGGATGGTCACCCACATCCACTGATATGAGGATTCCATTGACTGCCAATGCAGAATTTCCAGCCACATCTTTATGATGTATCCCTGCACTGTTCTGATATTTGTGAGGTGGGGAGGAGGAGGGGGCGATTTTTCACACAAAGTGCACTTCACTTGTGCAATAAGCTGCTCTCGTTGCACTCTCCTCCTGTGTTCAGCAAGAGAAGGTTCTTGTTGGATTGTAAGGGTGCTCATTTTAAATCTGCTAGTGCCATCCATTGGTCTCTGCTCAGACTGTTCCACTGCCTGATGTCTTTTCCCTGGCCTCCTTTGCAGGCCTGAGTTGGCTGCAGTCGGCTCTCTTTACCAACTTGACACTGCGGTCCTTTTGAAATTCTTCCTCTAATCTGCTTTCCATGGTTTATTATATTAAATCCCCCATCAGATCTTTAATCCGGGTTTTCATACACTCTCACGGGTATCCTCTGAGCTTCTAACAACTATAAAGACTTAATACATCATGATAGACAGCCGTGGTATTGGAAGATTAAGTCGTGTAATTGGAGTGACCGAGTCTCCTTTCCGCAGATAACTCGGTTCAAATAGAAAATGCTGATGTCTTTGCTACTGGTGGAAACGGAGAACAGAACAGGCATGGGGGATGTTGCAGAGACTGGCCAAACCCGCTGCATCTCTGACCAGACGTGTACAGTTGTGCTTGAGATCTAATCGAAAACTGTCGGGAGCTTTATTTTCGGAATGATTGGCGATGTTTATCCTCAGTATCATTGTGCCAATATTTCACAATAAGAAACAATATTATTATTAATAACTGTGCACAATTTTCTGCAGCTGTCAAGAAGGTTCTCAGGCTTTGAGTCTGCTCGTCTCCAATGGACTTGGAGAGCAGAGATATGGACTAGGGGGTAGAACCTTAGCCCTCTCAGTAGCACCTAAATAGAACCATATTGTTGTTGATTCTTCTTCTGATGTTATGTTCTGTTAACTACATCTCTGGAGTAGAGGAGTGCAGGTCACCTGCACTGAAAGAAAGCTGACCGAAACCAATTTCTGTCTGAGTGCTGTCTAGAGATGTCAGTTGTGTTATGTTGAAACATATTTGAAATCACTGTTTCTCAAAAGGGAATTCTGCAATCACCTTGTACATGGCCTTTTGACTTTGCTAAAATGGTTTAAGCTGCGACTACAAAATAGACATTGCAAAGCCAAGTTCCGTCACAATGGGTCTGTGTACTGCCGTCTTGGATCTGCCCGCTGCGAGTGACTCCCCCTCCCCCCCCACCTCTCCCTCCCTCCTCCCCCTTTATTCAAAGACGCAGCCCTATCACCCCCCCTCCCTCCTCTCCCCCCCACCCCCCCCCCCCCCCCCACCCTCCTCTCCCAGGGTCCCTTTGATGGGTCATAGTCTTCTTTGAGTTCCACATTCATTAGATAGTTGTTCCTGGGTTATGTGTAGGAAGGAATTGCAAATGCGGGTTTAAACTGAATATAGAAACAAAATGCTGGTGTAACTCAGTGGGACAGGCAACATCTAGTAGCAATGTTACAAAATGTTGAGATTTAAAAATCAAGTCTGCAATTTATCCATCAGTTAAAGCATGAAAAGAAGTTTAATTTGACACCTAATTCACTTTGATATCTTCAGTATTAAAAAACGTTATGGCCTTTTCATACTCGGAAATTAGCATCTTGTTCCTTATTGCTTTTCTATTGACTTAACACAAAAGCTGTGATCGAGGACAGTCAAAAGCCCATAACTTTCTTAAAAATTAAGAGAACTGAATGAAAATTTCAGTTATAATAGATTGAAGCATTTTGAAACAAATATGAAACATCTTCCTTTGATGACCTGAAATTAAAGCATATAATTAGTTAGTTACCTATTTGTAGCTAATTACAAAATTAACCATTGTGTTGGAAATAGTAATAAACACCCAGACTGCCTTGAAAATTCAAAAATGTGATATTCTCAAGATCAGAACTTTAATATTATTGTATTATATGCTGTAAGTCTGTAACAGATAGGTACATAAATTACAATTTCTAGCAATAGACCAAGTCTTTATGGAGAAGATCAGTTGCTAGCTGGTACATTGGCATATCATAATCAGTAGCATCATCATACTCCTCAGATTGTAACCAATAAGCAACTCTGCACACCTTGTTTTTCTTCAACTTTTCAATTTTGGCATTGTAAACTACAAGTTTTTGCTCTTCAAACCACGCATGACAGGCCTTTCTGACCACTACTTTCCCATTAAGAATGTCCTGTAGATCATCACATTTGGAGTAGTCCAAATTCGGATAATCTCTGCGAATGCTGTCTAAATCAGTCTCTTTTGCTGGGCATTTGGATTGACAATTTTGCATTTCTTCTTCGGAGACATCTGTTTAAAATTTAAAGGGAAAAAAACACTGAACCAGCATTAACAGAAACAAGTTAGAAACAAGAAAAAAAAAGGTAGAAATGATAAAGTTAAAATGCTAAAACAAATAGTAAATCCCCAACAAAAAAATCATATCAATCAATTTCATCAAATCAATTAAATTCATCTAATCAAATTCATCTAAATTCAATTACTAGGTTCCTAAACATCTATCCATTTCTTAAGAAAAGGCTAATTTTTTTAAAAGAGCCTAAGTATCCAAATAACAAACTAATCCCATTCACACAAGAATTCACATATAACATGATTTTTAAATCTCACTGTCATGAACTTAAATGCCAAATGGAAGGAATTTAATGTTTAATTCCCATAAAATTAATCTAGAAACATCCTACTCTCAATATAATCAAATTATTATTTTTTGCACAATACATGTGACTTAAAACTGTTTGTGGATATTTATATAAAAATATTGATTATGGATGGACAATTACACAAAATATAGATTGATTTATGAACATAATTATCCAAAAAAAAAAAGATAATTTTAATAATCTTGCAAGTGGGTATTTCTGGAATGCGATCGATTGGAACATTGCCGTTTGCCGTGAACTTTAACCCCATATCAGCAGGCAATGACGTGGCCGAATCGTTTCGGCACTAAATAACATTTTCGCGTCATAAAATGAGACTAAAGCCACCCCTAAGAAGCAAGATTATATGTGAAATACACGACTTACCGTTTGTTTTGTCCTGATAATTACGATCCGTCACGTTGTAGGCGTTGCGGGCGTTCAAAGTCGCTTTTTACTTTAATCAAACTATTAAATTGTCCAGCGATTTAAAAATTATTTTTAAAAATGGGAACGAAGGCACGATCGATTTTTCTTCATCGACTAGCAGCCCGAGGAAATCCCTCTCCAACAAGCGATACAAACCTGCATTTTAATCCCGCCCCCCCCCCCCCCCCCTCAAAGGTGCCTTAGTCCCACACACAGCCAGTTGTCGGATCTGCAGCGCCGCTGAAGGTAGGTTTTGTAACATCACTACAACATCTCTGGAGAGAAGAAATGGGTGACTCTTCTTCAGTCTGGGTTATCATTGCTGTTATACCTGATTTTCACCAAATCCTTCAGAAAGTCTGGGTTCCCCACACAACATCTGAGCTAATCAGACTCCAAGGAGAATGTGATTTATCGCTACAGATCGTTTTCTCATTTGGGACCTCAGCTCAACTTCTGCTGTTGAGGTCTTGGATTTTGCACAGTGAATCCATTGTTTCTTATCACTAGAAGGTCTGCCATCTTGTTTTCAATTGATTGGGCTTCTGGGGCCTTGAGTCTGAATAAAGTGGGGTAATTTCCCAATCAGAGTAATGATACTGAGAGAATGTTACTTTGCAACGTGGTTTCTTCATATCACAAAGATCTGGTTTTGGTCAGTTTCACAGTTTAATTGCCACAGAGAGCTTCTCAAAACATTTCCTGATTCATAATTCTGCGGTTAATCAATCAATATCGGAGAACACTCCCAATTAAGCTGTTATCAATTCTTAAGCTTTTTCACTGAACTTCACAGACCTAACTTTACTTACATGTGGCGTGTTCAAGCTGAGAACACTATTAATTCTTCTATTCTCTGGTGGTTGCTTTTAACTCTTTGTTAATCACCTTTTATTGGTCTACTTCTGTTTCACTGTAAAGTTGCTCATGTAAAGTTGGCTCCTGTTTTCATCATGCGTTTAGCTGCTAGCCAGTGGCTACAGAACTGTCGAGCAATCACTAACCCATTGCTAAGTCAAGCAAAGAACTCCATTACTTTTCTTGTAGATTGCCACAAAGAATCAGAGAATGTTATGCAGTTATTTCCTGCATCAGTTAGATGACTTTCATGAATGCTAGCATCTTGAAACCTTGCATCCAAGGTAATTTTGTGGCCTGAGGTTCATGATGCCAGGGAACTGGAGAGTGGTCCTCTGCTGCTTGCATTTCTGGAAATGTGGGCAATTAATCAGCCTCCATGCTGAACTGGGGCAATATCCTGTAAATCCTCTGCACCTCTTCCAGTTTAATGACATACTTCCTATAGCAAAGCAACCAGAACTGTACATGGTGCTCCAAATGTGGCCTCACCAACGTCTTGTACAAGTTTTACATAATGGCCCAACTCCTGTACTCAGTGCCCTGATGAATGAAGGCAAGCATGGCAAACACCCAGTCTACATGAATTGGAACCTCACGGAATTATGTACCTGTACTCTTGGGTCTCTCTGTTCTACAACACTCCTCTGAGCACTACCATGTACAGTGTAAGTTCTGCCCTGGTTTGTTTTACCAAAATACAAACTTTGAATTTGCCTAAATTAAACTATCTGCCATTCCTTGGCCCATTAGCTCAGTTGATGAAGATCAAATTATAATCTTATGGCACCTCCTTCCACAGATGTTGCCTGACCCACTGAGTTCCTCCAGCAAATTGTTTGTTGCTCCAGAGTCCAGCATATGCAGCCTCTTGTCTCTACGTTTTAATTTGTCCCATCTCTGGACCAGAAATGTTGAAGCTCATTGTTAGGGTCTTATGCAACCCCTATATTTAGTAAGGGGTACCTCTGTCCAGAGGAATTGTTCACAACATATGATGTTCAGGATAATAAGGTAGTACTGATAAAATAAATAATGTATTTCAATCGCAAGTTATTGGGTATTTTTAAAGTGGACATTGACAGATTCCTGATTAGTAAGGGTGTCAAGGTTAAGGGGAGAAGGCAGGAGAAATTGGGTTGAGAGAAAAAGATAGATCACCCCTTATTGAATGGTGGAGTAGACTTAAGGGCCTGTCCCACTGTACGAGGTAATTCAAGAGCTCTCCCGAGTTTAAAAAAAAAATCAAACTCGTGGTAAGCACGTAGAATGTACGTTGCTGGTACGTCGGGACGTCTCTTAGCGGCTCGTAACGCTAACAGCACGTACTCGGGAAACGCGGTAAGCTCGTGAACTCGTGAAGACCACGAGAGTCCCGTGTACCTACTGTAATTCTCAGAGTTCGAATCGGGAAACTCGGGAGAACTCTTGAATTAGCTCATACAGTGGGACAGCCCCATTAATGGGTCGAATGGCCTAATTCTGCTCCTGTAACCTATGAACGTATGAAACAGGAACTTTATCCAATTCTCTATCTCCATCAACTGCATCATTGGAATGTGTCTGATACAGTAACCTGGTTTAACATTGCACCAGTGAAATGTATCTTAAAATACATTTTAACAAGTGGGGCGAAAATTAGAAGATCAAATTGTTTTTCAAAATCATGCACAGCTAAACCCATCTAATGGATCCTTTGATTTTTTGCAGAGAAGAAAGTCTCGTTATTCAGACCTGGATTTTGAAGTAAGTTTCGGGGTCTTGAAAAAAAAGAATCTAAAGTGCACAACACTTTTATTTTCCTAAATGGAATCACCAATAAAACCAACCAACAGTTATGTCAATTGACTTCTTTGGGAATTCAGCAATACTGGTCAAAACAGCCTTGACCCCAGCTCCCAGCGCATCCCAGCGATTGCTCTTTGAGTACACGCAATTTCGCAATGACTTTTCGACAAGTATTTGAATGTCAGGAAGGTTTTTTTTAATTGCGCATTCTTCAATTTCTAGTACCTGTTCTTTTCCACTGAGTATATCTGAGATTCAGACTCAATGACTAGAAAGTCGTCCACTCTCACTTGCACTAAAATGCAATATAGTTGGGGCGGAGTAGCGTACAACGGCCCCAACATCTAGTTCAACTGAATTCAACAGAACCAAATCTTAGTGGCAGATTGCCACTTTCAATACAACTATCCTGCCTACTTACCACAATCATGCCTTCTCATCATTTGGAGATAACACAGTAAGGGTTACACCAATTTTATGTACAAAGTCCGTACGTTTATAATGCGTGTGCACTTATTAAAATTCATTGTGCGATTATTATTTTCTTACATATGTTCCTGACATTAATTGTTATTTAAATATATTTCTTTACTGGTTTTCTCTGCGACATTGCTGCAAAATGAGCGGATTTCCCATTTTTAATTGCTAGGCTCATTCCTGTAATTGCATATTTTTGAGTTGTACAATTTTTCATAAGTTCACAATGGCAAAGGTTGGTTTACTGTGTCATCTTATTTGGTTTGCAGAAAGTCATGCACACAAGAAAGCGGCACATGGAACTCTTTCAGGAACTCAATCAAAAATTCCAGACTTTGGATAGGTTCCGTGAGCCTCCGGTACAGGCAGTGTGGTAAGTACAGGTTTTTTTATGTACGGGACGATTGAAACAAGCTTTTGCAATACCAGGATTTTACAACACATCATGTACAGATGTATTCACTGGTTGTTTTGCTTGCTTCTAAAGAATGAAAAAAACATGGGCCATGTCAGCTGCTATGTACGAAAGGGGTAGTGGAAGTGTAAGTATTGCAGCTCAGCTGATTATGTCTGTTTGTATTGAACGCATCACAACCATATGTGCAAGTATGCCATCCCACCATAACTACATTATGCATCTCTGCTTCCTGTCTTCCCTACTTGATCTAAACTGTGTGCAGTTAGTTCAGTAATGTGGAATAAAAGAGCAGTTCCAGTAGATATTTTTTTAGTTTTGTTTATTGTCACTTGTACGGTGAAAATCTTTTGTTGCATGCTATCCAGTCAGCAGAAAGACAATACATGATTATAATCGAGCCATTTACAGTGTGTAGGTACATGATAAAGGCAATAATGTTTAGTGCAATGTAAAGCCAGCAAAGTCCGATCAAGAATAGTCCCAGTACCAAAAACCACAGAGCTATCAGGTTGTTTTGAATGCCCCTCCAGGACTTTGAGAAAAAGAGTCTATCACCCTTACCTCAAACTGGCCTGGATGTTATTCCAATGCAATAGACTTTTAATTTCCCTCTGAAGTGCACACCCAGCCTTGAAGGCAGCCCACTGCTGTCTTCTCAAGTGCAATTTCCACGACACCAGCTTCCCAAGTGACATCCTGTTAATCAATGAAACCTTGATAAAGGGGCAGCAGAGGTGAGGCAAAGGTTGTCTGGGGAAAAGTGGGTAAACACAAAAATCATGCCAACATCATTTTTACATTCATAAAAACCTTTATGTAGTAAAACTGGAACTTTATCAAAAAGTCATTTCAAAGAGGGAGGTTCAAAGGAACATCCCTAAGAGTACATGTGAGAGGCAAACTGCATTACCATGGTGCAGGGCAGTAATGATCCCTCCCCTTCTATTCACGTCTATGATTTGGTCTACCAGCAGGCACTTCAAAGCTGGAGAAACACCACCAGCTTGCTCCATATCCACAAAAAGATAAGCAAGTCATCATCATCACCACAAAGACCCTGATTACATTCAGTTAGGCTTCAATGAGCTGGCTACAGAATCTGCATGCTTAATACCAAACTCCTGAAACAGACACCATTCTGAGCCCTATCACGAGGGGACATTACTGGGCAGTCAAGGGAAGATTCAAGAAGTCTGCAAAGCCTCCTTGGGGCAGTGCAACAACTGCATTGTCTCGTCTGTGAATTTCTGATTCATCTCACTCCATTTGGAGAACTTTCAGGATGGCACTGTGAACCTCAAGTGCTTGGAAGTACAGAAGGCCTGTAGAAAAATGCACCACATCGCAAACAAAATGCACCATGGCACCTGCTGCCCCATGATCAGTGGAAATCTCTGCAATTCCTACATGGCTTCATCAGTCAACATTCAACCAACAGCACTGGAGTGGAAACAAGCCAACCGTAGTCCAGAGGGACTGCATAAGCAGGAGATGTTGGTTTAGAAAGGAAATTCCAGAGCCTTTTTGTAGCTGCAGGCGCATGTACCAATAGAAAAGCACTGGAGACCACAGCTGAGGAACAATGTTATCTTATACAGTTGTGGGGTTGCAGAAATAGAGAGGGTAAGGTTATGAAGGGATTTGAATATTGGAATAGGAATTTTTAAATTGAAAACATCAGGAACATTCTCACAGGACACAAGCAGTGCACATAATCGTTTTAGCAGTACACTAGAATATTTGGTTAACCACACATGTTGCATCATTGATTCTAGTTGCGATTTTTTCCTTGAGATGAAATGATTGGCTGCTGGTTAGTTATTAGCTCCTTCAGCGCACACGTGGTTTGTCCAAGCTAAAAAACTTGCTTCACACACCACACAAACCTCAGTCCTCAGGGTTTCCTTCAGCAGATGCAAACAAACTGAAGAAACTATTCAATACAATAGTTAGACACAAAGTGCTGGTGAAACTCAGTGGGTCGGGCAGCATTTCTGGCAAAAAAAGAATAGGTGACGTGTTGGGTCAGGACCCTTCTTCAGACATACAATACAATACATTTATTTTGACTAGCCACCAGCAGGTTTCAAAGGGAAATCAATGCCCTTGGTCGCATGTGGAGACTGTTCAGTGAATAGGAATACATTTCCTCCTGTAGATTTGTAAGATTGCAACTGTGTAATTTCTGTTACGTTAAAGTTGTTGGGGTTAATGGAATTAAGTCGTCATCTGTCTGAATGGTGGTACAGAGACAAACAGCCTAATTTTACTCCTGTATTGTGCCCCACACACCATTCAGGAAGGAAGACTTGTGGGTCACTGAGCCACCTACACAATCTATTGTGTTTGACTAGAGAGAAAGTGAACCTTGAGGCCACTTCATTCTGCTGCAGCAGTTGATTTTCTGCAAGCATTGTTTCTCAACCATTCTGCAAAGTACAATCTTGGAATCTCCAATGAGGCTTTTACGGGGAGGTGAATTAAGTCTTAATTGCTGAGCAGTGCTGTTGCTTGGTGTCCGATACATAGCTTGCAGGCATGAACGCCACTGGACGCACATTCTAACTGGGTCTGTGAGTGCAGCTGATGACATGAAAACTGCATCTCTTGTGGATAAATGCACTCCAATAAACAAAAAAAAGTGGATTGTTACTTCTTAAGAATGAGAAAACAAACGACTGAGTATTTTAATTGTATAACCAGTTTATTAGACAAGGGAGTCGTGGGGAAGGGGAAGAGTGCAGGAAAGTGGTGCTAAAGCCAACATTGAATCAGCCTTCCTGTTGTATAATGATACAACATGGGACTGAGGGCTCCACTGCTCCGATTGCTGAGTCCTTGCACAACAGGCCCACACTTTTATGGCTAATTATCATAGACAAACATACTGGATCATCACAAACAAAATCAAAAGATGCTTGTTGTTACATCCTCAAATTTATACACTAAAATGGTTAATGTATTTTAAAAGACTGCAAATTAGTTTTTGCCTACTCCCTCTTAGGAGATTGACGTGGTGTTTAAGGAAAGGCATTACAAGTGGAAAGTGATGAATTTGGGGGTAAAATACCACGAGAGTTTGTGGTTGTTGTAGATAACGGCATGGCCACCGTTGATGGAACAGTTAGAGAGGGTGCTGAGATGGAGGAGGGCTGTTTTTGAGGTCATGAATGAAACATAAAAAATAGGTGCAGGAGTAGGCCATTTGGCCCCTCGAGCCTGCACCGCCATTCAATATGATCTTGGCTGATCATCCAACTCAGTATCCCGTACCTGCCTTCTCTCCATACCCCCTGATCCCTTTAGCCACAAGGGCCACATCTAACTCCCTCTTAAATATAGCCAATGAGCTGGTTTCTTCGACTACCTTCTGTGGCAGAGAATTCCAGAGATTCACCACTCTATGTGTGAAAAATGTTTTTCTCATCTCGGTCCTAAAAGACTTCCCCCTTGTCCTTAAACTGTGACCCCCTTGTTCTGGACTTCCCCAACATCGGGAACAATCTTCCTGCATCTAGCCTGTCCAACCCCTTAAGAATTTTGTAAGTTTCTATCAGATCCCCCCTCAATCTTCTAAATTCTAGCGAGTACAAGCCGAGTCTATCCAGTCTTTCTTCATATGAAAGTCCTGACATCCTAGTAATCAGTCTGTTACATCCCAGGAATCAGTCTGGTTCCTGAAGAGGAGAAGACGAGGCCACGGAGGTATTTGACAACAACAAAATGAGTTTTTTTTTAATTGTATTGGCTGCCTGTCTGAAATGATATCCCTTTGATGATACTTAAACGTTTCAGCAAGCATTGTGAAGTTAAAATCGAGTAGTACCGCTAATGTTGCATTATGTGTTTTTACAGGACAACCCAACACCCAGCAAGCATGAATGGGACACTTACAAGAACCCTAGTGACTACCAACACTATTCACCAATGAATGTATTGGATACAGACACAAAAGAAGCATTAGAATTAAGACAAGCTGAATGGGAAAAGTGTCTCTCTATACCCTTAGATGTGCAGGAAGGGGATTTTCAAACTGAAGTTTAAATTCAAGTCAATTATAAATAAAATCTCTTGCACTTGCACTTCTGAAATTTTTACAAAAAAACCTGGTCTGTATGTCTGGACTCTCTTAGAGTAATTTAGGGACTTTATGCACCAGGAATAAGATGTCCATGTCTTTAACATTTCTCACTACCTTATTTAGTGAGAATGCAAGATGTACAATTATTACCATCATGTGTTGTACGTTAATGTGGAATGAATTTGTAAGGTAATCTTTATAGATAAACCTCAAGCAAAGATACATGTTGTAATAGCTTCATTTGGTTTAGTTTTAAAAAAGAAAACTTCACCGTGAAGCGCAATGTATATATTTATGCAGTTTTTAAGATTTATAACAGTCTGTTTGGCCATTACTACACTTTTTACTTTATAATATAAAAGCAAACAATTTTCTGTCATTTAAATGAATGGTTGTTGAGCCACGTTCTTCATTGCTTTCAATGCAATAAAAGTAATACTCTCACTTTTATATGAATAATATATTTCACATCTTTATTATTGCAGATCTCACACGAAAGCACAAAAATAGCTTTCTTGGCTGCAAACGTGTATAAAATATTTAAAATGTTGTATGGTGTAAATAAATTTTTGTCTACATATTAGTTTCATCTACTTCCTACATTTTATAGACTAGTCCACAGTTGGTGCAGTTCCTAATGATTTCTCAAATGTCCCTCAGCCATTGGATGCAGATATTGCACACTATTTTGTTTCAAACTTCAAATTCAGGTCAGCCTGGAGCCCACCAGTGTAGACGGGTTCCAAGTAATACATGAGCTTTCAGAAGCCTCCTCGGTTTCTTGGGGTACTTACTGCTGCTGTATTTGCTGCTGTACTTTCAAAATTTCAAAATGCACATCCTTGGCTATACTGCACTGTTCATGAAGTGAATTGAGTTAGATATAGCTCCTATGGCTGACGGAATCAAGGGATATGGGGAAAAAGCAGGAATGGGGTACTGATTCTGGATGATCAGCCATGATCATATTGAATGGCGGTGCTGGCTCGTAGGACCGAATGGCTACTCCTGTACTTACATTGTTTCTAAGCACTGAGCTATATTAATACACAGTATCTTAATGTGAAAAATAGCTGAAATTAATAACGACTTCATAAATGGTCACAGCCACCGTTAGCCATTTCCCTTTTGTATCTGGGCAGTCAATCTTACCTTGGTGACTGTAAAGAGTGCTAAGTTGGGTATTGATGATGCTGGAAAAGGTGGGAAGAAGATAAGCAGGTTTACCCCTAGTGGAATAGTGGGTCAATGCATATTGTGTGTGGCCGAGCCTGTGTCATTTGCTGGAGGGTGCAGCTACGTAGCAGTGACGCTCAGCATCTTAGAGTCACAGACCATGGACCTTCAGCCCTCCAAGTCCATACTGACCATCAAGCATCCCTGTTTACTCATCACATTTTATTCTCCCAACCTTCCCTTTGAGGAGATGGGACAAGAAAATTTCCCTCTGCAGCCAGTGAAGATGGATATTCAATGTGTGTCTTAACGACAGTGGACTTCAACTGTAATCAAAGTTCATATTGTGCCTCTCCCTCCCTCTCTCTGAAGATTGATTTGCTACTCCGGGATTACTCATGAGAGTTGGGACAACATTCCTATCAACTCTGCCTCTCTCCTCTCCATTGTCAGCTTCAAGCTGTGGACACAACTACCTTTTCTTACAATATTAATTGTTCCCTTTGTTCATAACCACCATCGTATTCTTTAATCATCATCTTGACAATGCCCACCCTCAACCTTCACTTCTTGCCCTTCTCCCCTTGCTCAACAACCCCCCCCCCCCCCCCCCCCCATTCCAAATGCTGCATTTTCCAACAATAGAAGGCAGACACAAAATGCTGGAGTAATTCAGCGGGTCAGGCAGCATCTCAGGAGAAGAACCGGTGACGTTTCGTGTGGGAACTTCTTCAGACTTCAACACTTTTTCTCCTGAAGTGTTGCCTGGCCCACTGTAATTGGAATCTGGAACTCTCCACAAGAATGATAGGGGACAATTTTCAAGACGGGCTGGTAGGTTTGTTTTCTGTTGGGTGAAGGCAGTAATAGCATGGTTGCAGGACCAAGCTGGTTAAACTGAGTTAAGGCCCCAGATCAGCTGTAATCCGACTGAGTGACAGAGGTGGCGACAGGCAGTGACAGATTTGGACTTGAGGCCCTGCCATCTAAAGCATTCCAGCCCAAGCTGAACTTGCTGAAAGATAAGGCTTTGTTTGATTTAACAACGCAGCAATGTCATTTTTTTGTTCAAACATACAAATCAGAGCACATAAAATAATGAGTGGAGAGAGTTGTCATTTTGACATTGATTACGTTTTCTGTTTATTTTTCCAGGAAGACTGACCCTCCAGCTCTTGAGTGCATAGATCCATAGAAACATAGAAACATAGAAAATAGGTGCATTAAATCCCCCTGGCCTTTGCTAGATGGCCAGTCTCAGACTGAATGACCTTTTTATGTAGTCCTTGCTTCAAGATCAAACTTCCCCCCCTGTAGCCCGTGTGCATGCTGCTCACAAATGAATGTTACTGTGTTTTTCTTCTATAAATTCATGTTCCAAACATCTGCACTCAGAGTGAAGCCTCTCCCCTGATGCGCATGCCTTGGTAAAATACCTACCTCGAATGGTTACACAGGATGGTTCACCCAGTGCTTGCCTGCAGTTAACACAATTGCCTCCAACAGTATTCAACAATTGCGTTTTCGCTGCTCTGGAAATTGTTGTAAAATGCTCAGAATCTGAAAGAAATGCTGAGTTTAGTTTATTGTCACGTGTACCAAGGTACAGTGAAAAGTTTTTGTTGCGTGCTAATCAGTCAGCGGATAGACAATACATGATTACAGGCGAGCCATCCGTCATATTCTATACAACATATATGAAAGATTTAGGCGATGGAATTAAAAGTAACACTAGCAAATTAGCAGATGACACAAAGCTGGATGGCAGTGTGAACTGCGAAGAGGATGCTAGGAGGTTGCATGGTGACTTGAACAGGTTGAGTGAGATGGCAGATGCAGTATAATGTGGATGAATGAGAGGTTATCTACTTTGGCGGCAAGAACAAGGAGGCAGATTATTATATCAATGGTGTCAGATTAGGAAAAAGGGAAGTGCAATGAGACCTGGGTGTCCTTGTGCACCAGTCACTGAAAGTAAACATGCAGGTACAGCAGGCAGTGAAGATAGCTAATGGCATGTTGACCTTCATAACGAGAGGATTTGAGTATCGGAGTAAAGAGGTCCTTCTGCAGATGTACGGGGCTCTTGTGAGACCACATCTGGAGTATTGTGGCAATTTTGGTCTCCTAATTTAAGGAAGGACATCCTTGCTATTGAGGGAGTGCAGCGCAGGTTCACAAGGTTAATCTCCGGGATGGCGGGACTGTCATATGAGGAAAGATTGGAAAGACTGGGCTTGTATTCACTGGAATTTAGAAGGATGAGAGAGGACTTATAGAAATATATAAAATTATAAAAGGACTGGACAAGCTAGATGCAGGAAAAATGTTCCCGATGTTGGGGGAGTCCAAAACCAGGGCTACAGTCTAAGAATAAAGGGGAGGCCATTTAAAACTGAGATGAGAAAAAACGTTTTCACCCAGAGAGTTGTGAATTTGTGGAATTCTCTGCCACAGAGGGCAGTGGAGGCCAATTCACTGGATGGATTTAAAAGAGAGTTAGATAGAGCTCTTAGGGCTAGCAGAATCAAGGGATATGGGGAGAAGGCAGGCACGGGTTACTGATTGGATGATCAGCCATGATCACAATGAATGGCGGTGCTGGCTCAAAGGGCCGAATGGCCTCCTCCTGCACTTATTTTCTATGTTTCTATGTACAGATACATGTTAAAAGGAATAACGTGAGTAATGTTTAGTGCAAGATAACGCCACTAATGTCCAATCAAAGATAGTCCGAGGGTCCCCAATGAGGAGGATAGTAGTTCAGGACTGCTGAACTATTATGCTGGACACACCAAGATTTGAATGGATAAATTTAGCAGTGGCGTTCAAGGTCTGATTGATCTCACCTCTGCCAATTAAGTATGCCCTTCAAAACTGATAATTAGAGCTGTTAGGAAGAAAAATTATGTTCACTTAATCCCCCCCAGTTCAAATTCCACAAAATAAACACTCACCTTAAGAAAGACAAACACTGTGGATATTGCGAAACTGATATGAAAATGCTGGAAATACTCAGCAAGTCGTGCAGCAAACTCCAGGTCAATAATTTGCATTTGGTTAAAATGTCTATTGTTGGTGAATCTTAAATTCACACTCTTCAGTTGTCTGTTTCGTGATGGATTCTTAGAGCAGCTTGTATTGGATTTAGTGTTATGTAATGAACCGGATTTGATAAAGGACCTCGAGGTTAATGAGCCATTAGGAGGCAGTGACCATAACATGGTCAGGTTTAATCTACAATTGGAGAGGGAGAAGGGTCGATCGGGGGTCTCAGTGTTGAAGTTAAATAAAGGGGACTATGGAGCCATGAGGGAGGAGCTGGCCAAAGTTGACTGGAAAGATACACTAGCAGGGATGACAGTGGAACAAAAATGGCAGGTGTTTCTAGGAATAATACAGAAGGTGCAGGATCAGTTCATTCCTAGGAGGAAGAAAGATTCCAAGGGGAGAAAGGGACGACCATGGCCGACAAGGGACGTCAGGGACAGTATAAAAATTAAAGCAAAGAACTACAACGTAGCAAAGATGACCGGCAAGCAAGAGGATTGGGTAATGATTAAAGAACAACAGAAGATAACCAAAAAGACAATACGGGGAGAAAATATGAGATACGAAGGTAAGCTAGCCAAGAATATAAAACAGGAGAGTAAAAGCTTCTTTAGGTATGTGAAGAGGAAACAATTAGTTAAGACCAAAGTTGGACCCTTGAAGACCAAAAAAGGTGAATTGATTATGGAGAGCAAGGAAATGGCAGATGAGTTGAACAGGTACTTTGGATCTGTCTTCACTAAGGAGAACACAAACAATCTTCCTGCTATAGTAGTGGCCAGAGGATCTGGCGTGACGGAGGAACTGAAGGAAATCCACATTAGTCAGGAAATGGTGTTGGGTAGACTGATGGGACTGAATGCTGATAAATCCTCAGGGCCTGATGGTCTGCATCCCAGGGTATTTAAGGAGTGGCTCTAGAAATTGTGGATGCATTGGTGATAATTTTTCAATGTTCTATTGACTCAGGATCAGTTCCTGTGGATTGGAGGATAGCTAATGTTATCCCAATTTTTAAGAAAGGCGGGAGAGAGAAAACAGGGAATTATGGACCAGAGCCTGACATCTGTGGTGGGAAAGATGCTGGAGTCAATTATAAAAGTTGAGATAACCGAACATTTGGTTAGCAGTAACAGGATTGGTCTGAGTCAGCATGGATTTACGAAGGGGAAATCATGCTTGACTAATCTTCTGGAATTTTTTGAAGATGGACAAGGGAGAGCCGGTGGATGTAGTGTACCTGGACTTTCAGAAAGCATTTGATAAGGTCCCACATAGGAGATTAGTGAGCAAAATTAGGGCACATGGTGTTGGGTGTAGAGACAAGGATAGAGAAGTGGTTGGCAGACAGGAAACAAAGAGTAGGGATTAAAGGGTCCCTTTCAGAATGGCAGGTAGTGACTAGTGGGGTGCCGCAAGACTCGGTGCTGGGACCGCAGCTATTTACAATATACATCAGTGATTTGGATGAAGGGATTCAAAGTAACGTTAGCAAATTCGCAGATGACACAAAGCTGGGTGGCAGTGTGAACTGTGAGGAGGATGCTATGAGAGTGCAGGATGACTTGGACCAGTTGGGGGAGTGGGCAGATGCATGGCAGATGAAGTTTAATGCAGATAAATGTGAGGTTATCCACTTTGGTAGCAAAAACAGGAAGGCAGATTACTATCTAAGTGGCATCAAGTTCGGAAACGGGAAGTACAACGGGATCTGGTGTCCTTGTACATCAGTCTTTGAAAGTAAGCATGCAGGTACAGCAGGCAGTGAAGAAAGCAAATAGCATGTTGGCCTTTATAACAAGAGGAATCGAATATAGGTGCAAAGAGGACCTGCAGTTGTACAGAGCCCTAGTGAGACCACACCTGGAGTATTGTGTACAGTTTTGGTCCCTTAATTTGAGGAAGGACATTCTTGCTATTGAGTAAGTGCAGCGTAGGTTTACAAGGTTAATTCCCGGGATGGCAGGACTGTCATATGCTGAGAGAATGGAGCAGCTGGGCTTGTACACTCTGGAGTTAGAAGGATGAGACGGTATCTCATTGAAACATATAAGATTGTTAAGGATCTGGACATGCTAGAGGCAGGAAACATGTTCCCGATGTTGGGGGGGTCCAGAACCAGGGGCCACAGTTTAAGAATAAGGAGTAAGCCATTTAGAACAGAGACGAGGAAACACTTTTTCTCACAGAAAGTGGTGAGTCTGTGGAATTGTCTTCCTCAGAGGGCGGTGGAGGCAGGTTCTCAGAATGCTTTCGGGTGAGAGCTAGATAGGGCTCTTAAAAATAGCGGAGTCAGGGGATATATTGTATATCTTTATTATCATTATTCTGAGTATTTGCGTAACCAGAGGAAAACGAAAAAGCGTTTCTCAACCAGTGTCCATTCAGTGTGCGGTAAAAAATAAATAGAAATAGAGAATAAAAGTACATATGTCACGAGTTCCGATCGGCAGTGGCACGACAATGGCTCTGCTTCAGTGTGTCCAGGTTGGTGTTTGGTGCGCGATACTTTGGCAGGGGGCAAAGTCCGTTTATCAGTCTAATTGCCTGCGGGAAGAAGCTGAGGAGCATCCTGCTGGTTTTGCAGCTGATGCTCCTGTACCTCTTCCCAGATGGCAGGATGGAGAATATGTGATGCGATGGGTGGTAGGGGTTTTTGATGATGGAGATGGCTCTGCATCATATGGGGAAAAGGCAGGAACGGGGTACTGATTGGGGATGATCAGCCATGATCACATTGAATGGCCGTGTTGGCTCGAAGGGCCGAATGGCCTACTCCTGCACCTATTGTCTATTGTCTATTGTTTCCAGTGCAAAGCAAAGAACTTTGGAGTGTTAGTTTAGTGCCCCACTAGCTGACAGTCTCCAAAGTCTCTTAATTTTGAACACACAGCACTTTCTTCAGGGTAGTGTTGGCTTTAGCTGGTTGGGAATTGGCAACTTGGGAACAGTGCCCATTTATAATTAACAGGACTGAAAAAGTTCTGCTCATGATTGTTTTCAGATTGTTGAACTTTGAACCGGTTAATTTGCCTGGTAAATCATTTTCAATGCTTCTTGGTCTTTGAGGAAAGAGATATGTCCTGATATCTTTCGTTCAAGTAAATACTAATTTGTGCTTCACTGCCTCACAGTCCCTGCAGCCTCTTTGTCAGAACAATCCAGCTTGTCCCAGTCCCCTATTCTGCAAATCATTCCTTTCAAATAGCGAGCCGGCTCTGTTTTAAATGCTACACTCCAACAGTGCACCCCAGATCCCAAATATTAATTGCATCAAAAACAATTTGCCTTTTTATGACTCATGCCACCCATTCGGGAGAATAGTCAAGAATTTTCTCTTTTATCTTGGCCAATAGTTATTCTTATGTCTCAACATTACTAGAACGGTTTACCTGTCTATTAATCATTTGTCTTGAATATTTGAATTTCCCATGAATAAAAAGGATGATATAGAAACGTAGAAACATAGAAATTAGGTGCAGGAGTAGGCCATTCGGCCCTTCGAGCCTGCACCGCCATTCAATATGATCATGGCTGATCATCCAACTCAGTATCCTGTACCTGCCTTCTCTCCATACCCCCTGATCCCTTCAGCCACAAGGGCCACATCCAACTCCCTCTTAAATATGTCCAACGAACTGGCCTCAACTACCTTCTGTGGCAGAGAATTCCACAGATTCACCACTCTCTGTGTGAAAAACGATTTTCTCATCTCAGACCTAAAAGACTTCCCCCTTATCCTTAAACTGTGACCCCTTGTCCTGGACTTCCCCAACATCGGGAACAATCTTCCTGCATCTAGCCTGTCCAACCCCTTAAGAATTTTGTAAGTCTCTATGAGATCACCCCTCAATCTTCTAAATTCCAGCGAGTACAAGCCAAGTCTATCCAGTCTTTCTTCATATGGAAGTCGTGCCATCCCAGGAATCAGTCTGGTGAACCTTCTCTGTACTCCCTCTATGGCAAGAATATGTTTCCAGCCATTCCAGTGACTGCACGTAAACTATTTAAGGACCTGTGAATGCTTTAGAATATTTTCTGGAACCGTTAAGGGCACACTCCCCAGGTTTCTCCATTAAACATATTGCGGTACTGCAACAATTAATGCCCTGGAATCTCCTTCAAACAAGTTGGGTGGCATGGCTGGCGTAGCGGTAGAGTTGCTGCCTTACAGCACCCGGATACGGAGTTTGTACCTTCTCCCTGTGATCGTGTGGGTTTTCTCCAGGTGCTCCGGTTTCCTACCACACTCCAAAGATGAAATGCTGAGTTATTCCAGCTTTTTGTGTCACACTCCAAAGACGTCCAGTTTTGTAGGTTAATTGGCTTTGGTAAACTTGTCCCTAGTGTGTGGGGTGATCGTGGTAGGCTGTTTCCACGTGTAGCTCTAAAATCTAAACAAAAACTCCCAACAAAATGTGGGTGTAAGGTCACAATTTGGCTTAACTTTTACTATTGCTGAATGCTTTCGGCTACTGGTCAAGTAATTCATTTTTTACCTTTTCCAATTGACAAAGGACGCAAACTGCAATGCAGCACCTCATTGTCAGCTACTGTCTGATATTTATGGTCTAGAAAATGACGGTTTTTTATCAACTCCCACAGTAGCCAACTTTCAATAACCCAAAATGGACACAAATAATCACAAATGCTGGATTCTTGAGCAAAAGAACAAAGTGCTGGGGGGACCCAGCGGGTCGAGCAGCATCTGTGGTTGGAATGGATAGTTGACAATTCTGGTTGGGACCTTTCTTTAGACTGATGAAGGAGGAAGAAAGCTGGGGGTGGGGAGGATGAGAAAAGGGCAAAGCCTGGCAAGTGATACCTGGATACAGGTGAGGGGAGATGATTGCCTGATGGGCGGAGTAAGTGACAAACTCTAGAGTTGAAATGGAGACAAAAGGGTGTCAGATAAGGATAGAAGAAGATTGAAATGCAAAGCCAGAGGGAGGGATACATGTGAAAGGGTGTAGGGTGAAGCCGGTGGAGGATCAAATAAAAGGCAGTAGGAGACTCTGGGATCAGAGCAGGGTGACTGGAGTGGGGGCAAGGGAAAGAGAGGGTGAGGGGTCAGAGGATATTACTTGAACGGAGAACTTGCCTCCTGTGTCCACTGTTCTTCACCAGTCTTTAGACATCCCTCAGACCACTGGAACACTTTCCAACCTCCACCATTACATTATCACTGTATCCATTCAGGATTTATATTTAGCTTGGGCAGCTTACAACCCAATGGTGTGACTTTTGATTTCTCTAACTTCAAGTAACCCTTGCTTTTCCTCTCTCTCCGTCGCTCCTCCACCGTAGTTCTCTAACTAGTTTCACTGTCCTCCTGATTAATTTGTATGCCTCATTGTCAACAGAGCTACATTTCCTTGATCCTCGTCTGTTTTCATCTGTCGTTTTCACACTTCACCTTTTCATATCTCCAGTTTCCCTCTCCCCTGTCCCTCAGTCTGAAGAAGGGGCTCGACCCAAAACATCACCCATTCCTTCTCTCCAGAGGTGCTGCCTGTCCCGCCAAATTGCTCCAGCATCTTGTGATTATCTTCTGTATAGTAGCACTTGTAATGCGGCATGTACCTTTAAGAGCTGGCTACCTCGCATTGCAATGGAGAGGCCAATTGCCGGTAGCTGTGAGGATTTGTAACACATAGCCCTGCACTGACTGCAGTTGCACATGGATCCAGACTGTCCAAGACGTTGTTTGGTTTAGTTAGTTCCCCTCACATTCCTCTGAACCTTAGAGACTACAAACCTCGAAAATCCTTTTTTTTCCCACCTCTCTATGACGGTCTTGTAGTATGGATACAATACAATACAATACCATTTATTGTCATTTGAACCTCATTGAGGTTCAAACGAAATTTGGTTTCAGCAGTCATACAAACGAGAAAAGAACCAAGACACAATACAATTGACACAAACATCCATCACAGTGAATCTCCTCCTCACTGCAATGGAAGGCAAAGTCTTATATCTCCCCTGCAATCCCATTCTTCTCCCGATGTCAGAGTCAAAGCCCCTTTGACTAGATGTAGTCTAGATGTAGTGTATCTAGACTTTCAGAAATCCTTTGATAAGGTCTCGCACAGGAGACTGGTGACTAAAATTAGAGCACATGGTATTGGGGGTAGGGTGTTGACGTGGATAGAAAATTGTTTGGCAGACAGGAAGCAAAGAGTAGGAGGGAACGGGTCCTTTTCAGAATGCCAGACAATGGCGAGTGGAGTGCCGCAAGGCTCGGTGTTGGGGCCGCAACTGTTTACCATATATATTAAAGACTTGGAAGTGGGAATTAGGAGCAACTTTAGCAAGTTTGCGGATGACACAAAGCTGGGTGGCAGTGTGAACTGTGAAGAGGATGTTAGGAGTTTGTAGGGTGACCTGGACAAGTTAAGCGAGTGGGCAGATGTGTGGCAGATGCAGTATAATATAAATAAATGTGAGGTTCTCCATTTTGGTGGCAAAAACAAGGGGGCAGATTATTATCTCAATGGGGTTAGGTTAGGTAAGGGGGAGGTACAGCGAGACCTGGGTGTCCTTGTACACCGGTCACTGAAAGTTGGCGTGCAGGTACAGCAGGCAGTGAAGAAAGCTAATGGAATGTTGGCCTTCATAACAAGAGGATTTCAGTATAGGAGTAGAGAGGTTCTTCTGCAGTTGTATAGGGCTCTGGTAAGACCACATCTGGAGTATTGTGTACAGTTTTGGTCTCCTAATTTGAGGAAGGACATCCTTGTGATTGAGGCAGTGCAGCATAGGTTAACGAGATTGATCCCTGGGATGGCGGGACTGTCATATGAGAAAAGATTGAAAAGACTAGGCTTGTATTCACTGGTGTTTAGAAGGATGAGGGGGAATCTTATAGAAACATATACAATTATAAAAGGACTGGACAAGCTAGATGCAGGAAAAAATGTTCCCAATGTTGGGTGAGTCCAGAACCAGGGGCCACAGTCTTAGAATAAAGGGGAGGCCATTTAAGACTGAGGTGAGAAAAAACGTTTTCACCCAGAGAGTTATGAAATTGTGGAATTCCCTGCCACAGAGGGCAGTGGAGGCCAAATCACTGGATGGATTTAAGATATGGGGAAAAGGCAGGCATGGGCTATTGATTGGGGACGATCAGCCATGATCGCAATGAATGGCGGTGCTGGCTCGAAGGGTCGAATGGCCTCCTCCTGCATCTATTTTCTATGTTTCTATGTTTCTATGTTTACCAGGAATCTGGTAAATGCCCATTCCACTATTTCTGTGGCATGTATCGATTATCTGAGGTAAGGAGGTACAAACTGTAGAGAAAACCTCTTGTGATAAATGCCAACATTTCATTTGCCTGAGTCATAGACAGCATGGAAATAGGTCCTTCGGCCCAACAATCTTCACAGTTAAACTGACAATCCTTTTAAAACAAAACCATTTCTAGGCCAGTGTTTACTAATCTTGCAGCAACGCCCATCCGGCTTTATTACCTGGGTTTTTCTCTTCACATTCACAGGCATTTACATTTTATGTTAAAGAAGAATTATATTGCACTTACAGCAGGTCGGGTGGTCAACCTCATAGCTGTTCTCTGCCAGTGAATATGTTTAGTTTAGAGATACAGCGCGGAAACAGGCCCTTCGGCCCACCGAGTGCCGTGCCAACCAGTGATCCCGCACACTAACACTATCCTACACACACTAGGGACAATTTACAATTTTACCCAAGCCAAATGTCTTTGGAGTGTGGGAGGAAACCGGAGAAAACCCACGCGGGTCACGGGGAGAACGCACAAACTCCGTTTAGACAGCTCACGCAGTCAGGATTGAACCCGGGTTTCTGGCGCTGCAACGCCTTGCGTTCTACACTGACCTTCATCTCAACAGCATGACGTTCCACTTCTTACTGTTTACTTACACCCGCTTTACCCTCAATACTGCTCGCCTCAACTACTCCTTGCACTATTGTTGAAAATTCTCTCCAATCTTTGGAAAAGTGGTTTCTCTTCACAAAACTAAAATTGCATGCTCTTCCCAAGTGAGGCCCGATAACTGCATTCAAATCCTCAGAATAAACTCCGCAGGCAAGTAATCGACAACTCTGTGTACAAAGGCCTACATTCTTTGATTTCTTCTGAACTTTGCAATAACATTGAACACGACAGGCAGTTGCTCCTGAAATCTTCCAATGCCACAACTTTTTCTTTCAGAATTTCTTTTCCTATTTATACTTTCCAAGATACAATGATTTTCTTTTTAATAGTCTTTTTCTTGTCGTTCCCAAGGCACTCATCACATCCCCTGATCTCTTATCAAGTGGAAATCGCTTTTAAAAACATGGGGGTGGGGGGGAAACACAATGAGGCCTAACATCTAGGTCAGGGGTCGCCAACCTACGACCCACGGGCTGGATCCGGCCCATAACCAGAAATCATCAGGCCCGCAGACTTTTTTTTCCAATTAGTTTTCGCGACCTGGGAACTGCAGCCAGTCCTGGGGCACACAGGGGACCTGGACACTTCAGCCAGACCTGGGGCAAGCAAGGCGACCTGGGTGCTACAGACAGACCTGCCAGCCGACCTGGGCGCAACAGCCAGACCCGGGGCAGGCGAGCCAACATGGGCGCGCAGGTGACCTGGGAACTGCAGGTCCTGTGGCCCATAGTGTCCCGCGCCGACCCGTAATCACCCGTACACTAGCACCAACCGACACACTAGGGACAATTTACAATTTACTGAAGCACTTAACCTACAAACCTGCACATCTTTGGAGTGTGGGGCAGGCGAGCTGACCTGGGCGCTACAGCCATTCCCGGGGCATGCAGGCGACCTGGTTAGCATGCAACTAAAAGCGTTTCACTGTACCACTGTACCTTGCATACCTACAATAATGGTAAGTCTAGCTAACCATACTGTAGCCATTTACTGCCCGCTGGTCTGGCAAGCAGGTCATTGAATGATGCCTCCTCCCAGACACTGCCCAGTAAGGTCTAGCTTTCACTTATAACCAGCTATTTAGATAGTTGCCAATTCCTTAAAGATTAAACTGCAGTGACCATGACAAATGAGAATGATCCCTCCAACAAGGCCAATGCTTCATCTCGCTCAAGTGCTGTTAATAGTCCTATAAAAGCTGGAGGTGACAGATTTATCGTTGAAGTTAACTGATTATTTAGCACAAACCATGAGCAGTGCAATAAACTCAAGTTCATCAAAACTGTCTCCTGTAATTCAGCAGCAAGCTTGTATCAGTCTGGCAACATCCTTACTCATAAAACGTAAAGAACTTTAAACATGTTATCATGTTGCCTATGAGTTGCAACCATCCCAAAGCCTGATAAATATATTTGAACCAACTAATGCAAGGAGCTATATTATTCAATTGAAAATTGGAATTAATTACACCTACTAAATATGTACGTCAGACATGATTTTCCCATTATAGAAACATAGAAAATAGGCGCAGGAGGAGGCCATTCAGCCCTTCAAGTCAGCACCGCCATTCATTGGGACCATGGCTGATCGTCCCCAATCAATAACACGTGCCTGCCTTCGCCCCACATCCCTTGATTCCACTAGCCGCTAGAGCTCTATCTAACTCTTAAATCCATCCAGTGATTTGGCCTCCACTGCCCTCTGTGGCAGGGAATTCTACAAATTCACAACTCTCTGCGCGAAAAAGCTTTTTCTCACCTCAGTCTTAAATGGCCTCCCCTTTATTCTAAGACTGTGGCCCCTGGTTCTGGACTGGCCCAACATTGGGAACATTTTTCCTGCATCTAGCTTGTCCAGTCCTTTTATAATTTTACATGTTTCTATAAGAACTCCCCTCATCCTTCTAAACACCAGTGAATACAAGCCTTGTCTTTTCAATCTTTCCTCATATGACAGTCCCGCCATCCCAGGGATCAATCTCGTTAACCTACGCTGCACTGCCTCAATCACAAGGATGTCCTTCCTCAAATTAGGAGACCAAAACTGTACACAATACTCCAGATGCGGTCTTACCAGAGCCCTATACAACTGCAGAAGAACCTCTTTACTCCTATACTGAAATCCTCTTGTTATGAAGGCCAACATTCCATTAGCTTTCTTCACTGCCTGCTGTACCTGCAAGCCAACTTTCAGTGACCGGTGTACAAGGACACCCAGGTCTCGCTGTACCTGCCCCTTACCTAACCAAGAAGGGTCTCGAACCGAAACGTCGCCTATCTCCTTCGCTCCTTAGATGCTGCTGCGCCCGCTGAGTTTCTCCAGCCTTTTGTGTACCCCCATTGAGATAATAATCTGCCCCCTTGTTTTTGCTGCCAAAGTGGATAACCTCACATTTATCTATATTATACTAGATTTTATTATGGTTGTCTAATAGGATTATGTTATTTACAATGACAAAATTTAAAATATATTTGGACGGGTACATGGAGAGGAAAGGTTTCGAGGGATTTGGGTCAAACATGGACACATGGGACTAGCTTAGATGGGCATCTTGCTCAGCATGGATGAGTTGGCTGAGGGCACATGCTCATGCAAGTTTCTCTGCTGCATGACTCTACGACTCCATGATTATTCAAATGCTCTTTCATTAATAATTGATTCTAACATTGTTCCAACAATGGATGTTATTGGAAAAATCAATCTTTTGTTATATAACCATATAACCATATAACCATATAACAATTACAGCACGGAAACAGGCCCTCTCGGCCCTTCCAGTCCGTGCCGACCATTTGTTTTCCCCTAGTCCCATCTACCTGCACTCAGACCATACCCCTCCATTCCCTTCACGTCCATATACCTATCCACTTTACTTTTAAATGTTAAAAATCAATCCTGCCTCCACCACTTCTGCTGGAAGCTGATTCCACACAGCCACCACCCTCTGAGTAAAGAAGTTCCCCCTCACGTTACCCCGAAACCTCTGTCCCTTAATTCTCATGTCATGCCCTCTTGTTTGAATCTTCCCTACCCTCAATGGGAAAAACGTATCCACGTCAACTCTGTCTATCCCTTTCATCATTTTAAAGACCTCAATCAAGTCCCCCCTTAACCTTCTGCGCTCCAAAGAATATGCCTCTCAGCATTTTTGAACAGGGGCATCACCTTAAGGGTTTTCCAATCCTCAGGTACTTTACCAGAATATAAGGGTTTTTTAAATAAAATTGTAGCTAATACTTGCACTATCGAGCTAATATCGTGGTACGCAATTCTTTAAGGAACCTAGGATGCATATCATCCTGGCCAAAAGACATCTCAGTCTCCAGCCCCTTTAGTTTGCTTTGGGCTAATTCTCCATTGATGGCGATGGTGTATGGTTCCTCCACAGCATTATTCAGAATTGATAGAATGTTAACAATATCTTCTACCAAAAGTAATGGTGTGCAGAAGAATCTGAAACTTTGCACTCTGAAAGTTAACGGCAAGAGAGTTTAATTGTCACATTTACCAGCAGTGGATGAATGGAATTCTCACTTGCTGCAGGGCCATTAACACAATAAATATCCAAAATAAATAAAATAATCAATAATACAATCAATTAATAATCAGTGATACCATGTAAGCAGACCATGACAGTGCAAAACAATTGTGTACATCCATAGGTGTACCTCGAGCCACAGGCGAGAACTGGAGAGTAACTTATGTTGTCCTTCTATTTGAGAAGCGAAGTGGAGAAAATCCAAGGGCTAATAGGCTGGTAAGCCTCACATTGGTGGTAGGGAAGCGATTGGAGAGGATTTTTTGGGATAGGATTTATCCCATTGAAATGGATTAATTATTGACAGTCAGCATGGCTTTGTACGTGGCAGATTTGTGGAAGTGATCGATGAGGATAGGGCGGCAGATGTTGGCTTTCTGGATTTTAGTAAAGTAATTCCCCATGGAAGAATGATCCAGGGGATTAGGATGCACAGTATTAACAGTGACTTGCTTGCATGGATTCATAACAGACTTACTGATAGGAGGGAAAGGAAGGACAATGTTTAGGCTGGATGCCATGGTGCAAGCAGTTAGTATGCTCTCTACAGTACATCTGTAGAGATTTACAGAAATATTCATCATCATAGAAACATAGAAACATAGAAATTAGGTGCAGGAGTAGGCCATTCAGCCCTTCGAGCCTGCACCGCCATTCAATATGATCATGGCTGATCATCCAACTCAGTATCCCGTACCTGCCTTCTCTCCATACCCTCTGATCCCCTTAGCCACAAGAGCCACATCCAACTCACTCTTAAATATAGCCAATGAACTGGCCTCAACTACCCTCTGTGGCAGAGAGTTCCAGAGACTCACCACTCTCTGTGTGAAAAAAGTCTTTCTCATCTCGGTCTTAAAGGATTTCCCCCTTATCCTTAAGCTGTGACCCCTTGTCCTGGACTTCCCCAACATCGGGAACAATCTTCCTGCATCTAGCCTGTCCAACCCCTTAAGAATTTTGTAAGTTTCTATAAGATCCCCTCTCAATCTCCTAAATTCCAGAGAGTATAAACCGAGTCTATCCAGTCTTTCTTCATAAGACAGTCCTGACATCCCAGGAATCAGTCTGGTGAACCTTCTCTGCACTCCCTCTATGGCAATAATGTCCTTCCTCAGATTTGGAGACCAAAACTGTACGCAATACTCCAGGTGTGGTCTCACCAAGACCCTGTACAACTGAAGTAGAACCTCCCTGCTCCTGTACTCAAATCCTTTTGCTATGAAAGCTAACATACCATTCGCTTTTTTTCACTGCCTGCTGCACCTGCATGCCTACTTTCAATGACTGGTGTACCATGACACCCAGGTCTCGCTGCATCTCCCCTTTTCCTAATCGGCCACCATTTAAATAATAATTCCAAGGATCATGTCGACTCTCCTCAATCTTCTTGGGAAAAAGAAGCATTGATGAGCTTTCTTTGTGATTGTATCATGCTGAGCCCAGGGGAGACTCTAGCCTCCAAAGGAAGAATATACTTGCAATAAATTGAGTGAAAGAATGGTTTACCATCTTAATTCCAAGGATGCCATGCTTGTCTTATGTATTTAAGAGATTAAGCTGCCAGAGCCCAAGACTAATATCACTGTTCCCAATTCATAACAATGTTTTTGATGTCTTTCATGAATAGTAGATGGTGCCAAGATAAAAGATTATATTGAATGGCAGACCAAGATGCAGAGCTGAAGGGCCTGCTCTTGCTCCTTTAAGAATTTCTATTCCTCCATTCTTCCACAAATTTCCCTTGTTATTCTTCATTTATCACATTCTTGTCAGTGTCATTAACTTATCTGCATGCCTTTGTAGACACTTTGTAGCGTCTGCACAGTTTATTTCCCAATTTCTACATAGTCAGCAAGCTTGGGCACATTATGTTGTGACCTCTTTCCCTTATTATTGATACATTTGCACAAAGCTGATGCTTTTGGCAACTGACGCTATAATCAATCAACCATCAATGGTTAATGTGGCAGGTCTAATGAAGAGTAAAACGTCTCCTAGAAGTAGTGACAATAGCATGATAGAAATTTGTATTTGGTTTAAGAAATTGAAATGGGTCAGAAACCTTCAAAAATGACTTAAATATCGGGTATTATAATGGAATGAGGATAGCGTTGATTGCGATGGAATGGGCAGATAGTTTAACGGGAAAAACAATAGTCTGAAAAAGGGTCTTGACCCAAAATGTCACCCATTCCTTCTCTCCAGAGATGCTGCCTGGCCAGCTGAGTTACTCCAACATGTTATGCCTATCTTCAGTTCTGCAGTTCTTTCATACACAAAACGACAGGCCAGCAGTGCCAGATATTTAAGGAGGTAATTCATGAACTCAACAAAAATGTATCCCAGTAAGAAGAAAATATCCCAAAGGAGAAATTAACCAAAAATGGCTGACCAAAGAAATTACCGGTATATTGCAAGAGAAATGTAATAGGACTTGAAAGTTTGTGTTGTTTACAAAGATTAGGGTAAATTCAGGATCCACCAAAGGAGGAGAAAATGGTAAGGAAGTGGAAATAAACTGAAGGTAAATTTGGGAAGAATATAGAGACTAAAAATAAGTGTCTTAAATATATATAGAAAAAGAAGCATGAGTCTGAAAAAATGGTTTCAGAGAACAGGGAAATGACAGAGGAGTTAACCAAATATTTTGCGTCTGTCGCTATTTACACAAAGGCTCCATTCACCTATCTTTTATTTTAAAAGATGGTAATTTCATTTTATTACATCTGCGGTATCCTGTCAATGACTCCCGCCATTTTTATCAGCATGTTTCTTCGGTGCATCCAAGCCATTTCTTTTCTTGATCATGGGCTAAAATCCAGTCTCCACTATGTTATCTCACTCTTTATTACCTCAGCCAGCCATCCCTCCTTCACCATTTTGCGCAGCGGCAATTAAAAGTTAATGCAATAAAAGTTAATCTCAGTTTTACTTCGGAGTCACGTGACTGACTATGTGAAGAAGCCCCGCCAGGCGCATGCACGTCATTACGTCCGCGCATGTCGCACTGAACGGGCTGGAGGGCACAGCTCCACCAGCGGGTAAGTAGAAACTTTGCAGGTAAGTGTTAAACAACTTTTCCTGCAGGGTATTTAGCTCCGTAAAGCTGGCTCGCGAAGTCAATTGGAGTTGGAGATGGATCGGTCCAGATGGAGGGTGCGTTCTAAGCATGTGTCTTGCGAAGAGTCGCATTCTCGATCGGGTCGTGAGATAACAAAGTGACCTCCGGTTCCGATACCGGGTGCCGTTTCACTGGTGGAACCTGTTGAAAGTGGTTCCAGGACAGTGCCTGAAACTCAACAGGCTGAGGCTGCTGAGAGCCACTGGAAGGCCAAAAGGAAAACCAACAGGCCAGTATTGTCTGATGACTCTGATGACGGTGGTGATTCTCCCCCAGTTAATAAAAAGATGTGGGGCAGAATGCAGCAAATGGAAACTATGCTCCAGGTTCTAATACAGCAAGGGGCTAAGGCCACAGTGATTCCTCAGGCAGTTGAGCAGCAGGGACCTTATGAAGAGGATTACCTTGAATACCGCCGTGGGGAATTCCTTCCAGCGCCTATTATAGGACTGGGGGATGCCTCCCTTGAATATCAAATGGGAGATGCGGGGCAGGATGCAGCTGACCCTATGTCTGGTGTCCCTGCTTACGTGCAAACACCAGAGCACAAGAGCCTTGCTCCGGGTGTACCAGACATAGCAATGACTTTTGCTATTCCGGAGGGAACTGGTGAGGCGATGGAGGACTACCTAGCAACTAATATCAATTACTTAGTTTCTCACCAGCTACAACAATCGGTCATGCAAGAGACAAGTAATAAATATAAAACACCTGTAAACTGTGCATCGTTAAAAGTGCCAATGGTGAACCCAGCAATATGGGCACCCATGAGTCCTTCCATGAGGGGGGCAGGAGGTTCATTATCAGCACGTCCTCACATTGGTGGCGGCTACGATCACTGCATTTGGCACCATGGTCCGAGGGACCGTGTTAACTCAGTTACATAAAGACATGTTGGGTATGATCTGTAACGTCTTTTTCGAGATCAACTGCATTCAGAAAATTGCCATCAGGCCGACCCTGAACCAAAAATTTGCTGCGCTCTGTAAGGCGACCAACGTCCAATCGCCTGAACTCCTCTTTGGTTCCGATCTCGTAAAACAAATTCGGGATATTGACGAGGAAGCGAAAACCATGGGTCTAATGAAGCTGGCCACAGCTCGCCCGTTTATTCGGAAGCCGGGGGTCGTTTACCGGAGGTCCGATCCGGGTGCTGGGCCCAGCAGAGGGAGGCCAGCAGAGGGCAACGAGGGTATCCACCATGTCACGTTGCCTATAACCCCAACACGGCCAGACAACAGTTTTCCAAACCACCGGCAGAGGTACAGGGACTTTGTGTTCAGGTTACAAATTCTGGTGTGCAACCTCCTATTGGAGGTCGATTACAATTGTTTTATCAGGAATGGTGCTGTATAACGTCTGATATGTTTATTCTAAATACTGTGTCGGGGTCCACCATTGAGTTTATCTCAGGGATAGATCCACCTCACCAGCATAAGCCTTGTAATGTGTTGGTGTTTTCTGTTCACGAGACTGAGCAAGTCAATGTGGAGATTCAGAATTTGTTCCGTAAAGGTGTGATTGAAAAAGCAGTTCATCATCCTCAACAATTTGTGTCTAATATTTTTCCCAATTGAATACTTCAGTTCTCTATAGGCATTTTAAAATGGACACATTCATTACTGCAAAGCAGCTGATGTCCCAGGGTTGTTATATGGCCACCATTGATTTACAAGATGCTTATTATTCGGTGCCAATTCATGTTGATTATCGCAGGTACTTGAAATTTAATTGGATGGGACAGCTGTGGCAATATAGAGCATTGCCTAATGGATTAAGTTTTGCACCTAGGTTATTTACTAAATTGGTGAAACCTGTGCTGGGGCAATTGAGGGCCCACAATCACATTGTTATGGCCTATTTAGATGATATCTTAATTGTCGGCAACACTAAAGAGTCAGCTGAAGACTCTGTTACAGCAACCAAGAATCTCTTTGAATCATTGGGATTTTTGGTCCATCCACTTAAGTCCAAGTTACAGCCAACCCAACAGATTGAGTATTTGGGGTTTCTTCTTGATTCAGTTCATATGACAGTTACATTACCAGCAGCCAAGGTAGTAGATATTGTTAATGTCTCTGGGGTACACAAAAAGCTGGAGAAACTCAGCGGGTGCAGCAGCATCTAAGGAGCGAAGGAGATAGGCGACGTTTCGGGTCGAGACCCTTCTTCAGACTGGTCAGGGATCAGGGAAACGAGAGATATAGACGGTGATGTGGAGAGATAAGGAACAATGAGTGAAAGATATGCAAAAAAAGTATCGGTGATAAAGGGAACAAGCCATTGTAAGCTGTTTGTGGTGTGAAAATGAGAAGCTGGTGCGACTGGGGTGGGGGAGGGAGATAGAGATAGAGGGAATGCCAGGGCCCGAGGGCTGAGGGAGAGGTGGGAAGGGCAGGAGACAGCAAGGGTTAACAGAATTGAGAAAATTCAATATTCAAGCCCAAAGGATGCAGACTCCCCAAGCGGAATATGAGGTGCTGTTCCTCCAGCTTGCGGTGTTGCTCACTCTGGCCGTGGAGGAGGCCCAGGACCGAGAGGTCGGATGTGGAATGGGAGGGGGAGTTGAAGTGCTGAGCCACCGGGAGGTCGGGTTGGTTATTGCGGACCGAGCGGAGGTGTTCGGCGAAGCGATCGCCAAGCCTCCGCTTGGTCTCACCGATATAGATCATCTGGCATTTGGAGCAACGGATGCAGTAGATGAGGTTGGAGGAGGTGCAGGTGAACCTCTGTCGGACCTGGAAGGACTGCTTGGGTCCCTGAAAGGAGTGGAGGGGGGAGGTGAAGGGACAAGTGTTGCATTTCTTGCGGTTGCAAGGGAAAGTGCCCGGGGAAGGGGTAGAGTGGGAGGGGAGGGAAGAATTGACAAGGGAGTTGCGGAGGGAGCGGTCTTTGCGGAAGGCAGACAGGGGGGGAGATGGGAAGATGTGGCGGGTGGAGGGGTCACGTTGGAGGTGGCGAAACTGGCGGAGGACTATATGTTGTATTTGCCGGCTGGTGGGGTGAAAGGTGAGGACCAAGGGGACTCTACCCTGTTTGCGAGTGGGGGAATGGGGAGCGATGGCAGTGTTGCGGGGTATGGAGGAGACCCTGGTGCGAGCCTCATCAATAGTGGGGGAGGGGAATCCCCGTTCTCTGAAGAATGAGGCCATTTGTGATGACCTGGTGTGGAACACCTCATCCTGGGAGCAGATGCGGCGTAGACGGAGGAATTGGGAATAGGGGATGGAGTCCTTACAGGAAGCAGGGTGGGAGGAAGAGTAGTCCAGGTAGCTGTGGGAGTCAGTAGGTTTGTAGTGGATGTCGGTCAGGAGTGTATCACCCTGCAATAGAGATGGTGAGGTCAAGGAATGGTAGGGAAGTGTCGGAAATGGTCCAAGTGTATTTGAGTGCCGGATGGAAGTTGGTGGTGAAATGAATGAAGTCAGTCAGTTGTGTGTGGGTGCAGGAGGTGACACCAAAGCATTCGTCGATGTAACGGAGGTAGAGGTCGGGGATGGGGCCCTGGTATGCCGAGAACAAGGATTGTTCGACATACCCAACAAAGAGGCAAGCGTAGCTGGGGCCCATGCGTGTGCCCATAGCTACGCCTTGTGTTTGGAGGAAATGGGAGGAATCAAAAGAGCAGTTATTGAGGGTGAGGACCAACTCTGCTAGGCGGAGGAGGGTGTCAGTGGACGGGTATGGGTTGCTCCTCTGGTCGAGGAAGAACCGGAGGGCTTTGAGACCGTCCTGGTGGGGGATGGAGGTGTAGAGTGACTGGACGTCCATGGTAAAGATGAGAGGATGGGGGCCTGGGGAATGGAATGCACGGAGCCGACGGAGAGTGTCTGAGGTAGGGATTTAACAAAGGGGGATAGGATGGCGTCAAGGTATGTGGAAATGTGTTCGGTGGGGCACGAACAGGCAGAGACAATGGGTCTGCCAGGGCAGTCGGGTTTGTGGATTTTGGGGAGAAGGTAAAATCGGGCCGTGCGGGGCTGGGAAACGATGAGGTCGGAGGCTCGGGGGGGTAGGGAGCCGGAGCTGATGAAGTCAGTTATGGTGCTCGAGATGGCGGCCTGGTGTTCGTCAGTGGGGTCATGGTCCAGGGGTAAGTAGGAGGAGGTGTCCGAGAGTTGGCGCGCGGCCCTCCGCTTTGTAGAGATCAACGCGCCAGACTACCACGGCACCTCCCTTGTCAGCGGGTTTGATAACCCAGTCTGGGTTGTTACGGAGTGAGTCGATGGCAGCACGTTCAGGGCTGGAGAGATTGGAGTGAGACAGGGGGGTGGAGAAGTCGAAGCGGTTGATGTCCCGACGGCAGTTCTGGATAAATAGTTCTACAGCCGGAAGGCTACGAGGGGGGGTCCAAGTGGAGGGGGTACGTGGGAGACAGGAAAAGGGATCATCAGTGGGGGGCGAGGGCTTCTTCCCGTGGAAGAACGCTGTGAGGCGGAGGCGACGGTAGGAGAGCTCCAAGTCGTGGTGGGCGCGGAACTCATTGAGGTGGGGACGGAGGGGGACAAAGGTGAGACCTCTGCTGAGGACAGACCGTTCGATGTCGGAGAGGGGGAGGTCCGGGGGGATGGTGAACACGCGGCAAGGATGGGGGTTGTGGCCGGAGGAAGGCAGGTGAGTGGACTGAGGACGAAGCGTTGTGTGGTGGGGGGGTGGAGGGTGGTCAGGGGGTGGGGGGGTATGGGGGCTGTGGTGTGGGTGGGGAAGAGCAGGGTTACATGGTAGGGGGGGGATGAGGAAGACCTAGTGGAATAGCCACTAAGGTTACTGGGGCTGGGGAGACGGGCACTAGGACCCAGTGCCGTTAAAGACAGAGCGGTGGGAGGAGTTAGCAACGTGGAGGCTTCAGGCCCACTGCAGAGTCCAGTCAGAGGCGACGGCTGCGGGCTGCTGGAGGGCGGTGGAGTGTCGTGGGTCGGCGGACCCGGAGGTAGGAGTCTGCGGGCAGTGGAGTCGGGGTCGGCGGGCGATGCGTTGGAGGTCCCGGTGGGCGGGTGGTCGGTCCGACCGGTGAGGCGGCGAGATGAGTGGGGTGCGGTGCGGCGGCCGTGTTCGGGGAGCCCCGGTCCGGCGGCGATGCAAGGTGAGGCGGGTGCGGTTGTGGTCTTCGGCGGGCCCAGTGCACCGGCGATGCTGGATGGGCCCGGTGTGGCGATGGAGTTAGGTGGTCCCGGGGGACGGCGAGGTTCGGCAGTCGCGTTGCGCTGGTGATGGGCGGTGGAATCGGGGAGGGGAGATAAACAGAGTTACCAGGCAGGCAGCGGGGCTGGGCATCATCAGTAGGCAGGTGGAGGTCGGCAGCAGCATCGGTGTGGAGGTCGGTGAAGGCGGCGTCCTGGTGACTCCTGGAGGTGCTCCTCGTGGCAAGATGGCGTCGGGGGACTCAGGCCGGCGGCTCGGCCAGAGTTGGGGCCCGGGGCCTGCGGGCGGTCGAGTCGGGGACTGTCGGTGGCTGGAACGGCCTGGAGGCGGCTAATTTCAAGTCCTTGGTGGCGGTAAGGTGGGACAGGAATTGTTGATTGATTGATTGTTAATGTCTCTATTGGTATTACACAAAACCTTTATCCTTCCATCCGAGACGTTGCAAAGGTCATTGGGAAATTGGTAGCAGCCTTTCCTGCAGTACAGTTCGGGCCTTTGCATTATCAACATTTGCAAAGAGCAAGAGAACAAGCATTGAAACACAATGCAGGCCATTTTGATCGGCTTATGCAGTTACCCACCACGGCTCTGGCAGAATTGCAGTGGTGGATTGTTAATGTTAGCCAAGTCACCAATCACATTTTGGTGGACGAACCTTCAGTGATTTTACAGACTGATGTTAGCGCTCTCGGATGGGGGGGGGCTACAGACAGAGAGTCTAGTTGTGGGGGTAGATGGACTGAGCCAGAGGACTTGCTTCTTCACACACATGGTATTAATTATCTGGAATTATTGGGTGCTTTTTATGGGTTAAAAGCATATTTCTCCACAATGTCTGATTTCCACGTTCAATTCCAGATTGATAACACCACAGCTGTGGCATATATTAATCATATGGGAGGAGCTAGATCTGTGTTGGCTAATACTATCTGGCATTGGTGTATTTCACGGAACATCTGGGTTTTGGCCATCTATCTACCAGGTATAGATAATGTGGTAGACCTTAGGTCGAGAAAGTTATTGACAATATAGAATGGATGTTGAATGTCAGCATATTTCAAAAATTCAGTTCTCCTGGTGATTTTTTGATGCACCCTTTGAAACAAGCCTATTATTCCTTGAGGAGGTACGACAAGACCACACAGAGTGCTCCAGGTATGGTCTCACTAAAGCCATGCACAACATCAGTAAGATGTCCTTATACTCATACTTCAACCTTCTTGCAGATGTTTCGATCTCTGCCTGATCCAATGGGAATATCCAGCATTCTCTTTTGTTTCAGACTTCCACCGCCTGTTATTTTTTTGTATTTCATGATCCCAGCATGTTTTTACCTCTCTTGCTACTCACATGTTAATTTGACATCAACATAGGCTGGACAGTCTGCATCCTATTACCTCACCGTTCACCATATTATCTGGCAGGCTATGGGTTCATTATTTACCACTTGATACTGCTTCTTTATCATGGCAAATAAAAAACAGAAAATTAAGAGATATTAAACAACTAGATATTTAGAGTGAATTCACCCCGTTTCTGATCAAAATCCAAGTAAACATGTATATAAAACAAGAATAATAATACTACAAAAGGAAAATACTAATATGCTAGGGACAAGTTTGAGATCAAGAAGGAGGTGATGATGGGATACTTGAAGAGCATTAAGCTGGGTAAATCCCCAGGGCCTGATGGGATTTATCCCAGGTTATTGAGAGATGCAAGAGCGGAGATTGCGGGAGTCAATTATTGACAAAGATCTTTGTATCTTCTCCAGCCACAGGCAAGACCCCGGAGGACTGGATAGTAGCCAATGCTGTTTGTTTGTATAAGAAGGGAAGTAGAAAGAATTCAGGGAATTATAGGCCAATGAGCCTCATGTCACTGGTCGGTAAGCTATCAGAGAGGATACTTCAGGATAGAATTTACTTTCCTTTGAAAGAGAATGGACCAATGGATGTTATACTGGCTGAGATCTGTGACCAGTACAGTTTCATAGGGATCTGTGCAGATACCTCCGTTATTTGGTTCATATATAGAAATGACTTAGACGTAAATGGAGATGGGTTGCTTAGTAAGTTCGCAGACAACACCAAGATTCTTGGAGTTGCAGACAGTGAGATAGGATGTTGAAGGATATATGGGATATTGGTCGCCCTCAGAAATGTCGCAGAAATGGCAGATGGAGTTCAATCCGAGCAAATGTGAGGTATTGCACTTTGGGAGGTCAAATGTAAGGAGAAGTATGCAATTAATGGCAGGACCCTCAACAGTAGTTGGAGTCCAAGTTCATAGCCCCCTTGAAAGTGGCAACACAAGTACATAGAGCGATAAAGAATGTAAATCGCATGCTTGTCTTCTTTGGTCAGGGCATTAAGTGAAATGGTCAGGAAGTCATGATGCCACTTTAAGACTTTGGTTTGGCCACATTTGAAGTATTGCGTACAATTCTGGTCATCCCTTTGCAGGAAGAGGTTTTGGAGGGGATGCAGAAGTGAACAGCTTTGTCCTCTCTGTTATAAGGCTTCTGAACAGTCCTTCCGTAAGCTAAGGTACTGTCCGATTCACTTTTACACCATTATGGACAATGGATTTTGTGTATGGAACTGATGCTCTACTATGCTGAGAACTATATTTTATACTCTGTATCTTCCCCATGGTCTATCTATTGTACTTGAGTTTGATTTCATTGTATCCATGTATAGTATGTCTGACCTGTTTTTGTCATATAGATTGGGTGAATTCTACATATAGATTGGGTGAATCAAATTGGCAGGGGTGCTGAGGAAGAGGATTTCTTGGAATGTATGCAGGATAGTTTTCTAAACCAACATGTGGAGGAACCAACGAGAGAGCAGGCTATTTTAGACTGGATATTGAGTAATGAGGAAAGGTTAGTTAGCAGCCTTGTTGTACGTGGCCCCTTGGGCAAGAGTGACCATAATATGGTTGAGTTCTTCATTAGGATGGAGAGTGACATTGTTAATTCAGAAACACGGGTCCTGAACTTAAAGAAAGGTAACTTTGAGGGTATGAGACGTGAATTGGCCAAGATCGACTGGCAATTGATTCTTGAAGGGTTGACGGTGGATATGCAATGGAAGGCATTTAAAGACTGCATGGATGAACTACAACAATTGTTCATCCCAGTATGGAAAAAGAATAAATCAGGGAAGGTGGCGCATCCGTGGATAACGAGGGAAATCAGGGATAGTATCAAAGAAAAAGATGAAGCGTACAAATCAGCCAGAAAAAGCAGCCTACCAGAGGACTGGGAGAAATTCAGAGACCAACAGAGGAGGACAAAGGGCTTAATTAGGAAAGGGAAAATGGAGTATGAAAGTAAACTGGCAGGAAACATAAAAACTGACTGCAAAAGTTTTTATCGATATGTGAAGCGCAAAAGATTAGTTAAAACAAATGTAGGTCCCTTGCAGTCTGAAACGGGTGAATTGATCATGGGGAACAAGGACATGGCAGACCAATTGAATAACTACTTTGGTTCTGTCTTCACTAAGGAAGACATAAATAATTTGCCGGAAATAGCAGGGGATCGCGGTCAATGAGATGGAGGAAATGAGGTGAAATCCAGGTTAGCCGGAAAGTGGTGTTAAGTAAATTGTATGGATTAAATGCCGATAAATCCCCAGGGCCAGATAGGCTGCATCCCAGGGTACTTAAGGAAGTAGCCCCAGAGATAGCAGATGCCTTAGTGATATTTTTTCAAAACTCTTTAGATTCTGGAGTTAGTTCCTGAGGATTGGAGGGTAGCTAATGTAACCCCACTTTTTAAAAAGGGAGGGAGAGAGAAAACGGGGAATTACAGACCAGTGAGTCTAACATCGGTAGTGTGGAAACTGCTAGAGTCAATTATTAAAGATGGGATAGCAGCGCATTTGTAAAGTGGTAAAATCATTGGACAAAGTCAGCATGGATTTACGAAGGGTAAATCATGTCTGACGAATCTTATTGAATTTTTTGAGGATGTAACTAGTAGAGTGGATAAGGGAGAAGCAGTGGATGTGTTGTATCTGGACTTTCAGAAGGCTTTCGACAAGGTCCCACACAAGAGATTGGTATACAAACCTAAAGCACACGGTATTGGTGGTTTAGTATTGATGTGGATAGAGAACTGGCTGGCAGACAGGAAGCAAAGAGTAGGAGTGAACGGGTCCTTTTCAGGATGGCAGACAGTGACTAGTGGGTGCCGCAAGGCTCAGTGCGGGACCCCAGCTATTTACAATATACATTAATGATTTGGACGAGGGAATTAAATGCAACATCTCGAAGTTTGCGGATGACAGGAAGCTGGGGGGCAGTGTTAGCTGTGAGGAGGATGTTAGGAGGCTGCAGGATGACTTGGATAGACTGGTGAGTGGGCAAATGCATGGCAGATGCAGTATAATGTGGATACATGTGAGGTTATCCACTTTGGTGGCAAAAACAGGAAGGTAGACTATTATTTGAATGGTGACCGATTAGGAAAAGGGGAGATGCAGCGAGACCTGGGTGTCATGGTACACCAGTCATTGAAAGTAGCATGCAGGTGCAGCAGGCTGTGAAGAAAGTGAATGGTATGTTGGCATTCATAGCAAAAGGATCTGAGTACAAGAGCAGGGAGGTTCTACTGCAGTTGTACAGGGTCTTGGTGAGGCCACACCTGGAGTATTGCGTTCAGTTTTGGTCTCCTAATCTGAGGAAAGACATTCTTGCCATAGAGGGAGTACAGAGAAGGTTCACCAGACTGATTCCTGGGATGGCACGACTTCCATATGAAGAAAGACTGATAGACTTGGCTTGTACTCGCTGGAATTTAGAAGATTGAGGGGTGATCTCATAGAGACTTACAAAATTCTTAAGGGGTTGGACAGGCTAGATGCAGGAAGATTGTTCCCGATGTTGGGGAAGTCCAGGACAAGGGGTCACAGTTTAAGGATAAGGGGGAAGTCTTTTAGGACTGAGATGAGTAAATCGTTTTCACACAGGAGAGTGGTGAATCTGTGGAATTCTCTGCCACAGAAGGTAATTGAGGCCAGTTTGTTGGCCATATTTAAGAGGGAGTTGGATGTGGCCCTTGTGGCTGAAGGGATCAGGGGGTATGGAGAGAAGGCAGGTACAGGATACTGAGTTGGATGATCAGCCATGATCATATTGAATGGTGGTGCAGGCTCGAAGGGCCGAATGGCCTGCTCCTGCACCTAATTTCTATGTTTCTTTGTTTCTATGTATAGCATGCAAAACAAAGCTTTTCAGTGTATCTTGGTACATGTGACAATAATAAACCTAAACCTATTAGCTATCAGGAGAGTTTGGAAAAACTTGGATTGTTAATTGAAGTATCAAAGTTATTAGATGTCTAGATGGGATAGACAGTCAGACCTTTTTCTCAGAGTGGAAAATTCAGGGTTAGACAGAGGGTATAACTTTAAAGTGGGTGGGGCAAAGGTTAAAGAGATGTATGGGGCATTTTTTTTTAATGCAGTGGGTGGTGGGTGTCTGGAATGCTCTGCCAGGGATGGTGGTAGAGGCAGATGCAATAGTGGCATTTGGAGGCTTTTGGACGTGCACATGAATATGCAGGAATGGAGGGATATGGATCAAGTGCAGGCAGATGAAATTAATTTTTCTTGGCATCATGTTCTGCATGGACATTGTCGTCCGAAAGGCTTGTTCCTGTGCCATACTGCTCATAGTCTATGTTCTTAATATTATGCTGACTTATTGCAAGAAGGTTGAAGTATAAGGATATATTACTGAAGTTGTGCAGTGCTTTAGTGAGACCACACCTAGAGTACTTCCTTAAGGAATAATAGGCTTGTTTCAAAGGGTGCGTCAATAAATCACCAGAAGAACTGGATTTAATTGCCAACAAAATTGAGATTAACTAACAATAAGAGTGTTGATGTAATTTGAACATGAGACTCTGGCAAGCTTTTAGCAGCCAAGAGAGTTTTAATTTAGAGATGCAGCATGGAAACAGGCCCTCCGGCCCATCGAGTCCACACTGACCATCAATGACTTGTTCACACTAGTTCTATGTTATCCCACTTTCTCATTCACTCCCTACTCACAAGAGACCATTTACAGATGCCAATTAACCTACAAACCCACACGTCTTTGAGGAAACCTGAGCACTCAGAGGAAACCCACGCTGTCGCAGGGGAAACATGCAAACTCTACACAGACAGCACCCTAGGTCAGTATTTAACCCGGCTCTGTGAGGCAGCAGCTCTGCCAGCTGCAGCACTGTGCCATCCTACAGTATTTCCTTGGTTTACAGAATTTATGGTTACGACTTTGACGTGGAAATATCTCTGGCCAGGGGATTGAAAATCCTTGGAAATTTCTATCAGCTGCAATTAAGCAACTAAAGGAGAAATAACACCAGATTCCTTAAGGAGAGGGAGGGAGCGGACTGAAAACTGCATCAGAGCTTAATACCAAGTGTGCACCAACCACTTTAATGTGTTAGGAGCATCATGTTCTTGATATCACCCAATAACCAAAAATGAGCACCTTGTGTCCATCATTGCCACAGCACACAGAGATGAAATTGGACCACTCAGTTTCACAAGGTCATGTTCACTTGACGTTTCTACATCATCACACCAGATCGCTTTGCACAGGTTTTACAGCTGTGCTTGTATAATTTTAATTAAAATAGAAAGCACTTTTATTTTAGCAGTGCTTTATGGCCATCAAGAAATGAACATTACTGGCAACACACTGGGTTTTACACACTGGAGAGTTTAGCTACCTAAGGAATAGATGAGTTTTCATATGCATTAACTTTAATATTAGCCTGTACGATGGTATAGATGCCCGTCAATGGTGATTTTGGCTGTTGGGCATTTCATCCCCAAAATAGTCATGATTGCATCAAGGAGTTGTGGAGTGAAGCTGCAGATCGAGCAAGACAGAGTCCACCCAAGCAGACAGAGACGGAGGGCTCTCACCTTCCATTAATCCAAATGTGGATTAAGGGGATCAGTGTTGCATGATTTGGAGTAATACCCTGCAAACCTGAACAGCCCTGGCCAATGGAATATGCTGTAAAGTTATCTGAGATTTGCATTGATCCTTTTGCAAAAGAGTTCTGTATTTGTGCCAAAGGAGCACCACCACACTTGATTTATTTGTTTTAGGAAATAGCTTTTTCAACTTAGACTCAAACCCTGGTGACACTTTTTGGCCAATGGCGGAACTTTCATTTGTGTTGAGCGTTCAAATCCTACCCTTGGAACATAACCACACAATCTGAGCTGATATTGTGAAGCAGTGCTGAGCAAGTGTTGCACTGCCAGGTAATTTAAGGAATTATGGCATCTCATGTTTCAAAGAGGATCAGAGTTCTCCAGGAATTCTGGAACCTGGTGACAGTAGTAATGATGTGCGTGGAAACAGCAGCAGTGTCTGCTGCACAACTGTGCCATCTTTAAGGAGGTATTTGATGACGTGAAGGAGGGGAAGCAGCAGGGAGATGTTGAATGCGAGAGATGGAGAGGAATGGAGATCTGAACAAAGGAGGTCCAAGGATAAAGGGAGGGGAAAGAGGTGAATGCGAGGGGGTGTGACGGAGGGTGGGAAGCAGAACGCTAGGAGGGAATGTGAAGGAGGGCAAAATGTGGGAACGTGAGGAAAGGAGAGAGGCAGAATGTGAGGGAGCGAGAGGTGTAGGGAATGTGGGAGTTGAGCAGAAATGTGAGAAAAATGCATTTTTAATTTAGGGCCACTTGCATCCAGGATATGAATGTGCATAGAATTCACTAGAACTAGAATCCATTAGAACGGAGACGAAGAAACACTTTTTTTAGAACGGAGACGAGGAAACACTTTTTCTTTAGAACGGAGACGAGGAAACACTTTTTTCTCATAGAGAGTGGTGAGTCTGTGGAATTCTCTGCCTCAGAGGGCGGTGGAGGCAGGTTCTCGGGATGCTTTCAAGAGAGAGCGAGATAGGGCTCTTAAAAATAGCGGAGTCCGGGGATATGGGGAGAAGGCAGGAACGGGGTACTGATTGGGGATGATCAGCCATGATCACATTGAATGGCTGTGATGGCACAAAGGGCCAAATGGCCTACTCCTGCACCTATTGTCTATTGTCTATTGTGCACATGTACAAGTCGTTGGCGGGGCCGACTTTAGAGTATTGTGCTCAGTTTTGGTCACCCTGTTGTAGGAAACATTTTGTTAAGCCGGAAAGAGTGCAGGGAGGATTTACAAGGATGTTGCCAGGACATGGGGGCCTGTGCCATATGGAAAGGTTGAGCAGGCTGGGGCTTTATTCCTTGAAGCTCACAAGGCTGAAGGGTGATCTTCTAGGTGTATAAGATCATGAGGGAAATAGATAGGGTGAATGCACAGTCCTTTGCCCAGAGTAGGAGAATCAAGAACCAGAGGTCATAGGTTTAAATTGATAGGGGAAAGATTCAGTGGGAACCTGAGGAGCAATTTATTTTCATCAGAGGGTGCTGGGTAAATGGAACAAGCTGCCAGTTGAGGCAGATACTATACAGTCATAGAGTGATACAGTGTGGAAAAAGGCCCTTCGGCCCAACGCGCCCATACTGGCCAACATGTCCCAGCTACCTTATTGCCACTTTCCTGTGCTTGGTCTATATCACTCCAAACCTGTCCTATTCATGTACCTGCCTCACTGTTTCTTAAATGATGGGATAGTCCCCAGCCTCAACTACCTCCTCTGGCAGATTGTTCCATAACACCCACCACCCGTTGTGTGAAAAATGTACCCCTCGGATTCCTATTAAATCTTTTCCCCTTCACCTTGAACCTGTCCTCTGGTCCTCGATTCCCCTACTGTTTGGCAGTAGGGGAAATCTATTCTTCTCATGATTTTATATACCACTATAAGATCACCCCTCATCCTCCTGCGCTCCATGGAATAAAGACCCAGCCGACTCAACCTATCCCTCTTGCTCACACTCTAGTCCTGGCAACATCCTCGTAAATCTTTTCTGAACCCTTTCAAGCTTGACAAAATCTTTCCAATAACCTGGTGCCCAGAACTGAGCACAATATTCCAAATGCGGTCTCACCAATGTCTTATACAATTGCAATTTGACCTCCCAACTTCTATACTCAATAATCTGACTGATGAAGGCCAAAATGCCAAATGCCATCTTAACTACCTGCAACTTGAACTTCAAGGAACCATGCACCTGTACTCCTAGATCCCTCTGCTCTACAACACCACCCAGAGGCCTACTATTTACTGTGTAGGTCCTGCCCTTGTTCGACATACCAAAATGCAACACCTCACACCTCTCTGTATTAAATTCCATCAACAATTCCTCTGCCCACCTGGCCAATCGATCCAGATCCTTCTGCAATCTTTCACAAACATCTTCACTATCTGCAAGACCACTAACTTTTCTATCATCAGCAAACTTGCTAAACCTGCCCTGTATGTTCTCATCCAAATCATTGATGTGGATGACAAATAGTAACGGGCCCAGCACCGAACCCCGAGGCACACCACTGTGACAGGCGTCCAGTCTGAGAAGGAATCTTCCACCATCACCCTCTGCTTCCTTCCATGGAGCCAATTTGCTATCCATTCAGCTATTTCTCCATGGATCCCATGCGATCTGACCTTCCAGACCAGCCTACCATGCGGAACCTCGTTGAATGCATTATTGAAGTCCATGTACACAACATCTACAGCTCTGCCCTCATCGACCTTTTTGATCACGTCTTCAAAAAAATCAATCAGATTTGTGAGACATGACCTCCCACATACAAAACCATGCGGACTATCCCTAATCAGCCCTTGCCCATCCAAAATGCCTGTATATCCTATCCCTCAGAATACATCTGTAACTTACCAACTACAGATGTTAAGTTCACTGGCCTATAGTTTCCCAGCATTTTCCTTGAAGCCCTTTCTTGAAAAGAGGCACAACATTTGCCACCATCCAGTCTTCCAACACCTCTTCCTGTATTTAAGGCCGACTCGTAAATTTTCAACCAGGCTGCAATTTCCTCTCTAGTTTCCGCAATTTCCTCGGACATATCTGATCAGCCCTGGAGATTTGTCTACCTTCAAACACGACAGTACCTTCAGTACTTCTTCGACAGTAACCCTGACTGCTCTCAAGACACTTGCAGTGACTGCTCCAATTTCCTCCGTCCTACTGGTCTTCCTCCTCGGTAAATACAGAGGAGAAATAATTCATTCAGGACCTTGCCCATCTCCTGTGGCTCTACACAGAGGTGACCGCTTTGATTCCTGAGAAATCCCACTCTCTCTCTAGTTTCCCCTTATGTATTTATAAAATCTTTTGGGATTGTCCTTAACGCTACCCGCCAGAGATATCTCCTGGCCCTTTTGACCTTCTGATTTCCTTTTTTAGTTTACTCCTTAATTCCCGAAACCCCTCCAAGGATGCACTTGATCCCAGCTGCCTACACCAGTCCCATGCATCCTTCTTGTTTTTGACTAACGTCTCAGTTTCCCTCGTCAGCCAAGCTTCCTTACGTTTGTCTCCATCGGGTGCATCGCCAGCAGCTGTCAGTCCTTCACCCTTTTTGTTATTTTTAATGCGTCTAAATGTATGTTTTAATGTTTCCCAGTATGTCTTATGTGGTGGGTGGTGGGCATGAATAGGAGTGAATTACCTGGACGGAGATGCGTCTTTTCTCTGTGTCGCATCTTCGACCCCCCCTCGCAGCCTACCAACTGGATTGGCGTGGCCTTATCCTACCGGAGAATCGGCCCAGAGCTTCAGCAGCGGCTCAGCGCTGAATTAAAATCACGGAGCACGGCGATCCCTTGCCGGGGATCGCCAGTGTTGGAGCTCTGGAGTGTTGGGCCTGCTGACTTTAACATCGTGGAGCTGTGGTCTGCGGAGCTTCTAGCCGTGGGTGCTGACTTTAACATTGCCGAGGCCTGGGATCTTTGCCGAGGATCGTCAATGTTGGAGCTCCGTCCAGCTCAGCAGCCTGTGGTACTTTTGACATCGGAAGCCGCGGTCTCCGGTAGGAAAGTGGCTGATTCGGAAACTCCAAGCCGCTGAGTGTGTTCCATCCCATTCCGATGTCGGAGTTTTCAATCATCCCGCGAGATGGCCTGTACATCGGGCCATCTGTAAGCGGCGACTACAGAGGGTTCAAAAGCCCAGACCACGGGTGAACAAAGAGTAAGATGTCTGAACTTTATTGCCTTCCATTACAGTGTGAAATGTTGATTCCGCTGTGGTGGATGTTTATGTTAAACTCTAATTGTGTATTGTCCCTTTATTCATATGGCTGTATGGCACAACTCAAATTTCACTGTACCTATTAGTGCATGGTGACAATAAATGTTGAAATTGAACGAACCCTTCACTCATCCAGTGCTTTCTTCAGTACACTTTTAAAAACATCCCACTTGTAGATTTTCAAAGTCTACAGAGAGATTTGGGCCATTTGGAAAAGTGGGCTGAAAGATGGCAGATGGAGTTTTAATGCTGTTAAGTGTGAAGTGCTACATCTTGGCAGGACAAAATCAAAATAGGACGTACATGGTATATGGTAGGGAATTGAGGAATGCTGTGGAACAGAGGGATCTAGGAATAACTGTGGCATAGTTTCCCTGAAGGTGGAATCGCATGTAAGATAGGGTTGGTTAAAGAAAGCCTTTGGTGTGCTGGCCTTTATAAATCAGAGCATTGAATATAGAGTAGGGAAGTAGTTAAAATTGTACAGGCATTGGTAAGACCAATTCTGGAGTATGGTGTACAATTTTGGTCGCCTAATTACAGGAAGGGATGTCAACAAAATAGAGAGAGTACAGAGGAGATTTACTAGAATTTTGCCAGGATTCCAGCAACTATGTTACAGAGAAAGGTTGAACAAGTTAGGTCTTTATTCTTTGGAGCCAGAAGGTTAAGGGGGGACTTGATTGAGGTCTTAAAATGATGAAAGGGATAGACAGAGTTGACGTGGATACTTTTTCCCATTGAGGGTAGGGAAGATTCAAACAAGAGGACCATGACATGAGAATTAAGGACAGAAGTTTCGGGTAACGTGAGGGAACTTCTTTACTCAGAGGGTGGAGGGATGGCTGTGTGGATGAGCTTCCAGCAGAAGTGTGGTGGCAGGATCGATATTACATTTAAAAGTAAAATGGATAGGTATATGGACGTGAAGGGAATGGAGGGGTAAGGTCTGAGTGCAGGTAGATGGGACTAGGGGAAAACAAATGGATCGGCACGGACTGGAAGGGCTGAGAGGGCCTGGTTCCGTGCAGTAATTGTTATATGGTTATATGGTTATATGGCCGATGTTCCTTTCCCCTCAAATAACCTGCTCCAGTCAACTTGAGCGAGACCTTCTCTCATACCCTCAAGTTGGCCTTACCCAGTTGAGCATTTTAACCCTGTGGACCCTCTCCGTCACTATCCATAACTATCTTAAACCTAAATGGCACTGTGGACACTGGTCCCTACTATAACAGCATTTAAATGGAATTTGGACAGGTACATGGATAGGAAAGGTTTAGAGAGATATGTGGCAAACTCAGGCAGGTGGGGCCAGCATAGAAGGCAAAAAATCTTGGCCAGCATGGGCACGATAGCTGAAGGGCCTGTTTCCGTACTGTATGACTCTGTGGCTCCTTGCGAGTCGATGGCTGATGTTTCTCCACGATGGCGATTGGGAAACACCACAATGAGTGAAGCCCATGGTCAGGCATTTGCTGCTGCTCTGTAAGGTGCAGCCATGATCCAGAGATAGGTGAGGACTAGGAATAGACTTCTTTGTAACTAAAGCTCTAACTTCCCTTTTCACGCTATCTGATCAATGTCCAAATCACTGCTTTAACTGGGCTGTAAATAGGGATGGACCGCTCCAAGCCCTGCACTGACAACCAATGTTGATTTAGGACAATTCAGCTGGAGTTTTTTTTTTATTACTGTGGATTAGCAGGGCATGAAAAGAAAGTCTTGTATTTCATTCACATCTTTCATGTCCTTGGAATGTTCTAACCTGCTTTACAGCCAATAAATGAAAATATATTGAGTTAAGCTCCGCCATTCTTAATCTGCTGCAATTTACTGTCAAGTTCTAGTCTTGAGTGGAACTGAAGGTTGCAAATCTTTGTGGACAACAAGGAATCGTGAGAAAAAATGTGCTTGTGTTGGTAGCTGCAGTGAGGATGCAGGCTGTGGCAGAAACTGGGCAGGCGTACTTTAAATTCCAGATATAATCTCATAAATTGAATGACATTGACACTACCAGACCACAAGTTGATTAATCTCTGCAACATTAATGCACGTTTAGCAATTGGGAGTTACACCTAATCCTGGCCAATAAATCATGCTCCTGATTTCTTAATCATAATGGCAACATTGTCACTGTGGAATGGGTCGATTGTAATCATGAATTGTCTTTTCACTGACTGGTTGGCAGGGGGGGGGGGGGGGGGGGGGGGGGGGGGGCAACAAAAGCTTTTCACTGTACCTGTGACAATATCTGACAATAAACTAAATTAAACAAAAACTTGTCCAAGGGCAGCGACAATGCTGTTATAATAAATCACCCGTGTTTGTTTTCATTGAGGGAAGAGGCTCCAAACTGATATAGCAGAGGTTTTTACGCTGCATTATTGGCACCATTCAAGAACCATGACAAATGTTCTTTTCTGGATAAAATATTGAAAGTGAATAGGTAGCCATGTTAGATTTAGCTCTTAGGCTAACGGAATCAAGGGAGTATGGGAGAAAGCAGGAACGGGCTATGATTCGGATGATCAGCCATGTCATACATGAATGGGTGTGCTGGCTCGAAGGGCTCGCGAATGGCTACTCATATTTTTCTATGTTTTCTACACAGCATGAGATTACCGAAGGAAAGAACATGCTGGGATTGGAATGCAAAAGGACAAAGATCTGAGAAGTTTGTGAGAAACCAGAGTGTACAGTTATTCCCGACAGAGTGATCCCGACTGCATTTCCAGACCTCGCAGCACGAACAGAAAATGTAACCTTGAATTTGCTCCAACTATTGCTGACTGTTATACAAACAACTCAAACTCGGTTCGGCATCACACTATTTCGACCTAAGCTCTGAATTCATCTTAAGGGCTTGTCCACTTAACGCGACTTTTTCATCGGAAACAGTCTGCGACCTTCAAGCTCGGAGGCACTCTCGCCTAAAAGCGCGAGCTGGAACGACATCAGCGTGGAACAACACACACTCAAACAAACAACATCGCCAAGGCGGGGGCGGGAAAGCGGGGGAGCGCTGTCAGAAATTCACACGGTGCAAAGCCAAGGTGATACCCGCGATGAACAGGAAGGTTAAAGACGGGTAGCACAGTGCATAGTAAGTCCCTTTAAAAGATGGGGAGGGGGGGAGGGGAGAAGAGGGAGAAGGATGGAGACACTTTTAAGAAGCTGGACAACTTTTAATAACCAGAGATACACCAGATGTGATGTTTATGGGCATTTGACATTACCAGTTCTTTTTCCTTGGTTCTGAAATGCCCCAGAAACCAGCAAAGAGCAGTCAGCAAAGGAGATTTCCTATGGCTACCTCGACTACCTGCAACGACATTGCGACCTCACTAACCACTGCACTACCACTTCAAGTGTAATGATTCGTCCATTGGCGATCAATTTTTGGTGCGTAAAATTTTTTTCAACAGTTGGAAAAAGTTTTGCGCAGCCAAGACTGAAGGGGCCCGCGAATAGTAAGCGCCACAAGGCAACTCCTCTTCGACCATGAAGAAGATCACCAGAGAGCACCTACGGACAATTGGCAACCAATTGGCGAGCCGCAGAGTCTCCTGAAACTCGCAAATAAAGTTCGTCTAAAGTGGGACATGCCCTTTGAGGCTTCAATGCATCATAGGCTATCTCGCTTCAAGCTCTGCCTAATTGGTATTGGTCTATCAACGGCTTGCTAGATGCCAAAAACGCAAAGAGACAACAAATACAAGCAAAACCACGTTTTGAAGAAGTTCCTCAAAATATCTCTTACCCCCTTCTCCAGAGATATCGCCATTCCCTCCACTGATTGCTCCAGCTCTTTGTAATCTGCAGTTGTAAAACAATCAGCATCTGCAGTTCCTTGTGCCTATAATGTTTGTCGATAATATTGCACAGAGTTATTTGTACTACATCTGAGATAGAGCCCACACTGTGATGGTGGCAGAGTAGATCACTGGCCTTCAAGAGCTGCAGGTCCAGTGGTGTTGTACTTCACCTGACTCTGGCCCTTCCAATATACCCCACACCTGCAGCCTAGTCCCCTCCGCCAAGTTGCCCATTTTTTATAAAAAGTGTCATGAAACCTGGCAGTTTCTACCTTGCTGCGAACCTCAGTGACTACATTTTAATCTAATTTCCAGTCAAGTTTTCTTTTGCAGAATGTATTACATCCAACATCACTATGGTGGTTGAAAAAAATAATGTGGAGATGGGGCAGATAAATAATTCTCTGCAACCAGTCAATCCGGTTGTGCTATGGCATGTCACTGTGACAGTTATATAAACCACAGAGCACTTGGTTACCGTGCCCCCCGAACTTCCTTCTCCCAAACTTCTCAGATGAAGAAAACACTTGATAGAACATCAATCCTCATCTCATGGTGGGAGCTGCCCAGCAGTTGCGTCTAGCCTGCAGTCCGCCTGCCTTTAGGTCTCTTTTTTGTTTTCTTTGCCTTGTAGGACATATTTTTAGTTTATTTTTTAGTCGAGTATGTGTGGGGCGGGTCTCCCGTCTCCGTCCTGCGCTGAGCCTATCGCGGAGCAGGCGGCCTCCAACTGGGCTGACCTCGAGGTCATGAAGAGCCAGGCTCACATCGTGAAGCAGGCCGACATCGGGCTGTGTGGGCGCATGGCGGCGGCCCGACTTCGGAGAACTCGGAGGCCTCGCCGCGGCCCAGGAGACGACAACGTCGGGAGCTCGCACGACCCAGGTTGGTGACCGATTCGCCGGAGTTCCCGCAACAACAGCTTCATCCGCTGGACTGGAGGGTGGCGGTTTGAACCGGCCCGTTAGCGAGAGCTTGGATCGGCCGCAGGACTTACATCACAACTGTGGGGGGGCCAAATATCGAAAAGCCTGGATCGCCTCAATGCAGAGGAGGACAAGGAAGAAAGAGACAAGACTATAAGAACTTTTGCCTTCCATCACAGTGAGGGAGAGTGCCTGGTAGACTCACTGTGTGGAATGTTAAACTGTGTTCATTGTGTGTTCTATAATTTTTATTCTATGTTATTACTGCAAGGTACGTATTTTTGTCAAACTAAAGTTTTGAATGGACAATAAAGGATACTTTTATATACGTATGTGGTGTGATGCATGGAGTAAAGTAGTTATGAGACAGCACCATTAGACCCGGGTTCACCTCCAGTGCGGTTGGAGTTTGGCACATTCTCTCTGTGACCATTTGGATTCCCTGAGTACTGGTTTCCTATCACACGCCCCCAAAACGAGCAGATGATAGGTTAATTGGCACAAAAAATTGTCCCTCGTGTGTAGGACTTTGATGAAAATATGTGGAATTAAAATGAGCACTGATACAAGATTAGAAATTAATGGGTTTAAAAAGAAATAAATTGCTGGAGAACTCCATTGGATTAGTCAGAAGAAGGGTCCCGACCAATTTCACACCTATCCATGTTTCTCCACCGATGCTGCCTGACCCACTGAGTTTACTCCGGTACTTTGTTTTTTTTTGTTAACAGACTCCTACAGGTTCCGTGTTTCCAGTGTTAAGGTGTGATGAGGCAACACAGACTTGATGGGCGAAGAACCTGTTTCCCCTGCTACATGGCCTCCTTCAAATGCTTTATTATAGCAGCAACGATCTTATTACACAGCGTGTAGCTGTGATGAATTTCATTTCCTTCTCCAATCTCCCCAAATAAGTTTAGCTAAAAAATGTTCGGTGATTTGTAGGTAAGTGCTCCCAATTTTGTTTTTTGCATGAGTGTTGAACTCGTTTTCTTATACTTTATTCTTGTGGAGTGTTGCCTCAACTAGTTCCTTCCTTTAACCCCCACAATTACATCTTCTGTCTGCTTTGTCCTATTGATTAGCCACTCCAATCAATTTTTCTCCCTCACAGACGAAACAGGGGTGATTTACAACGGCCATTTAATCTGTAGCCTGCGGGTCTTTAGTATATTGGAGGAAACAAAAAACACTCGGATGAAACCCACATGGTCACAGGCATAACTAATAAACTCCACCAGACAACGTTGGATGTCGGGACTGACCTTGGTCGCTGAAACTGTGCGGCAGCAGCTCTCAGGTAGGCACTGTCTGCCAAGGATGTGTTGTTTAAGCTCTGCCAATCTTACCACAGAATTCAACCCATCAGATCCTTGCCAGCTTCATGCTTTCTTCTCCATTCCAAATCAATGTTAAAAGCCTTATCGTAGAAACACGGAACTGTAGACGGGACCCCGATTGTGGGGTTGGGGGGTGGGGGGGATGGACACTCGAAGGAGGAGGGTAAAGACAAAGTGTGACAGATATTGCTTATCCTTATGTTTTTCCTTCAATCGCATTTGGGTGGCAGCAGTGTTGGAGCTGGCTGGTAGAGTTGCTGCCTCAGTCTGCAAAGACCCAGTTTTATCCCAAACCACAGGTGCTGTTTATGTGGAAGTTTGCACGTTCCTCCACTGTGACTGGTGCTCCGTTTCCTCCCTCATCCCAAAGACAAGCGAAAATTTCCCATATGTACAGGAGTGGATGTGAAAGTGGGATAACATAGAAACTGGTGTGAACTGATCGATGTGGGCGTACACCCCGTGGGGCCGAAGGACCTGTTTCCATGCTTGTACTCTCCAAACAAACACTTCCATGGTCTTGCTTCCCACTGTTTTCATTTCCATCTCCTTACTAATCCTCTCTTGCCACAGCCCTGCCCTGTCGCAACCTGGATACCTTTTCTATTGCCTCCCCCCAAACCTTTAGAGTTTAGAGATGCATGGCGAAACAGGCCCCTTTTGGCCGCGCCCGTCCACAATTACCCCTTACACTAACCCTACCTACAATATTATGAAGAAGTTACATTTTTTATACCTGAGCCAATTAACCTATCAAACCGTACAATCTTTGGAGTGTGGACGAAACCGGGAGCACCCATCACCAGAGAAAACCACACGGTCACAGGGATAACGTACAAAACTCCATACAGGGAAGTAACCCATAGTCAGGATTGAACCAGGGGTCTCCGGTGCTGTAAGACAGCAGATCTACCTCTGTGCATTGTGCTGCCCCAGCACCGGTCTCCAAAAGCTCGTTCTAATTGGCTTTTTTCCTTCAACAAAGGTGGGGCCTTGCAAACGGAATTCCATTCCAGATTTTGGACCTTGTCCACTGACCAGGGCTCTCAGCATAGCAACTCCTCGTGCTATGGTCAGAAGGAACTGCAGTATGCTGGTTTAAACCAAAGTTAACCACAAAATGCTGGGACACAAAAACTCACATGACAGGCACACTCTGGAGAGAAGGAATGGGTGACCGTTTCGGGTACGAGAAGCCCCTTCTTCAGACTTTTATTTCCAGCGTTGAAAACATTTACACTTATATGAAGTATTCCACAGTTACAAAAACAAATCAACAGTATATTTGCTACCGATCTGCAGGTGGTTCATTATTCTACACAAAGAAAATATTTGCCGTCTTGGATGTAAAGTTGTAAAAAACATTTTGCATGAGCACAGTGTGAAATATCAAATAATTTTAATGTTGTTTGGTGACTATTTCGCTCATGATGTATTTGTCTTATTCTTGTGCAACTTCCATAGCAGGTCGAGCAAGACCACAAATCAGAATATAAAGCAGGGACTAGAGGATATTTTTTTAATTGGTAAAGGTTAAGACGTTTTCATTACCTGGAGCCTCAACTGTTCAACACATCTTCATGGCAGGATATAATTCATCAATTAAAAGCACAACAAATTAGACAACTCAATGCAAAATGCTAAAGGTCTTTAAGGCGAACAATAGTTCCAAAAAGAGTGATACTTGGTCAGAACATTAAACATATTACCTCTGTACACCGCAGCAACACTCACAGGATTGGGCTGATCGAGTAGATTGTGACTCCATCAGCATAGAAAACATAGAAACATAGAAATTAGGTTGCAGGAGCAGGCCATTCGCCCTTCGAGCCTGCACCGCCATTTCAATATGATCATGCTGATCATCCAAACTACAGTATCCCTTACCTGCCTCCGCTCCTACCCTCTACCCCTTAGCCACAAGGGCACATCTAACCACCCTCTTAAATATAGCCAATTGACCTGGCCTCAACACCCTCGGTGGCAGAGAGTTTCCTGAGACTCACCACTCTGTGTGAGAAAAAATCTTTCTCATCTCGGTCTTAAAGGATTTCCCCTTATCCTTAATAGTGACCCCTTGTCCTGGACTTCCTTCCCCAACACTCCATGAACAAACTTCCTGCATCTAGCCCTGTCCAAACCCTTAAAGTAAAGAATTTTGTAATTTTCTATAAGATCCCTCACAAATCTCCTAAATTCTAGAAGAGTAATAAACCGAGTCTATCCTGTCTTTCTTCATCAGACAGTCCTGACAACCCAGGAATCAGTCTGTGAACCTTCACTGCACTCCCCTCTATGGCAAAAAAGTCCTTTCCTTCAGATTTGGAGACCAAACCAGTACGTCAAAAACTCCAGTGTGGTCTCACTAGACCCTGTAAACAACTGAAGTAGAAACCTCCCTGCCCTATACTCAAACCTTTTTGCTGTGAAAGCTAACAAGCAATTCACTTTTTTCACTGCCTGCAGCACCTGCATGCCTACTTTCAATGACTGGTTGTACCATGACACCCAGGTTCTCGCTGAATCTCCCCCTTTTTCCTAAACGCTCACCATTAAATAATAGTCTGCTTTCCTGTTTTTTGCCACCAAAGTGATAACCTCACACATTATCCACATTATATTACGCACTGCCAAACAATGCCCACACACCAAGCCTATCCAAGTCACCTTGCAGTCTCCTAGCATCCTCCTCATACTAACACTGCCCCCCAGCTTAGTGTTATCCGAATACTTTGGAGATATTGCCTTCAATTCCCTCATCCAGAATCATAATATATATTGTACAATAGCGGCGTCCCCATGCACTGAGCCCTGCGGAACCCCACTAACACTGCCTGCCAATGTGAAAAGGAACCCGTTGCTCCCACTCTTTGCTTCCTGTTTGCCAGCCAGTTCTCTATCCACATCAATACTGAACCCCTAATGCCATATGCTTTAAGTTTGTATACTAATGCACTGTGTAAGTATTGACGTACTTTTAACTCAAGTGTTGTATTTGTCTTAAACTAGGCTAAGGACTAGAGATTGTGCCCTCAACCCAAATGCACTGAATTACTAAACCTTTAAGATGCTGGAAAATCAAAGGCAGACAAAAATGCTGGAGAAACTCAGCGGGTGAGGCAGCACCTATGGAGCGAAGGAAATAGGCTTTGGAAATAGGAAATTACTAAACCTAGTAGGTTCAAGTTCAAGTTCAAGTGAGTTTATTGTCATGTGTCCCTGATAGGACAATGAAATTCTTGCTTTGCATCAGCACACAGAACATAGAAGGCATTTACTACAAAACAGATCAGTGTGTCCATATACCATATATAAATATATACTTCACATGAATAAATAAACTAATAAAGTGCAACAAACAGATAATGGTATATTAGTGTTATCAGAGTTTTGTCCGAGCCAAGGTTTAATAGCCTGATGGCTGTGGGAGTAGCTAATCCTGAACTGGTCGTAGCAGTCTTCAGGCTCCTGTACCTTCTACCTGAAGTAGCAGGGAGATGAGTGTGTGGCCAGGAGTTTGGGTCCTGTGATGATACTGCCAGCTTTTGAAGCAGCCGACTGCAATAAATCCCCCGATGGAAGAAGGTCAGAGCCGATGATGGACTGGGCAGTGCTACTACATTTGTAGTCTTTTCCCTCTTCCAGGGCATTCAAGTTACCGAACCAAGCCATTAATGCAACCGGTCAGCAAGCTCCCTCTACTGTGCACACTGTAAAGTTAGAGTCCTCCATGACAAACCGACTCCCCCCCTCCTAATTCTTCCTCAGAAGCAAGAGGCGCTGGTGATGCTTTATTGATAATTGTAAAACATCAGTGTTCTCGATCAGGAGAGATCTTCAGAATGTGCAAGCCCAGGAATTTGAAGCACTTGACTCTTTCAACCCTCGACCCGTTGATATAAACGGGTCGTGGTTGAAAGCATCAACCGCGGTATGGTCGGATTTACCGAAGTGAGGGCGAGGTATAGAGTGTAGGCATTCTTGAAGGTGTGGTAAGCAGCTGGACGAGGGTGTTTGGTCCCACTGGTGCAGCAGGAGACATGTTGTTGGCAGGTTATGTAGTGCAGTGGCACTGCCACTGGACTCTCACCCAGAGTTTGCAACCATTAGTCCGAGATGTTAGTTCATATCATAACACAGTACTGAGGAATTTAAATAAACAATTGGTAATGTTTGATTCCCTATCACCATTGAAGACAAAATCAGACACATTCCGACCAAAGAGACAATGAAGAATCTAACAATCTACCCCCTTAAAAACTAACTATTGACTTGAGCTCTGCAGCCGTCTGCGGCAATGAATGGCCACAGATTCACCACTGCGGGGGGGGCGGGGGCTCATATTGTTGTACTATCCCCCCCAAAAAACC